>JARBWK010000013.1:32698606-32858606 GCA_030556195.1 Anolis apletophallus | reverse complement strand
GCCCTTAGTTTTTAACAGTTCAGTCAAAGGTAGCGCTATCTTAGCAAAGTTGTGGATGAATTGTCTATAGAAGTTAGCGAATCCCAGGAAGCCCTGCAGCTGCCGCCTGGTTCGGGGCGCCTCCCACGCGAGGACGTCGTTCACCTTACCAGGGTCCATGGCCAGGTAAGGTGGAGATTCGGTACCCCAGGTAATCCAGTTTTTGCCGGTGGAATTCGCATTTGGAAAGTTTGACGAAGAGCTGGTTTTCCCGCAATCTCCGTAGCAGCTCGATGTGCTCCGCCTCCAACGCCGAGTAGATCAGCACGTCATCTAAATAGACTAGAACTCCCTTGTACAGCAAGTCCCTGAAGATTTCGTTGATGAACTGCTGGAATATTTTGGGAGCGCCCTTAAGTCCGAACGGGGTGACCCGAAATTGGTACTGGCCTAGGTGGCAGTTAAACGCCGTCTTCCAACAGCCTTCGTCCCTTACTCTGATCCGGTAAAACGCCTCCCGGATGTCCAGTTTGGTGAAGAACTGCGCTCCCCCCAGCTGGGCCAAAATCTCGGACATCAGGGGCAGCGGGTACGGACTCGATGTGCTGATCGCGTTGAGGCCACGGTAGTCCACACACAACCGCAAGGAGCCGTCGGCTTTTGGCCGAAACAGGACGGGGGCTGCCAGCGGGCTTGTAGATTTTTCAATAAATCCTCTTTCCATGTTTTTCTCGATAAAGTCTCTTAGTGCCTTTCTTTCCGGCTCGGAAAGGGCGTACAGCTTTGGACTGGGCAGTTTGGCGCCCTCTTCAATTTCAATTGCACAATCGCACTTCCGGTGGGGGGGTAGCTGGTCACTTTCCCGCTCGCTAAAGACCTCCTCCAAGTCTCTGTACTCTCGCGGGATCCCGCCAGGGTGGCTCTCTGCTGCCCCCACGCCAGCTCCCTCGTGGGCCGGGGCTCCCGTTTGTTCAAGGTCATCTATCCTTGCCCGGGCCTCCCCGTCTCGGAACTTTATGGCCCCCGTCCTCCAGTCGACTTGTGGGTTTTGGGCGCGCAGCCAGGGGGCCCCTAGGATGATGGGCTGGTGGGCCATTGCTGAAATTACGAACTTCAAGTCTTCCCGGTGGGACCCCATCTGGACTCTCATCTCTCCTGTTCTGTGGGTGGGTGGCTTCCCATTGGCCGGGGACCCATCGAGCTGGGAGAAGAGGATCTGTTCGATCAGCGCTTGGGGCTTTATCCCCAGCTGCTTCGCTAGCTTAGGGGACATCAAGCATCGGGTGCACCCACTGTCTAGCATGGCGACTGTCTCTATAGGCTGTGCCACCCCGGGCCCCCACACTTTAACATCAAGCTTGTATGTGTCGCACCCCAGTGGATCAGACTCACCGCCCGGAGGGTTTTGGATCTGCCGCCGGGCGTCTACAGCAGATCGTTGTCGTTTCCCGCCATCCATTCGGGGTCGCTCTCCTCCGTCTCCTGCTCCTCGGGCTCACGGGGGGTCCGTGGCGCCCGCGCCGTCTCTGCCGCGGCAGCGGCCTTCCCTCGGGCGGGGGTCTTGGCCGGGGTGGCCGGCTGGGCCTCAGGAGCCTTCTCCGGTTTCGGGGAGGGGACCTTCTTGCGGCAATCGGCCGCCCGGTGGCCCTCTCGGCCACACGAGAAGCAAGCTCCTTTCCTTCCTCTCTGGCCTTCTCGGCTGGCTGACCTGGCTCGCGAGGACACCCTCCTAGCTGGCCCGGCTCTCCCAGGCGGTCCCGTCCCTGCTCCCCGGGCTCTCCCACCATCTCGGTGGCGTCTGGGCATCTGCTCCATGTCGCACTCTACTCTCCCTGCCGAGGCTATCCAATCCTCCAGGGTCTCGGGGTTTCCCCGGTGCATCGCCCACTCCAGAATGTCCTGCCTTAGGCCTGCCTTGAAGCACTCTAGTATGGTGGATTCTGACCAGCCTCGGATTTTCCCCGCTAGGGCTCGGAAGCTCAGAGCGTATTCCGAGACGGACCTCTGGCCTTGGTAAATCTTCCTCAGCTGGGCCTTGGCCTTCTCTCCGGCTAAGGGGTCCCCAAAGCGGGCTCGTAGGGCCTCTAGCAAGGTGTCTAGCCGCCTCAGTTGCGGCGCTCGAGTGTCTGATAACTGTATCAGCCAGTCGGCCGCGGCCTCTTTCAGGTTGGCCCCCACAGCCCGCACCTTGGCTGCTTCCGAGGGGAATGAATCCCCATAGTCCAGCATGTAATTTTGCACGTTGGTGATGAAGTAGGAGAGTTGGCGGGGGTCCCCGTCGAACTTTACCTTTAGGTCTCTCCGGCTCCCGACCGCCTCTTGACTCTGGTCGGCCCGGCCCAGGTTAAAGGTGGAGGTTCCTCTGAACAGGGCGAAGTCGTCTCCGCTGCCGTGGGCCACGCCGGACACGCGGCCCCGAGACAGGCAGTCAAGCCAGGCCACGGAGCGGCCTCCCAGGCCGTTGGGAGAGTGGCTTTCCGGGAGGAAAGCCACTCTCCCAACGGCCTGGGAGGCCGCTCCGTGGCCTGGCTTGACTGCCTGTCTCGGGGCCGCGTGTCCGGCGTGGCCCACGGCAGCTCCTCGGGTCTAGTCATCAGCAGTTGCACCTGGGACTGGAGCTTTTGCACTGCCTCCGTCAGCTGGAAGACCTGCACCTCCAGTCGCAGTTCGGCGGTGCTGGGGAAGCCGCCTCCCCGGTTGGGGTTCCGACCTCCGGGACGCCCCGGTACCTTACTCCGGGTCTCATCCTTCACCGGGGGGGCGAGAAGCGGCGGCGCCTCCGCACCCGCCTCCGCGCCTTCCGCCTGGGCTGCTGCTGCAGGGGCTCCGGTCTCGTCTCCATCTCCGTCTTCCTCCACGCCCTCGGCCTCACCCAAGTCCTCGGGGAGTTGGTCATCGAGGGGGTCCATCTCCGCTTGAGACATCTTTACGAAGGTGGCTACGGTCGGAAGGCTTTCACGGCCGTAGAAGAAGTTGGTGAGTCTATCTTTATGTAAGCTTAGGCAAGGGGGGTCTAGTAAAGCAGACTCACTCCAGGTACAATTGAAGGAAAATGGTTTAATAGGTCCTTATCCAAAGTAGGCAAAGATAGACTGAAGATTTCGCGCGCGAAGATCCCTTCAAAAGCCCTCCCTGGCCCGCCCCCCTGCTGTGCCCCTCCTTCCTCAGGGATGACCATCCGGCACTCCGCATATCAAAGTCCAGGAAAGTGGTGCCTGGCACTTCAAAGGCAGTTCCAGTTGAAAGCCCGCCAGATGCTGTTCTTATCTGATGGCGCGCACCGCTTGGTCCGTTAGGGCAACAACCAGGCCAAGTGGAGCTGACACCGGCAGAGGGGGGGGGGGAAGGTTGCCCTTTTCCCGGGCACCTCTCTCTCCTCTTCGCCCCGCCGTCCTCCCTTGATTTAAGGAAGGAGGGCAGGGAGAGGAGGAGAGAGAGGTGCCCGGGAAGAGGGCAACCTTCCCCCCCCTGCCGGGATGAAGAAAGAACCGGACGGAGCGAGGAAGGCCCTGGCAACCACGAAGCTGGTAAGGAGGAGGAGGAGAGGGAGCAATCGTCCGTCCCTCGCTGCACTTTCCTGCGCCTCCTCCTCCTCGCCAGGAGCGGCAGGGAAGTGGGGAAGGAGGGCGAGAAAGCAGCGGAGTAGGCGGGAATGGCGCCGCCTGCGCGACCCGTCTCCGTGAGGCAGCGGAGGAGGCAGGTTGGGCGCCGCCGGTGTGGCGGTGAAGGTGCCGGTGTGTGGGGAGAGAGGGGGATGGGATGGGTTGGGGGTGGGGGGATGGGTTGGGGGTTGGGGGGGAGTCGGAGTGCGCAGTGTGCGTGTGTGATTGCTCTCCCTCTGTCCTGCGTTGTGGGGGGGGGAGTGCGCCTGCGCGATGGCTCTCCCTCTGTTCTGCGCTCGTGGACAGCGCAGAACGGGAGCCAATGGGCAGTTTTTGGGGGCTCATTTTTGAGGGGTTGGAAGGTAGGGAGGTGGGTTTATTTGTGCCACGATTGTACCCTGTGGCCTGGGGAAATGTGTTGGGTGGGTTTTGTGGTTGGGGGGCCTTCAGTTTTCCTGTCCATAAGCGTCAAAAATGGACTCTCTCTTTATATATATATATATATATACACACACACACACACACACACACTTCATTTCTATTCCGCCCTTCTCACCCCACAGGGGACTCAGGGTGGATTACAATGCACACATTACATTTAGACACACAAACACACAAGACAGACAGAGGCAATTTAACATCTGGCCACCAGGGGGAGCTGTCACAATCCTTCATTCCTCAGCGTGTTTTCTGGAGATCTTTTTTATGGCCTCGTAAATCAGTTAAATTTAACCTCCCCACTAAGTGGTACCTTAATTTCCTACTTGACAGATGCAACTGTCTTTCAGGTTGCAATGGTCGACAACAGGCTACACAATAGGTTGAGAGCCCACCTTGACCCGGGCAGGCCTCGAACTCATGACCTTCTGATCAGTAGAGATCTTCTGCAGCTGACACCCAGCCAGCTGCGCCACATTCCCGGTGCTACTGTAATGTTGTTTTATTTTTTGTATGTTACTGTATTGAAATGCACTTTTGGGCTTGGCCTCATGTGAGCCGCCCCGAGTCCCCTTTGGGGAGATGGTGGCGGGGCATAAATAAAGATTATTATTATTATTATTATTATTATCATTATTGAGAAAACATGCACAACATGGAATTGAGAGGTTAAAGGAGAGGTTCTCCTTTGCCTAATACCAGTCCGTACTCTTTTGCTTTTTGAATAAGTAGCATGCTAATCTAAGTCTCCTGAGCCCAGGAAGGCAGGGTGGGAAACATCAAAGAGCAAGAGATTCAAGCCTGGCACACAGAAGCCAGCGGGGAGGGTTATTTCTCAGGCTCCAGACAGTGAAAACCTGAAATGAATTTCCATTTTGAACTGGAGAGGCTAATGTGTCCATTTACGGATTGCGTTGTGAACTTAAGAATGTTGCAGTGGGGAAGAGAAGCCCAGGCTTGGCTTTTGATCAGGGACACTCCATAAGAGCTATCGTGTGCTTGACACCTGATCAAGGCTCTGCTGAAACTGTGTGGAAGAGCAATGGAAATCATAAATCTTCTTCCCTTGTCTCTCTTCTCAACCCTATTTTATGGATCTAAAGGGAAAATTAAAACCATGATCCTGATTTGAAAGTGATGCCACATCTTCCTTTCCTAAACTAGAATGTAAGGTGCTATCTAGTTCTACTTTTCTACTTCTGTTGGCATGAATTTTGGGGAACGCACATTATGACACTGTATTAATGCTTTGATAAGGTTAATTTAGGATTACTTTAAGGTGTATAAAGGGGCTGAGTGAATGAAGAAACTACAATATATGCTTCATGAAATGCTCAAAATGTATCAAACTTTCTTTGCAGCAAAACTTTGGGTCATGGAGAGAGAGAGAACCCTCCAGATGTTGTTGGTTTCTATCAGCCTCAGCCAGACTGACCAATAGTGAAGCCAATAGTGACCACAAGTTCTTGAACACTTGAAAGGCCACAGATCCCCAATCCTGGGTAATAAACCATAGAATCATAGAGTTGGAAGAGACCACATGGGCCATCTAGTCTGACCCTCTGCTATGCAGAAAAAGCACAATCAAAGTATCCCTGACAGATGGTCATCCAACCTCTGTTTAAAAACCTCCAAGGAAGGAGCTTCCACCACACTCTGAGGCAGAGAGTTCCGCTGCTGAACAGCTCTTACAGTCAGGGTGTTCTTCCTAAAGTTCAGGTGGAATCTCCTTTCTTGTAATTTCTTGCGGGTGGCCTTGAAGTCGCGCAGGAAGAACACGCTGCTCCCCCCCCCCACCAGATGTGGGTGGAGAGGGGCTGGAGCGCAGGCGCGCACGCTCCAAGAACCACCACCGGAAAAGAAGATCTCCGCTGACCATCCCCCCGGATGATGCATCAGACGGTGGCCCGGAAGTGGCGAGTGCTAAGCTGCGGATCCCTCCCTCCATGGAGGCGGGAGGTAGGAGGCAGAAGCGAAGGAAGAGGCGGAAGCACCATCAACGCAGACGCAGAGGAGGCGGACCACCATCGCCCCCGCCCCCTTCCGGCGTGCATCACCCCGACGTAGAGGCTCCTTCCCCCTCCTTGCAAGGGAAGGAAGACCGCCAGCACCACCTGCAGGATGGAGGACCTTTGCCACCTTCCCCCTCCTTCCAAGGGAAAGAAGACCGCCAGCGCCACCTGCAGGATGGAGGACCTTTGCCACCTTCCCCCTCCTTGCAAGGGAAAGAAGACCGCCGGTGCCACCCGCAGGATGGAGGACCTTTGCCACCTCCATCAGCCCCTTACCACTCGGTGGGTGGGCGGGCCCACCTTCACTCGTTTCCAACTGCTGGACGCAGCAGCTGTCGATAAGTTACTCGCTGCCTGCTCCCAACTACCTGCTCCCTTGATCCGTGCCCCTCCTGGCTTGTTAGATCTTGCCGGGAGGGGTTACGAGACCCCCTGGGAAAGATTATCAACAGCTTCCTTGAGCAAGGAGTGTTCCCAGGGGGTTTGAAAGAGGCAATGGTAAGACCGCTGCTGTTTAGGCAAGGTAATTGAGAGGGCAGCAGCGGATCAGCTGCAGCGGTTCTTAGACGACACAGCTGGACTTGATCCCTTCCAGTCCGGCTTCCGTATTGGGCATGGGACGGAGACCGTGCTTGTCGCCATTACAGACCAACTTCGCCGCCAGCTGGCCCAGGGTAGATCAGCCCTGCTTGTTTTGTTAGATCTAACAGCAGCGTTTGACACTGTAGATCATGCACCGTTTAGCCGTGACTGGGGTTAGGGGGATTGCCCTTAAATGGGTAACCTCCTTTCTCCAGGATCGGGGACAACATGTGGAGAGGGGAGAGGAGGTCTCCGGGAGGCTCCCATTAAGTTGTGGGGTCCCCCAGGGGGCCATCCTCTCGCCCTTATTATTCAACACTTATATGCGCCCCTTGGCCCAGCTGGCCCGCGACTTTGGTCTGGAGTGTTATCAGTACGCTGATGACACCCAGCATCTGCTGAGAATGGATGGCAGGCCGGACACCGTACCCGATTGTTTCCATCTATGCCTCGAAGCCGTGACTGGATGGCTGCGTACCAGCCGACTGAAGGTGAACCTGTCGAAGACGGAGATCTTGTGGCCTGGTCGCCCTGGGCTGGATGAGTGCCGGTTGCCTACTCTGGATGGCGAGCAACTTAGCCCGTCATCCCTCGTAAAGAGCTTGGGTGTCCAATTGGACCCCTTGCTATCCATGGAAACTCAGGTCTCCATGGTTAGCAAAACATCGTTTTTCCATCTACGACAGGCTAGGCGACTGGCACCCTACCTGTCCAGGGATGACCTGGCCACGGTGATCCAAGCGACGGTCATCTCGAGGCTGGACTACTGTAACGCCCTCTACATTGGCCTTCCCTTGTCGACAATCTGGAAACTCAAGCTAGTGCAGAATGCCGCTGCTCGCTTGCTGGTGGGAGCACCAGTGAGGGAGCACATCACTCCCATCCTTCGGCAACTGCACTGGCTTCCTATTGAGTACCGGATTGCCTTCAAGGTGTTAGTTTTAACTTTTAAGGCCTAACACGGTCTAGGGCCTGCGTACCTGAGGGACCGCCTTACCCCATATGTTCCCCCAAGATCACTTCGTTCTGAGGAGCAGAACTTGCTACTTGTGTCATCTATCCGCTCCTGCCACCTGTCCACAACCAGGCAGAGAGCGTTCTCTGTGGCGGCTCCAGTGTTATGGAACTCCCTTCCTGATGACACCCGAGCGATCCCAGAGCTGGCCCCCTTCTGAAGGGCTTGCAAGACCGCCCTTTTTAGACTGGCCTTCACCTAGTCCAGCTGTTTAGCATGTTTTTTAACCTTGAATTTTATTTATTTATTTATTTATTTATTTATTTATTTATTCAGTTTTGTATTCCGCTCCTCCCTACAGGCTCGGGGCGGATAACAATGAAATATATATGGGCAACATGTCACCAACATGCGGCCCTACAATAAAAACATAAAACAGATTAGAACACAATACAACCTACATACGAGGTGCATACAGGGGGGTACATACAGAGATGTTGTAGTATGTCATCCATTGAAGCTTAATTAAACGCTAGTCCAAAGAGGGCGGTCTTACAGGCCCTTCTGAAGGGAGCTAGTTCCGAGATGGCTCGGGCACTGTCCGGTAGAGAGTTCCACAGCACTGGGGCTGCCGCCGAGAAGGCTCTCTGTCGAGTCACGGATAGGTGGCAGGAGCGGACTGATGGTATGGTCAGCAAATTCTGTTCGTCTGACCGCAGTGATCTCGGGGACAGATACGGGGTAAGGCGGTCCCTCAGGTACGCAGGCCCTAGACCGTGTAAGGCCTTAAAGGTCAATACCAACACCTTGAAGACAATTCTGTACTCAATAGGAAGCCAGTGCAGTTGCCGGAGGATGGGCGTAATATGCTCCCTCACTGACGAGCCCGTCAGCAAGCGAGCGGCGGCATTCTGCACCAGCTTGAGTTTCCGAATTGTCGACAGGGGAAGGCCAACGTAGAGGGCGTTACAGTAGTCTAGTCTCAAGATGACCGTCGCTTGGATTACCGTCGCCAGGTCGTATCTGTAAATGTTTTAAATTTTATTGTACGGCTGCTGTATTGTTATACGCAGCTTGTTTTATTGTACGTTGTGATCCGCCCCGAGCCTGCAGGGAGGAGCGGAATATAAGATTGAACAAATAAATAAATAAATAAATAAATAAATAAATAAATAATTTGAACCCATTGCCCCAAGTCCTAGTTTCCAGGGCAGCAGAAAACAAGCCTGCTCCCTCTTCCTTATTTATTTATTTATTTTTCACATTTCTATACCACCCCTCTCAGTCCGAAGGCGACTCAGGGCAGTTTATACAAGGCAATCTCTGCCCTCCAATCAAAACACGAACAAAACAATCAAAACAATAACCATAACAATTAAAAACATACAATTACATTTCTCAGCATCACGTTGAAATCACTTTCTGTCACATCATCTTCATTCCATAGATCTAACTAAACCGTTATATTTCATCAGCAAATGCCTGCTCAAACAGCCAGGTCTTGACTTTCTTATGAAATATCATGAGGGAGGGGGCTGATCTGATGTCATTAGGGAGGGCATTCCAAAGCCAAAGAGCCAACACTGAAAAGGCCCTGTCTCTTGTCCCCCACCAATCAGGCCTGCGAAGAAGGCGGGACCAAGAGCAGGGCCTCTCAGGATGATCTTAAACATCTCGATGGTTCATAGGGAGAGATGCATTCGGACAGGTACATTGGACCTTATGGCATCCTTTCACATATTTATACATGTTTCTTCTCAACCATCTCTTCTGCAGGCTAAACATACCAAATTCTTTAAGATGCTCCTCATAGGGCATGGTCTCCAGACCTTGCCCTCTTCTGGGTACCTTCCAGCTTGTAAATATCTCTTTTGAATTGTGGTGCCCAGAATTGGACACAGTATTACAGGTGAGGTCAAAGCAAAACTGAATAGAGAGACATCATAACTTCCCTCGATCTAGACACTATACTCCTTTTGATGCAGTGAAATATTCACTTGGAAGAACCAGGCTGAATGCTGTTGTTGCTATTATTCTGGTTTTAATAATTAACACATCATGTGGATTTTCCTCTGTCAGAAGGAATAGTAGGACTGGACACTGTACTTTGAATCTCCTGCAGAAAAAAATTAAATTACAATGGGCAAGATGCTTTCCATGCATTATGACCACGTAGATGCAGTAGACTCAGAACATATAAAAATAGCAGTTCCAACTTTGGTGAATCAACCTTTCATCCAGGGGAGCTACGTATGAGTTATATATTTTATTTATTTATTTATTTATTATTTGGTTTTATATTCCGCTCCTCCCTGCAGGCTCGGGGCGGATCACAACAGCCATAAAAGATACAATAAAACATACAATAAAAACATACAATAAAATTCAGTAAGGACCCAATACACAGACAGAATGCCCGTAGCTTTTGGTTCCTAGCTCAGGTGATGACATGACACTACAATTCTGGCTGGCCAAATACTAGTCTAAAGAGTGCGGTCTTACAGGCCCTTCGAAAAGGACCGAGTTCCCGAATCGCCCGGACGTGGCTGGGCAGTAGATTCCAGGTCATAGGGGCCACAACTGAGAAGGCCCGCTGTCTTGTACTGGATAAATGGCAGGAGCGGGGTGATGGAACAACTAACAAATTCTGCTCCTCCGAGCGCAGTGATCTCGGGGGAATATACGGGGTAAGGCGGTCCCTTAGGTACGCAGGCCCTAGACCGTACAAGGCCTTAAAGGTTAAAACCAGCACCTTGAAAGCAATCCGGTACTCAATAGGCAGCCAGTGCAGTTGCCGAAGGATGGGAGTGATGTGCTCCCTTACTGGTGCTCCCACCAGCAAGCGAGCAGCGGCATTCTGCACCAGCTTGAGTTTCCGGATTGTCGACAAGGGAAGGCCAATGTAGAGGGCGTTACAGTAGTCCAGCCTCGAGATGACCGTTGCCTGGATCACCGTGGCCAGGTCGTCCCTGGACAGGTAGGGTGCCAGTCGCCTAGCCTGTCGTAGGTGGAAAAACGACGTCTTGCTAGCCATGGAGACCTGGGCCTCCATGGATAGCAAAGGGTCCAGTTTGACACCTAAGCTCTTAACAAGGGATGACAGGCTAAGTTGCTCGCCATCCAGGGTAGGCAACCGGCACTCATCCAGCCCAGGGCGACCGGGTCACAAGATCTCCGTCTTCGACGGATTCACCTTCGGCTGAAGGTGAATCCGTCGAAGACGCAGCCATCCAGTCATGGCTTCGAGGCAGAGATGGAAACAATCGGGTACGGTGTCCGGCCTGCCGTCCATTCTCAGCAGAAGCTGGGTGTCATCAGCGTACTGATAACACTCTAGACCAAAGTCACGAACCAGCTGGGCCAGGGGGCGCATGTAAATGTTAAATAATAATATGGCCTCATGACCACTTTTGGGGCACCCTAGAACTACCTATCATTTGGGTAGAGGGGTTGGGAGTGCAAATCCTGTTGATAGAGACTACCCAGAGAGCAGCAGCATTTGACTGTTTATCCCACTGTTTGTCTCAGTGAAGATGCACTAGAGCAGGGGTGCTCATTACGGTGATCGGGAGCACCTAGGTGATCTTCGGCCCTCTTCCAGGTGATTTTTGGGCCTCACCAGCCGGATAACGCGCTCCTGCCATGCATGCCCACGTGCGCTCCCGTCGCTGCCTTTGCGGGGCTTCTTTTGCCAAAATGAGGTTTTAGTGGGCGGGCCCTGGCGCTTGTCTTGCCACGCACGGTGTGGTGACATGACCGCCCATTGGTTGCTGCTGGGGGGCGGGGGCAAGGCGAAGGCACACGCACAGATAGGATGCGAGGCTGTGGGAGGGATGGAGTGAATGTGTGTGTGAGAGAGAGAGAGCCAAGGAGAGAAGAAAGAAATCCGGAGAAATTTTTCGGATCCTTTTGGCAGGCAGGCAGGCACTGGAAGGAGAGAGGGAGAGAGAGAGAGAGAGAAAGAGGCAAAGGAGGCCAGGCAAAGTGGGGCAAAGCCAAGCAAGCCCCACCGCAAACCCTGCTGCTGCCCCTGGGACTCCCATTCCAAGCCGAGACCTGGGCGAGCGAGCTGTGTGGGGCTGCTTTCTTTCCTTGGTTGGGGGCGAGGAGGGAGGGCTCCGCCGTGTTCCTGGGGCTGAACCTGAGAAGGAGGGGGCTGCGGGGATGGAGACTCCACTTGCTGCTGCTTGTGCCCTCGCCGCCTTTCTCCGCTTTGCCCTCCCTCGCCCTCGAAGAAGAAAGGTGGCAAGGGCCCACGGGAGAGAGAGAGAGGGTGGCTCTTCAGAGCCGGCTAGGAAGAGCCACCCCCCCTCTCTCTCCCGTGGGCATGGACTGCCACCAGTGGGAGGGGTCCTCCTTCCTGCCAGGCGTCCACTTGGCCGTCCTTTCTGAGTGATACCCTCGAAAAGAAGGAAGGAAGCCCCCCCCCCCGCGCTACATCTGTCACTTTGGGGAAGCACCTCTTCCACTCTTCCTTCTTCTGCCCAGGTAAGGAAGCGTCGAGGGAAGAGGGGGGGGAGGCTGCCATGGGGAGGCTCGAGCCTCACGTGGGTCCCTCTCTCGGTTGAGTTTTACCGGCCCAGGCAGCAGCCAGGTGGCCCCTTTTCCCAGCCCTGTGCCTTCCGAGCCGCCGCCAAAGCCATATCTGGCTGGAGTGCTGGCGGGTGCGCCTATAAATACCCTCCTGCTGCGTGCATGGGAGGGGCCTGCTGTGCACGCAAGAAGCAGGACGGGATGGGGACTTCCTGCTTCGCAAAAACACGCAACAGGAAGGAGGAAGGCAACAAAGACATTAAGAGAGAGTGCGCGCGCAGGCAGGGAGGATCTCCTTCCTGGGTGCGCGCGGCGGCGAGTTCATGGGCAGGCAAGAAAGAAGCCCCGCGCGGACAGAAGGCTGCAGTAGGAGCGTGCGCGTGCGCGCACACGCTCACATGCACAACAGGTGATCTTTTCAACTTGATTGTTCATAAAGTAGCTCGCATAATGAAAAAGTGTGGGCACCCCTGCACTAGAGAGTATGTCCTTTGTTTCCAACATCGGACTAAGGGGGAGTTTCCGTTAGGCTTGTTTTGACAATGTTAGAAGTCAAAGGTCACCATGAATAAAATGAGGGGCATAGGCGTGACCTCTCAGTGAATCTATCAGGACAGTATGAAGGAGGTTTGGGCATCACCTTCAGGGCACATGATAAGCCTGTGAAAGGAAGAAAATCCAAGATACCTCTGAATGCTTCCACAGCATGGAGAGGAGGACTGACCTTTGGGAGTGAATGAGGTTGAAAGGGGAGGTGACCAGGCAGAAGCAGTGACCCAGAAGGCCACAGTAAAAGTAATAACATATGTTAAACAGAAGCTCTCAATGTTGCAATGGCCAGCAGGGGCTGGCCCTGGAGGAAATGACCTTGCGTAAGAGACGTTGTCACTGAAATGCCTTAATATGAGATGGCAGCTCCGTCATTATAATGGAATGAGAAAGAGCGTTCTTCTGGAGTGACATAAACCTATCATAACAGCTCTTTGGCAAATGTTGGATCCCTAGTCCAGAAAAAGATAATTTACTTTGTCCAGTGGTTCCTTTAGCATTTGTCTTGGTCGTTCCATCTTTTAAAAGTGACATTATTAGAAAGTATGTCTTGCTGGTAGAAGAATACAATGCTGATGTGATATTCGGATACAATAGAAAGCCTCCTGGTGGTGCAGCGGGTTAAACCGCTGAACTTGCTGACTAGAAGGTTTGTGGTTTGAATTCGAGGAGCGGGGTGAGCTTCCGCTGTTAGGTTCAGCTTCTGCCAACCTAGCAGTTTGAAAACATGCAAGTGTAAGTAGATCAATAGGTACCTCTTCAGCAGGAAGGTAACAGCACTCCATGTAATCATACTTACCACATGACCTTGGAGGTGTCTATGGACAACACTGGTTTTCGGCTTAGAAATGGAGATGAGCACCACTCCCCAGAGTCGGACATGACTAGACTTAATGTCAGGGGAAACTTTTACCTTTTAGAAGGGATGAAAGCTATACAACCAAGCCATCCCAGCAAGTGGTTTGTTTTTATCAGCTTGCCTTCAGCCCAGTTTTAAAGGAAAGAGACCCATGTTTGCCTTCATACATTGCCAAAGCACAAGCCACTGGATCTGAGTGTGCTTCATGCACAATCCAAAGTGACAGATGAGAAATGTCTCCCTTTTCACCTACCCCATTAGAGAATGTTTTGTGATTGGTTGGCTTTGGGGTTTTGTTTCGTTTAGGAGGAGAAATGCGGGGGTGGGTGAAGTTGCGGCAAGAGAAGCAAAAAAGAAAAAGTCTTGAAAGCAGCTCAACTCCCACAGAAACCAATTTAATTTGTATGAAAGAATGTGCAGCCGGAATGTGTCAGTGGCTGTTGCCTCTGTCTGTGGTGGCTTCTGGAGGGATCCGCCATCTTCTGTGTTGAATTCCACTTGACCCAAAGGGCAAGAAATTTTCCATTGCCTGTTTTAGTGACCTGCAGCCAAAAAAAGAGAGAAGAAAATAACCAGGGTCTCATCCCAATGGGCAAGGAGTTCTGTTAAATCTCAAGTCTTTTTGTTTCTGGATTTTACACCTTGTAATGCAGTGTTTAAATATCAGACTGGAACACCAGGAGACCAGGGTTCAGTCTCCACACATCTCAAAAACACGGAGAACTAGAGTTAAACTCATAGATCACTATAAAAATATATTGTGTTATAGTCACCAATGAGACAGCTCCCTATGGAGGGGAACCAGCATATATACAATGGATATATCAGTGCGAAATAAGCAATTTCGATTTACAAATAATGCATATAATCAATCTAAATCATAACAGATAAACCGCCGCAACATAGGTACCTCCAGCTACGATAGAGAGAGCTAGGATGTAAGTCCAAGGTAAATCCAATGGAGTTCCAAAATGGGGGGAACAAAAGTCCAAGCTGTTCAAAATAGTCCAGTTGAAATACGAGGCGTGCTGGAGGTAAACCAAGGATGGAAGCGGGGTATCAGGAAGCGGGGCTGTGCATCAGAGATGCCAAACCCAAGCCACAATGGT
This sequence comes from Anolis apletophallus, assembly GCA_030556195.1. Lineage (NCBI taxonomy): Eukaryota > Metazoa > Chordata > Lepidosauria > Squamata > Anolidae > Anolis > Anolis apletophallus. Next base: position 32,843,988 of record JARBWK010000013.1, on the reverse strand, counting down.
TGAACTGCAAGGCCTGATACTGTTTCACCACAAGATTAGGCTTTGTCAAGCAGAAGGCTGGTCTACACAAAGGCAAAGTCAAGGCATACTGCATACACAGATCTGTAAATAAAAGATATGCATGCAATAATATTTGTAAGTAGTTCAATTCCTAATCAACGTACAGAGGAACCAACAGGTAAGGGTCAAGAAGACCTACCGGAGTCAAAATAGAATTACACATGGTGTATCAGTGTGACCCGAAGGTAAGAAAGAGGGGCACACCTACTCATTATATGGGTTAATGGGTGGACCAAACAGCTGGTCCTGAACTTAGCATAACAAGGCACTCAAAGAGAAGGGGTCACTAAGTCCTTTAGGGAATTCTGAATCAAGGAGGGTAATCCAGAATGATTCTCTCCTAATTAAGGTGTTGTGGTGGTTGCCATGAGGCCGCATAAAAACACGCTCTAGACCTGTAAATTTAAAGGACTCAGCACCGTGGCCGTGATCCTGAAAATGTCTGTAGAGAATGATGTTGTCAGCCCCGTTCCGGATGCGTGATTGGTGCTCCGAAATCTGGACCTTCAGGGCGTGTGACGTCATGCCCACGTTGTTGCACTAAGACTTAGTCCGGACCCTTAGTAAACCAACACACAGCAGCTGCGGTTAAATGCTTTATTTGAAATAAGTAAATAAGAAAAAGGTAAAGATAGAATAGTTCAAAAATGCTTTCAAAGTCCAAAATAGCAAAGAATAGCCTTAAAGGTTCCCCAAAAAGAAGCAATGTCCAAGATGCCACAATTGGCTAAATCCACTGGGTCCTGGGCCCCCGACTTGGCAAGGCTTAACGTCTCTAAGCAAGAAGGCCCCGGTGAAGATCCACAGAACTTGGCAAAGTAACTGAAACATTGCCATGAGATCCAGAATGGGGTCTGGGACAAACCTTTATAGGTTTTGGGCTGCATTGTTCCAGAAGGTGCTTACTTCGCCGTAGCGCTCTCACGGGAACAGGAGAAACACTTTCTCTTCCCACCGTATCTGTATCTCTTTGGAATGCAAACTTGTTAGCGGGCCCAGCTGTGCTCTGGGGAGGATCCACTGCCTCATGGTACCAGGTGTCTTTATCGGCCTGGGAAACCGCAGGGCTGCGCCGCTCTGGGGCTATCAGAGGGTCAGATAGAGTTTGCTGCAAAGGCCTGTTTTCAAGCCTCTCTGAGTCCTTGGCTTTAACATGGCATCGGTCTGGCTTGCTACAGGAACCTGGCTGAGGTGTGACACACGTAGACTTGTTTACATTCAAAAATTATGGCGTACACGCAGTTTTCCGTATTACAACATGTGAAGTTCCGGATTTTGTAGGATTTCTTCTTATGTGCACTATAAATCTCCTTTCCAGTATAAACCTGGTTACAACATGTGCAATTACCACAAGGGCGGCATCCAGGTGTCATCGTACTGGTAATGTTATAAGTAGAAGTAGAGCGGGCCCACCAGCCCCCTGAACGGGCCCACAAGAACTCCGCTTTTTCATTTTAAAAAATTGCCAAAAAGGGGCGGAGCCACTCGCAGGGGCAGGGGCACGGCCGCTCCCGCCCTGGTGTGCATGCCCGGCGTCCTGCGCGGCCCGCCCCTTTTCGGCGAGGCTGGGTGACGCCAGGCGTGGCGCCGGCGCCGAGGAGGAAGAGGTGGAGGCAGGGGCCCCGGCTTCCCTCCACCCTTTCCTCCTCGGCGCAGGTGCCACGTCTGACATCACCCAGCGCCGCCGAAAAGGGGCAGGCGGGGCAGGACACCCCCCGTGAGCGGCCACGCCCCACACGAGCGGCCACACCCCCGCTGTGGCCCCCCAGGTGATCACTCACCGGAATGCTGGCCCTTGGGCCGGCAGAAGTTGAACAGCCCTGAAGTAGAGGATAGGGATGAGTGCACCAGGAGATCCTTGATATTCTTGGAGCGTTTATGCACGATGATTGGAAATTGTTGTAGAGATTGTATAGGGGGCAGAATATTCCAATATTTACGGACAATTTGGACAATTTGGCGGCTATGGGGTGTGAGGGTAACCGGCCAGATGATCCTAAGTTTTGTTGCGGGGTGTAAATTGTCAGAGTGTGATTTTCAAATGTTTCTGCAATTCAACCCTTTTCGGCGGGTTGTGTAACCAGGCATTTATAGAGTTAAAACAGCACAAGTGGTGTCCAGCACTGTTTTGACCTTCAGCTGTGTAAACATACTGATAAGGGAGACGCTGAGCTGCTTGAGTCAGTCGCCATGCTGATTCCTCTATGAGGTGGAGACAGCTGAATTGCTCTGTGTGAGAATGCTTTACTTTGCTCACTTAATCAATAAAAGAACTTTCTAAGTTCAGACCTGGCGTCGCTTCATCACTGGCGCGCGGACTAAAGGGTTATGGGCCCAGCACGCTTCCGCTGCACTAGTGTTCGGACTGCTGCCCATAACGGAACGGAGAAATGCTGACCGGAGAGTGCCTGGAAAGCTGTGCAGAGGTGAGAGATTGATGGATGGCCGGAGTAGCCAAAGCTCACCATTGCAAGCCAGTGAAGCAAGCCTGAGAGAGGATGATAAATGAAAAGTGAGTAAAAGCAAACAGCAAGCTCTGCCCGGGTTCTTTTGAAAGGAGGCTGCATTTAATCCTGAAAGTGACTGTCAGAAAGCCAAACAGACGTGGCTAGACGTAATCTCGGGGGCCAAGAGTCACACAGAAGGAAGTGCATATTAATCCTCTGGAACTTTGTGTTGTTCCTGTGTATCCAGTGTTTGACCCAAGAAGGGGGCAGAGTGGAGAGGAAAGGAGAGCAGCATGGCTGGAATTAACCCAACTAGTATGATTGAGAAGTTAAATGATACTAACTACTCTGAATGGGCTGTGTTTATGGAGAATCTACTAGCCCGGGAGGGGCTGCAGAAGACGATACTTGGGATGGAGGCTGATGCAGGAAAGGATTTACGAGGCAAGTCTACTTTGATCCTTTGCCTGACTCCTGACCAGCTGGTTCATGTCCAAGGATTGCAGACAGCCAAAGAAGTTTGGGACGCGCTGCGGGCTGTTCATCAAAGAGAGAGCACCTTAAGCAAAATGATTTGGAGCAAAAGATTGTATGGTGCAAAACTATCAGAGGGAGGAGATGTTAAGCAGCACATATACATGATGAAGAAACTATTTGTGGAGTGTCGAGTGAGAGGTGTGGAGATCACTGACGAGAATCGAGCCTACATCATGTTATGGCCTACATCATGTTAAGTATCTGGCGGCACTTAAGGCATGGCTATTTAGAAGAGCATATGCATAAATGACAATCAGTGACCTGGAACCTGTCTATTCCCATATTTTAACATTTTAATATTTTAATATTTTAATATTTTAGTATTGTAGATGCCTAGCTGTGTAAATCACCTGGAGCACATTTGTGGAGGGCGACTCATAAATAATAAAATTAGTTAGTTAGTTATCTAGTATGCCATCGAGTTGGGATTTTCTGCTGCATTCTCTACAGTCTGTGAGACCCCAGGATTTGTCATTGGATTTGGTTACTAGCAGAATTCTGGAGGAGATGGACAGTCGGTGTTTTGAGAAGGAACAAAGCCTGAGGTGGCACGTTTTCCACAGGAGATGGAGGAGGAAGATTACTACGAGGCGCCAACCTTGGCTGCTGCACACATAGTCAAAACATGGCGGTGTTTCGGGTGCAACAGAGTCGGGCACCTGTTGAGAAACTGTACAGCAGTAAGAAGATAACAGCCCGGAGGGGGTGCCAGAGGAACTGGAAGTTATCGTGGGAGAGGCCGTGCTGATGGGACTACAACCACCACACCCAGAATCCTGATTGCTGATGCAGAGACTAGTAGTTACAATAAAGTAAAGTGGGTTTTAGACTCAGGAGCAACCCACCATATTGTGAACAATATTAGTATGTTACAAAATGTTCAATCAACCCAGGGTTTGAGTTTGACCCTTGCAGATGGATCAGCGAGAGAGTTTTCAAATTATGGGACTTGTTTTATTTCTTGTTTGCAAGTGAATTGGGAAGATGGTTTGTTTGTACCTGGGATCAAAACCAATTTGTTGAGTGTTGCCACATTAACTGAACATGATTTCAAAGTAGTGTTTAAAGGCATTTACTGTTTTGTGTATAATTCGGAAAGGAAATTGGTTGGCAAGGGGGTGAGAAGAAACAAATTATATGAGATGTTTGAAAAAGTCAATGAAAACAGAGATGAGAATGTAGAAGTTTGTTGTATAAGTAGTCAGGTACAGCACGACAGATGTATACACCAGTTACACAGAATTTTGGGTCATGCTGATATGGAAACTCTTAAGAAGACATTTAATTTAGATCCTAATTTTCAGTTAGAGAGCTGTAACATTGAATTGGATTGTTCTGTTTGTGCAGCTGTGAAAAGGACACCCATCAAAGTCCACAAGAGAACTAAAATAAGAACAAGTGATTTGTTTGAGAAAGCACATATGTATGTTGCTGGACCTTTTGAAAAGAGTTGGGGAAGTTCCAAATATTCTTTGATTTTTATTGACCGATTTACCAGGTATGGGTTCATTTATTTTTTGAAAGATGTACCAGAAATAGTGGACAAGACCACGAGATGGTTGGACATGGTTGAGGGGGTATAGCAAAATAAAATAAGCACATTGTTTGTAGATGAGGGGGTAGAAGCATGTATTCAGAAGTGAAACAACTTCTAAGTTCAAGAGATATAGAATTTGTGAGAACTGAAGAACTCAAGGGAGAAGAGGGCATCGCACAGACACGAATGAGAATACTTTAAAAAATGGAAGCTTGTGTCTTAAAAGATGGTCAATTGGGTGACAAGCTTTGGGGTGAAGTTTTGTCTACGTGTAACTACATTGTAAATAGGTTGTGGGATGTTGGTCTTGATGATGTACCATTCCGTAAGATGTATGGCAGGATGCCTGGTTACTGACATATGGGCATCATAGGGCAATTTGCCAACGTTCTGATACCCACAAAGGGTATCAGAGAGGAGGTTACCGGTTTCTAGAAACACCACACACAGTTAGATTTTCAAGATTGGCATATTTTGCAAAACCTAAAGATTGGAAGCGTTTGCACCTTAACTTTGGAGAATTGTCTGTGTTTCCAAAAGTTAGAGAAAATGTAAGTGAAAGGGATGAGGGGGCATCCAGTACTGTTAATCAACAAGAACAGGTGGTAAAAGGGGAAACTAGAACTCCCAATAAACAGTATGGACAGGAAGGCGCAAGGCCAAAACAAAAGGAAGTGATTAGAAGAACAAAACAAGATAAACCAGAATCCACCACACCAAAACAAAAGGAGGTGATTAGGAGAATAAAACAGGACAAACAAGAATCCATCACACCAAAGGAGAAAGAAGTGATTAAGAGAGTGAAACAGGAGCCAGAAGAAGAAGAAGTAATAATAGAAACAGTCATTGCAGAAGGAGTAGAATGAAAGGCTCTTGTGATTCCTTGTTTGGCACAGAAAAATAAAGGGATAGTTAACACAGCATTAATTAGAGAGAAAAAGGAAGATTCCTAAGTGCTTGAGGAATACATGTGTACCTAAGATTTTTCATATGTGTGTGATTAATATGTAAAGATTTAATATTTGCTTAGGAATGCTTTATATGGTGATGGATGTCCACATGTAGAATGAGTATGTTTAGGATTGATAGTATTTGTGAATAGACAGAAAGATTTGAAATTCAAAAGGGGGATTTTCAGAGTGTGATTTTCAAATGTTTCTGCAATTCAACCATTGTATAAGATGCTGTGTTGTGTAACCAGGCATGTGTAGAGATAAAACAGCACAAGTGGTGTCCAGCACTGTTTTGACTTTCACCTGTGTAAACATACTGATAAGGGAGACGCTGAGCTGCTTGAGTCAGTCGCCATGCTGATTCCACTGTGAGGTGCAGGCTGCTGAATTGCTCTGTGTGAGAATGCTTTACTCTACTCACTTAATCAATAAAAGAACTTTCTAAGTTCAGACCTGGCTTCGCTTCAGCACTGGCGCGCGGACATAAATAAGGTTTTCCGGTTGATGTTGTCAGCGCGTCTCTTGGCTCGTTGTATGATATTGGGGGGATAACCTCTCTCTCGGAGTTGATTGGAGAGCTTAAGAGCATCCTGTTCATAATGGGAAACTGTAGACGAATTGCGTTTAATTCGTAGGAATTGGGAATATGGAAGGGAATTCTTCAAAGCAAATGAGTGGTAGCTGGAATAAGACAGTAATGAGTTCCTGTCAGTGGGCTTCCTATAGTTGCGCACCAAAAGGGTGTTTTGTTGTTTGTATACCACAGTATCCAGGAAGGTGACATCCGTTTGACTGTGGGTCACAGAAAATTTGATTGACGGGTGCCAGGTGTTGATCCATGTGCAGAAAAGGTCCATGGGGGTGTCTGATTCAAGAAGAAGAAAAACAATCATCAATGTTTTGTATCCAATGTGTTGTAGCTTTCAGTCTCCACACAGTCATGGAAACCCATTGGTTGACCTCAGGCAAGTAATATTCTTTGTCTCGGGGGAGGCAAAGGCAAATCCCCACTGAGCACATCTTTCTAAGAACACATGATAAATTGCTCTTTGTAATTTGGAAATAACCTGAAGCCACACAACAATAAGAAACGCCTCTTAATGGCTATTCCCATATCCAGTGATATCCTAAATATATGGGTATTTCATTCATTATTTTTTCCTGGTTGAATTGTGGTGTTGGGGGCATGATTTCTTCCTTTCCCATCATCCCCTTCATATCTACTGTATGATAATCCCTGACCAAACTCTGCATAAAATGCCCTCAGAAGCACTTTATTTTTTGGTTGTGCAATTAAATCCGACCTCATCCCACGGATCCCCTCCCTGATATTTTACATTGCCCTATTTCCAAGTATTTTAAAATTTCAAAATTTTTAATCTTTGATTTTGGCCCTGCCCATGGGGATCGTCTTTAGTGTCTTAATGTTTTGATTTCATATTTTTGTGTTGTTTTATTTACATTGGTTTTGTATTTTAAGTTATTCTATTTTTTGATTTTCTGTTGTGCTCTTGTGTTATATTGTGTTTACTGAATTGATGGGTGTGGCCTCATGTAAGCCACCCCAAGTCCCCTTGGGAAGATGGTGGTGGGATACAAATAAAGTATTATTATTATTATTCATCTGTTTTCCTGCCCCAGTATGCAAATTCCAAATCTGGCATGTTCATTATTTATTTGTTAATTTATTGTAAAATGGGCATAGAGGTAAAGTGTGACACCATTTTAGCACTACATTGGGTGTGTGCCATTCCTGTGTGCCACAGTGGAGTGCATAAGAAGTTTTCCATCTGATAACCAGAAAGATAATGAGGGAAAATGAAAAAGAAAACCTCCATGACACACTCCTCGTTGGGACAGTCCAGCAGAGGTGCCAAACTCATTTTCATGGCTGTCAATTACAATCAGCCTTATGGTTGTCTTAAAAGGGATGATAGTAATTGTAAGACCCTGCTCTCGCTCCTGCCAGCAATGTGGGGACAAGAGATAGGGCCTTCTCGGTGGTGGCCCCTCGCCTATGGAACGCACTCCCAAATGAAATAAGATTGACTCCATTTCTTCTGACTTTTAGAAAAAAGCTAAAGTCTTGGTTTTCTTATTTTACTTTACTTTACAAATATCATAAATAAATAAATAAAATATATAAATGTAACTATGTTGCCCTGGCTTAGAAAGCCTCACAGGCCACATAAAATGATGTGGCAGACTACATTTGACCCATGAGCCTCGCGTTTGACACATGTGGACCAGAGGTACAGAACGTACTGAGACAAAGGATATAGACATGGGAATTTACCTCCTTTCTGTATCAAAAATTATTTGAAGAGAGACACCAGCAAAGCCACAAAATCTACAAAAATAGAATGGGGCAAGTGGTGTGTCCAGAAGACTGCCTTTCCCCAAATCCCAATACATACTGGTAAAACTCTCACCAAAATCCCAATCTGGACTGACTCTGGATTTTGGGCAGCCCTCTATATATTTGGAGCTTGGAAATGTTACTTTTGGGGAAATATAACTACCAGAATCCCAGAGCTACTACTGCCAGCAGTTAGAAGAGCCTGAGTATCATAGCCTGAATAAATGACATTTCCAAAAGTGATGTATTGTTGGCTTGGAATGACATCTCACCAGTTATTTTGTCCAATTGGTGGTGTCAGTGAACTTTCAATTCCACCCAGAAAATGCACATAATGATATCTTCAATTGCAGAATGCAAGTTTGGATGTGTAGCTACAGTGGAGTGCCTGCCATGGCCCACATTCCTATGAAGGAGACCCATGCCTGGTCTACTCGCCCTGTATCTGGTGTTGCTCCACCTCCTTGTGATCACTGCCTGTTCCAAGCAGAGACTGGGGAAATATCTCTTTTGTAGTTGCTTCCCAGCAGCCCCCATACAGCCTGGTTTAGGGAATCTGGGAGTTGTAATCCAAAACGTCCCTGTTCCAAGCTCTGGAAAATAACAAGGAATATTCTCCTGCATCCTTCCCAGCTCACATTGCAAGTGAGGAAGAGGCCACAGTGGCAATGGCAAGGAAATGAAGGAGGATGAACAGTCCATTGCTATGGATCTCTTCCCCTACATGAATCTAGCACCATATTTCCAAACAGTCTCTTTAACTGTCTGATACAAGAAATGAGGGGGAAACTCCCTTGAAGGGCAAAAAAAAAATCCCTGCCTCCACCCTTATTGGCAGTAATCCTCTATCGCCATTCACAAAAAAAAATCTATCACAAGGGGGCAATCATTCATAGTCATGTTTATTGGCCAGAGCCCAAAAGGAGAGGCCATGATGGGAAAGACTAGGAGAGTCATTCTCATGGAAAACCTTGGCCTTTCCCCTCCTGATTATTCTTTCCAGGAGGTTAATTCCCAGCTCTTTTCGTGTCACATTACTCCAAAGGCATTGCCAGCACTCAAACAACAAAGGGCAGAGGCATTAAATGGTTAATGGGGGGTGGGCGATATCACCAGATAAGGCAGCATGTACTGCACAAAACTTGATCTTTATTCAGCTAAAACCTTGAGTCTCCAATTTTACGTTAAAGGTGACAGGACAGCAGGGAGCAGAAAAGGGTACTGCTTTCCTTCAACATTGCAAAGCAGCGACAATTTAGATTGCATCCAGAAGAGAAGGTCTGTTAAAAAAACAAACCAGAGCAATGTGAAATGTTAAGGCGTTATGTTGTCTTGCTCTGATTCTTCAAGTCACTCGGATCAGTGTTTACAATGCAAAGGTGGTGTCGATGCCAACATCATCATCATCACCACCACCCCCTCCACCACCACCACCATTTCTTTCTTCTCTTTATCTCTTCCTATTCTTCATTCTATAGTCTTCTTCATAGGCTTTTTAAATGACTTTTATGTTGCTTTTTGTCACTCTTTAAAATGTGAGTTTTTGATCTAAACCAGTGGTTCCCAAACTTTTTGGGCCAACCGCCCCCTTTCCAGAAAAAAATTTACTCACCGCCCCACTAGAAATTAATTTTAAAGGCACTTTAATTAAACTCCTTTCACGCGACCCCGTCTGCGCGCCCACCTGCCAAATAAGAAGAAGGTGCCCCACAGCTGTGGCAGAAAAAAGCAGGGGCCGGCACTGGACAAGCAAGGCCCACCTTGAAAAGCACCTCCCTCTCACCCCGTGCCGCGCCAGGCCCAGCAAGGTGCACTTGCGAAGATGACCCCATTGGAAAAAAGAGGCAATACACAGGACTGCGCCGTGAGCAAGGTTGACGAGAGGAAGGAGGCGCATGCTGCGGTTCCCACGGCGAGGCCTGCTCAGGGATCGCGTGCTTGTGACTGTGTCTGTCAGGCCTGGTAGGCCTGTAAATAATGGCACACTCACTCAAGTAGTTAACAAGAGGAATTGAGCTTTATTCAGCCTTACTCCAGGCAGAGCAGAGGAATCTGAGCTTTCCCGCCAAAACGCTGAGAGAAAAACCCTTCTGGTAAACTCCCTCCCTCCTCCCAGACTTAGGCCCACCCCCCTCTGCTGGCTCCTTGTCGCTATGGCAGCCCAAAGCCAAGCTGTTTATTGAACTGCTCTGGCTGGGCCTGACATTACGCCCCCCCCCCCCCGGAACACCTGCCCCGCAGGGAGAGAAGAACAAAAGGGAGAGAAGAGAAAGAGGAGACCCACACAATCCTATAGGCAACTTATACAAATAGGTAATGCAATGGCATGTTATACTTTTAAATTATAAAATGGCAATTCTAGGAAACAACCTACACTAAATTCTATACTTCGGTAACTCTTAGCCTCTTAACAATGTAAACCCAACCTCCCCACGGATTGGTAATTTTAATACATTCGCAAACCCCATCAGGAAATAAGCGAAACGTATGCACTAAACATTTCTAACGATATATCACACCATAAAAAGTAATTGACTAAGCAGGTCATAACTTGCTGCATCCATAACATCATAAGCAAAGCATATTAGCCATCCTTAACTCTTTTAAATGGATAATTATACTACACATTTTGAAGAAAGCATTTCATCTCTTAAATTCGGTTTCCCACACTATCCGTCCCGTTTCTAACACTGAGTTTCCTTCATGTTACTCCTACCACATGTGAGGCCTCCCCAAGGAACAACCCACTTAACCGCTTCTCTATGCTTAACACAGTGCGCCCTCCCAGGCAAAATCCCCACAGCCATTCAAGACTACAATTCCCAGCGGGGACACGTACTAACGTTCCAATGATATTATTCGTAGAGGCAACTTTGAGCATTTCAGCTGTCAGAGTCTCTTGTAGCTCAGCTTTGGAAATCACTGCCTGAAGTTCGGACACTACTGTCCAGTCCTGGGAACTCTCCTCCGCCTGAAATGAGATGCATTCATCCAGTTCTTTCCTTCCGGAAACCGCAGGATACTCTCCAGCCCGCAGTTGTTTCTCCTCGGCCTCCCACTCCCATAGGGCTCCAAGCCAAGAAACTGCAACCGCCACTGCGGTTCCCAACTGCATGGGTTTCGCAGCACACAGCTCACCTGAACCCTTTTCTGAAAAGGGCTTGGCTGCATCCCCCTGAAGATTCTCCCGGCCACCCCAATTGGACTCCAAGAGGATTTCTTCCTGCGCGACCTCTATCCATGGCGGCGCCTCTCTCTCAGCCTCCGCCATCGTCATGATCTGCCTGGGTGGTTTGCTGCTGGGCTCCGCGACCTCCGCGTCGTTCTCCTCCTGAGCAACCGCACTTAGCTGGGGCCGCACATTCCCAGCCCCCGCCCTGTGCTGGTTCCACTCGAAAAGAACTATTGCCCAAACCAGTGTGGCACTCCATGGGGCATCTTCTTTCCAGGAACCGTCAGCAGCCTCCACTTCACGCTCTCCAGGCTCCTGGTTTCTCTTTGGAACTTGGGCCTCTGAGGGGCCTCTCTCCCCCTCCAGGATTGACTGCCAGATTTCTTCCTTGGGCTCGGGCAGCGACTTAGTTAAGATACCACCTGGCATGGTCTGGCCTGCGCTCCCTTGCAGCGCTGTAGACTCCTCTGCAGCCTCCGCCATAACATGCAGCCCCCCGGCTCTCTGCGCACTGCAGGTCATCCCTCGGGCCTGCCTCCTCTGTTTCAGTTACTGCTTCTGGCTGAGGCGTCGCTTCTGCAGACCCAGATTCTCTTCCCACCTCGCCAGACATCCAATCTACAAGGATTGCTCCCACGCGATCAAAGTTCCCATTTGGGGTAGCCCAGCCGAACTTTCTTCTCTGCTCTTTTGCACTGAGGGGGAATTTGCACACCCCTCCTCTTCGCCTGGATGTTTTGTTTCACCCAGCAGTTTCGCATGGAGCGACTGAGGCTTCATTTCGCAGCTCCGCGGGAAGTCTGAAGTTTCCCCCCCGTTGCTACACGCAGGACAGTAGATTCCTCTGCTGGGGTTTGCACAAAACCTTTTCCCTCATCCACTGGCCGAGCCGGTTGCCAGGCGGCCGCAATCTCAGGAAGCAGGCAGCTTCTCCTGGCTGGCTCCCAGCCAGGGAAAGTTGCATCAGCACAAAGGAAAAGAGGCTCCTTGCCCTCCAACTTTTCCACCACTGGGTTTGGCTTTAGGTCAGCACAGTTGGAGGAGCTTTCTCTCTCTCCCAACTTCTGTCTCCGCTGTTCCAGGGGCCATCTTCACCTCTCCCCAAGATCTGGCTCTGCGATAGCCATCTCTGCTGGCTGGCAGCCACTCCTCTTCGCTTCTCCCCCTGCTATTGAGACGGGCGCACTCATACTCTCGTTGAGATGATCGGCTCGGTCTCTCCCAGCCTCTCCAGGTTTAAAGCGGGGTTTTCTCTTCCTCCTCCTCCTCCGCTGGGCACCTTTCCTCGGCTGGGCTCTTTCAGGGGTTTCTTCCCAAACCACTTGCGTGGCCCTTTCAAGCATGTAATCGAGTAAGGCCGCCCTCCTCTCGGAATCTGCTTCGAGCCGTTCCCGACGGCGTCGCTGGACCATCTCTGCAGCTGCCCCTCCCCGGGGAGCCGGGCAACCTCTCTCACACCCGGGGCCATGCTCCAGGTGGGCCGCGAACATCACCACCCACGGATGCTCCCCGTGCTCACACACGTCGCAGCCATAGGTGGCTGGGGCTTCTCCAAAGGGGCTCCCTCGCACGGCATCCTCATGCTCTACCTCATCGTCACTCGAGGGGTACCACCGATCTCCTTCATCCTCCGAGCTCAGGTCGCCACACGGGATGGGGTCAGGCAAACTGCCCTTCAGCATCTCTGAAGGCTGCACTCGCTGTTTCCTGCCCCTCCTGCCTCGCCGGCGCTTGAGCTTACGTGGATGAAGGAGATCGGTGGTACCCCTCGAGTGACGATGAGGTAGAGCATGAGGATGCCGTGCGAGGGAGCCCCTTTGGAGAAGCCCCAGCCACCTATGGCTGCGACGTGTGAGATGGAGGAGATTCCTCTTTATGTCAGGCCCGGTAGGCCTGTAAATAATGGCACACTCACTCTCTCGTTGAGACGATCTGCTCGGTCTCTCCCAGCCTCTCCAGGGTTAAAGCGGGGTTTTCTCTTCCTCCTCCTCCTCCACCGGGCACCTTTCCTCGGCTGGACTCTTTCAGGGGCTTCTTCCCAAACCACTTGCGCAGCCCTTTCAAGCATGTGGTCGAGTAAGGCCACCCTCCTCTCGGAATTTGCCTCGTGCCTTTCCCGAGGGTACTCCTGGACCATCTCCACAGCCTCTCCTCCCCGGGGAGCTGTGTGTCCTTTCTCACACCCGGGGCCATGCTCCAGGTGGCCCGCGAACATCACTGCCCATGGATGTGCCGTCCCCAACTTACACACATCGCAGCCATAGGTGGCTGGGATTGCTTCGAGGGGGTCTCCTCGCACGGGGCCCTCATCCTCCTCCTCGCTCAGGTCGCCACACAGGATGGGGTCAGGCAAACTGCCCTTCAGCGCCTCTGAAGGCTGCACTCGCCTTTTCCTTCCCCTCCTGCCCCGCCGGCGCTTGAGCTTACGTGAAGGCTCCGGAGAAGGGGTAGAACTTTTACTCCTCCTCAGGGCTGCTGGCTCCAACCAAGCTGCGGATTCCTCACTGGGGATGAAGTGCTCTTCCGTGCCATCATCATCGCCCAGGAACTCACACAGCATGGCACAATTCGGGGCCCCGAGGGGGGCCCCTCTTCGACCACATAGGGAATTCCCAGCACGTAGCCTGTGGTGGCAGGCTCATCCTCGCAGCCTTCCTCCTCAGGGATCGAGTCAGTGTCCCATTCTTCCGCCTGCATCCGCCGCACCAAATCCGGGAACCGCCTCTGGAGGCTTTCAAAAGCTTGCCGCCTAGCCTCGGCTACATCCACCTTCCTGTGGGTGCGCCAATCTGCATGACTCAGGCTCCGATCTCCCTCTGGTTCCACCCAGACACCCACGGTTTCCATCCTGAGGGCGTGGGAACACCGACTCCATCCTCCCGGGTGGGGGCCTTTGGCCGCAGGCCTCTGTCGCCGCTTGCTTCTTCGCGGCCAAAACCCCTCTCCTCTGAGAGGGAGGTCGTGCCTCTCCGCCTTGGGAGCACAGACCTTCTCCATAGTCGGGTTGGGTTCTCACCAGCACTGAGACTGGGATAAACCCATTGTTGTTGAGATTCCTCTTTATGTCAGGCCTGGTAGGCCTGTAAATAATGGCACACTCACTCAAGTAGTTAACAAGAGGAATTGAGCTTTATTCAGCCTTACTCCAGGCAGAGCAGAGGAATCTGAGCTTTCCCGCCAAAACGCTGAGAGAAAAACCCTTCTGGTAAACTCCCTCCCTCCTCCCAGACTTAGGCCCACCCCCCTCTGCTGGCTCCTTGTCGCTATGGCAGCCCAAAGCCAAGCTGTTTATTGAACTGCTCTGGCTGGGCCTGACAGTGTCCCTGCGAGTTGGAATCCCCAGGCAGGTATTGCCATGGAAACCGCAGCACGTGCATCCTTCCTCTCGTCAACCCCACCCATGGCACAGTCCTGGGTATCGCCTCTTTCTTCCCATGGGGATTTCTTCGCAAGAATGCAACCCTGCAAGTGGCAAGCCTGGCTCACGCCACCACCCCCTTACAGGGGTTCAGCACCCCCCAAATTCTCCTGAGCCTCCCATCGCCCACCAGGGGGTGGTACCGCCCACTTTGGGAACCACTTATCTAAACACACATCTGGAGTGAGGAACCTCTGGCCTTCTAAATGTTGTTGTTTTCCTGGGTCCATCAGCCTCAAGAAGGTGTTTAGGCGTGGTGAAAGTTGTAGTCTTACACAATACAGGGATTTGTACCATCCGGACACTCCACCCCAGACACGTATACTTTTAGTAGAAGGGGAAAATCAGTTTGAGAAGTAGTCTGAACACAGACCACTTATTCACTCATAACTTTCACCACTGTAGTACAATACACTATATTTCCATTTAAGGAGCAAGGAGCCCCTGGTGATGCAATGGGTTAAAACCTTGTGCCAGCAAGACTGAAGAGCGACAGGTCGGAGGTTCAAATCTGGGGAGAGCGCGGATGAGTTCCCTGTGTCAGCTCCAGCTCCCCATGCGGGGACATGAGAGAAGCCTCCCACAAGGATAGTAAACATCAAAACCTCCTGGCATCCCCTGGGCAAAATCCTTGCAGACAGCCAATATTCTCACGCCAGAAGTGAATTGCAATTTCCCAAGTTGCTCCTGACATGAAAAAAAGGAACAGTAATGTCTCCTAATTTTTCATCTGTATGCAAAAATTTACATGTAGATTATTTAGAAGCACAACTTTCTCAGTGGCATATTTACTCCTTTCATGAGTTCAGGGGCGATCCAATAAACAACTAAATAAATATGAGGAGCTGTTTGTTTTTGAATATAGCACATTCTTGAGATATCACATTTTCCTGTTAGGCTAATTTCAGCTTTGCTTTATACTGTTACTCTATGCACAAAGTTTTTGAAGACCTTCAACCCCCCCCCCCTCCCCCAAGAATATATATTCTTGGTCTTAAGTTGCTGGAATTTTTATTTCATTTTCTAAATCTGATTGGAAATGTTGCATTTTTCTTTCCTTGACAATTGCTGTTGCTTCTATTTTTGCTCTTTTTCTGTTTTTCCAGTTACATTTTTAAAAAAGAAGTCTTCTTTCAAAGAAGCCTGACTAGAATTTCTTTCATGCCCCATTCCCAGCCTGTGTGTATATTTTCCAATGCATTTCCAAAAAAAAAGTCACATTGACTCAGCTGGGGATGAGAGCCAGCTCTGGTTTCTATTACTGATGATTAATGCCAGCCGGCCCTGTTTAGCCTCTCAAGAGTTTACATGCTGGTTAGGGACCGAGAGGTTTAGGGGTGCCCACTCTGATAAAACATTTCTTAGGACCTGGAGAGGAGACGAGGGCAAGAAGGTTCATATTACAGGGCAGGGTTTTGATGTCAACACACCGGGAGGGTGGGAGCGAACCTTGGCTTGAAAGAATGTCACGAAAGCAACCACAGCCTACACGCTTTGGACAGATTGGCTGCATTGCTCTGTTGCCTTAATTCATTGTCCCCTTCCTTTCTCCCAACCCCAGTTATATTTTTATTCCATGCCAAATCCTGCTGATGCTTCAATCCTGAGTGTTTTATTAGAACAATCAGGGGAGAAGTGGGATAAAAAATGCCAAGAAGCTAATCTTAGGAACAATAAACCGAAAAGGAATAAGAGTGCTTTCCCTGCTGCTCCCTTCCACGTCATGTGTGGTCTGCTCCCTTGGACCCAAAGGGCTTGAGACTGACACAATTCGACTTCCCCACAGTCTTGGGCAATGGCCCTATCGGTTCTTCATCTATAAAATGGGTTGTTGACATCCCACAAGAACATGCGGCTTTGCAAGGAATGAGCCTCTGCTTGCAATCTGCAAGGTCATTGGCATATGTATATTATTCATCCTTTACAAAGTGCCACCTATTTGGAAAGTGGGTAAAATTGTCTTGATTTTGCAGGAAGAGCCCTGATTTATCCTTTGCCATCCCACTTTTTAAACCTCCTCTTCCTTTCCTCTTTGTGCTCAGGTAATTATTATACAAAATGTTTTGTTGAAGGATGCCTGCCATAGATGCAGGTAAAGCGCCAGGAGAGAATGCTTCTGGAACATGGCCATACAGCCCAAAAATGTATAACAATCCTTTTACGAAATGGTTAGCCTTGCTTCCCGAAGAGCGCTAGTGCCTCACCATGCTCCTAGGATTTCATAGCACTGAGCCATGGCAGTTAAGGTGATGTCAAACTGCATTAATTCTACAGTGTAGCTATATTATCTAGGTTAATTACAACTAACCAGACACTTCGATTTACACTGTTATCAAAAGGAGAGAGGAGCAGAACAGCGATCCCAGGTATCACCTTTATTAGAGAGCTACACCTTGTTTATTTATTTCAGGGCTGTCCAACATCTTTTGGGCCAAGGGCCGGAGTCCTGGCCACTGATGACCTGGGGGGCCGGAGCAGGGGGCGGGCCGCTCCTGTCGGCGCGCTGACGTCACCACGTCTGACGTCCTGCCGGCGTCCTGCACGGCCCGCCCCTTTTCGGGCGAGGCTTGCTGACGTCACCAAGCCCTGCCAAAAAGGGGCAGGCCGCGCAGGATGCCGGCGTGGTGACGTCAGACATGGTGACGTCAGCACGCCGTCAGGAGCGGCCCGCCCCCCGCCTCCCTCCCTCCTACAGTGACAGCCAGGGCGGCAGAACCGGCGATTTCTCCCGGTTCTGCTGCCCCGGCTGAGGCTGTAAGAGGAAGGGCAAAGTCGAGGAGAGCCCTCCTCCTCAGCTTCGCCCTTCCAGCTAAAGGCACACGCCAGCCTCAGAAGCAGCGATTTCCTCGCTTCAGAGGTTGGCGTGTCCCTTTAAGAGGAAGGGCAAAGCCAAGCAGAGCCCTCCTCAGCTTCGCCCTTCCAGCTAAAGGGACACACCAGCCTCGGAAGCGGAAATCGCTGCTTCTGAGGCTGGCGTGTGCCTTTAGCTGGAAGGGCGAAGCTGAGGAGAGCTCTCCATGGCTTCACCCTTCCAGTTGAAGGGACACGCCAGCCTCAGAAGCAGCGATTTCCCGCTTCCGAGGCTGGCGTGTCCTTTAGCTGGAAGGGCAAAGCTGAGGAGGGCTCTCCTCGGCTTTGCCCTTCCAGCTAAAGGGACATGGCAGCCTCCTCCTCCGTCCCGCCTCTCCCCCCGGCGCACCGATCGGAGCGCTGGGGGGAGAGGCGGGACAGAGGAGGCGGGCCTATGGAGGAAGAAAGGAAGCGCTTCCCTTCCTCCCTTTTAGGCCCGCCTTCTCCCTCCCTCCCCCTGGCGTTCCCGATTGGTGCGCCGGGGGGAGAGGCGGGATGGAGGAGGAGGAAGGGAGCCTCCCTTCCTCCTCTTTAGGCCCGCCTTTAGGCCCCCGGTGCTCCCGATTGGTGCGCCGGGGGGAGAGGCGGGACGGAGGAGGAGGAAGGGAGTGGGCGGGGCTGGGTGACGTCAGGCTCGGCGCGCGCCTGACGTCACCCAGCCCCGCCCCTCGGAGATCAATTTTTTTGCAGGGTAGGCGGGGGCCGTAGGAAAGGGGCTGGGGCCATATACGGCCCCAGGGGCGCCAGTTGGACAGCCCTGATTTATTTCTTTCTTACTTGTGAGACTGGGAGCCCTTCCAGACAGGCCCTATATCCTGGAATCTGATCCCAGGTTTTCTGAATTAAACTGGATTATATGAGTCCCCACTGCCAGATAACCTGGAATGAAACAGAAAAGCTGGGATTGGATCTTGGGATATAGGGCCTGTCTGAAAGAGCCCTGGTTAATTTCATAAGTTTTCTTTGCACTCTGGGTGAGACTAGAAGTGTTTCTTGGGAAGTCTGATCTGGCTACGGTCGTCCATGCTCTGGTCACATCCTGAATAGATTACTGCAACACACTCTATGTGGGGCTGCCTTTTAAGACAGTTCTGAAACTGCAACTAGTCCAACGGGCGGCAGCCAGATTACTAAAAGGAGCTACATACAGGGGACATACCACCCCCTTGTTGTGTCAGCTTCACTGGCTGCCTGTCCATTTCCAAGCTCAATTCAAAGTGCTGGTTTTGACCTATAAAGCTCTATATGTTTCTATACTTGTCCGAATGCATCTGCCGCTACGTCCCACCTCGTACTTTAAGATCATATGGGGAGGTCCTGCTCTCGCTTCCACCAGCATCTCAAATGCGGCTGGTGGGGACGAGAGACAGGGCCTTTTTGGCTATGGCTCCCTGCCTATGGAATGCACTTCCAAGCAAAATACAATCGACCCCATCCCTCCTAGCATTTAGGAAAAAAGTAAAATCGTGGCTATAGGACCACGCAAAATCGTGGCTATAGCACAATAGGAGAATGCAGCACTTTGGACTGAAATAGGATTGGCTAATTGACAGATGAGAATATGGCTTACTGTTTATAACCTAGTCTTGCAGACGGAACATTGTTTTTAACTTAATTGAATGTTGAGTAGTTGTCTGTTTTTAACTGTTTAATCTTGTATGTTTTTATGGTTGCATTGTATACTCTGGCATCGAATGGCTGCCTTGTAAGCCGCCCTGAGTCCCTCCTCGGGGGTGAGAAGGGCGGGGTAAAAATACTGTAAATAAATAATAAATAATAAAATTCTGTCCTTTTTCATAGCTCAGAAATTTCCAGTGACTATTTTATCTGCACAAGAAACATTGTGTAGGATTTTTTCTGTGCAGCATACCATATATATGTGTGTGTGTAACCTTTCTTATTTTAAAGTGCTTTCTGCCTTTCAATTTCTATGGTTTAAATTATTTCATGCTGTTCAATTGTAATCATATTGGCTATAGAGTGGTATAAGATATTTCAATAAATACAGAATTGATGAAATAAATATGTATTTTATGTAAATCAGAATACTGGGAGTTGGAGAGAGAGAGAGAGAGAGAGAGAGAGAGAGAGAGAGAGAGAGAGAGAGAGAGAGAGAGAGAGAGAGAGAGAGAGAGAGAGAGAGAGAGAGAGGCTGTGTGTTCTGTGCCAAAAACAATATTCAGGGTCTTGAATACTGTTAGTCGCATATATAGCATAATAATAATAAAATATGTGGGATCATATTTTATTTTATTGCCACATATCCAACAAAAGAAAGTGTTGTTCTCACTCAAGAACTTATAGTTGCAGCAGTCGATATCATTCTTGATGCAGTGCCCCTATGTGTTGGGGTACCTTTTCGTAACAAGGACAAGAAAATGTGAGATTATTCTTCACCCCTCCCTACATAACATTAAATCATTGTTGAGTGTTACGTGCAATCCAGGCCACTGCCTTTCATTAGTCATTCAGGATTCCTGACCACTGTAAAAACAAAAACGTTCCCAGACTAAGCTGGTGCTTAAAGTAAGACCCCAGAGAGATACATAGAAAACAGATGGTTTTAGTAGAGGGCAGTTGCAGGGAGATAAGATGGGAACTTGCCAGCTCAGCCAAGAAGAGGAATCTGTCTGGCTTGGACTTTAGTGGCTCGCATCCCTTTCCCCTCACACCTTGCCCAAGGAGGCTTCAGTTCTCACAATAAATATCCCTTTCTTTTCCACTACTTCACTTCTTTCCTACAGCATCTCAGCCCAGATGGGAAGAATGTTTTATCTCACTGTCTCTAGGCCTCCTGAATCTCAGGCTTTCTGGACCTGGTTTTGGAGATGCTCTCTGACATAAGAAATGCCTCATCTGCTTCTTCCAAGCAAACTAATCCCACCGTTTCCTTCAACAATGCTGCTCACAGCCAGCTGAACAGCAAGATTTGCACTCAAGAGTTTTCTTAGGCAAGTTATGAATCAACACAGCTTTTCCAGACCATTTGGGACACTCCATTCATCAATGGATAGAACTAAATAGAAAACTGAGCTCTCTACCACTATTTTCATTGATTTTTTTTCTTGTTCAAAGTGTTGGTTTAGTTGCTTACCTACCAGCCCCCAGTGGCACAATGAATTTAACCCTTGTGCCAGCAGGACCGCTGACCAAAAGGTTGGTGATTTGAATCCAGGGAGCAGGGTGAGCTCCCATCTGTCAGCTCCAGCTTTTCATGTGGGAACATTAGAGAAATCTCTCACAGGATGGTAAAACATCTGGGCATCCCCTGGGTGACATCCTTGCAGATGGTCAATTTTCTCACACCAGAAGCAACTTTCAGTTTCTCAAGTCGCTCCTGATATGAAAAAAAGAGTTGCCTACCTAGAAAAAAGGTAAGCTTTTAGAGTGGTGCTCATCCAAAAATATAGGTTTACTGTGAGCCTGAATGCCATTCAATTCAGAGCCTTGATGTTTCCAAGACAAAACCTGAAACGAAGGACACCATTAGGTATCATCCCCTCCCCATTCCTACACACTTCTAATCAATTTTGAAGATGAAGTGCCACAGAGCCCATCAAATGACGTTTCTTGACTGCCAGGTGTCATCCGGAGCATTTCATCCTCAAAATGGATTTGATGTGTTGTGAAATGGGGGCGAAAAGGAGATGGGGAGAAATCATATTTTGAACCACTGATACACTTGAAAATGGGAGAAAGCACTTATAATATATGAGATGGCATCTGTCAGTTTTGCCAGTATTGTTTCATTTCAGTGTTGTGGAGCAATGGGTGTTGCTATAGGCAGTCTTCTGGCACACATTGATGCTCCAATTCTTGTCCCATTTATTTATTATTTATTTATTTACATCATTTATATCCCGCCCCTCTCACCCCGCAGGGGACTCAGGGCGGATCACAATGCACATATACAGGCAAACATTCAATGCCATTTGACATACAAACATATATACACAGACATAGAGGCAATTTAACATTCCAGTTTCTGGCCACCAGGAGGAGCTGTCACATTCTTTCATTCTTTTTTGTGTACTTCCTGGAGAGATTTTATGGTCTCGTAAATCAGTTAAATTTGGCCTCCCCACACAAGTGTTACGTAAATTTCCTACTTGACAGATGCAACTGTCTTTCGGGTTGCAAAGGTCGACAACGAGCTACACAATTGGTCGAGAGCTCACCCCAACCCGGGCAGACCTCAAACTCATGACCTTCTGGTCAGTAGAGATCTTATGCAACTGACACCCAACCAGCTGCACCACATTCCTGGTCCCAAATCCTTCTGTTTGAGCCACATTCCTTTTTTTATTTCATTGATAAAAATTGCACAATTGAAAGATATCACTACTGTGATATTGTATTTTCTCCCTCTGCAGTAGGCTGTACTTTCAAAATACCGCCATTTAAAACTTTAAAATTTTTCCCCACTGTTGTCACTTCAAAGTTCAACAATCACTACTCACAATCTTATATTTCTTCCCAACATTTAACCATAGAACTTAGGAGTGCTCCTTGCTTGAATGAGCCCCTTGCCTGAATGATAAAATTCTTCTCTTTTTGAAAAGTACTTTCCACTTAAAGATGGCTATCATTGTGAGGCTAGAAGTAGTACAAGAACACCTCACCTTTGGAAATTCGTCCTTTCATGTACCATGAGGTTTTGGGATTTCAACTTGGTGGATGAGGCGGGGCCAGACCACAATATGTTACCTAGTTACATTTCCCTACTAAGTAGCCAATCGAGGGTTTCTGGGACTAGCAAGTATCATTACTTTGCCTTGTACAGCATATTTTTCTCTCTCCAAAGCCTGCCATTTTGCAACGCTAGGAAGGTTTAGGGCAGCGTTTCTCAACCTGGAGGTCAGGACCCCTGGGGGGGGGGGGGTCACAAGGGGGTGTCAGAGGAGTCCCCAAAGACCATAAAAATAGTATTTTCTGTTGGTCATGGGGGTTCTGTGTGGGAAGTTTGGCCCAAATCTATCGTTGGCGGGGTTCAGAATGCTCTTGATTGTAGGTGAACTACAAATCCCAGCAATTACAACTCCCAGGTCTGTTTTCCCCAAACTCCACCAGTCTTCACATTTGGGCATATTAAGTATTTGATCTGTCCCATATATGCAGAGGAGAGGGAGAAATACCTTAGCTATTTACTATCCAAAAGGACATTTTGGCCCTCTGCCTTTAAAATTAACTTCCTCCTCTCGGACTCAAACCCTCAAACAGTGTATAAGGTAGCTGCTTACCTATTTAGAGCATACAAAAAGAGACAGCGGTATATGGAGTCTATTGGAGTCAACTGTGCGGGGGATGAGTTCCAGTAGGCGGCATGGAACAACCCGAGGTACAGCGGTAATAAGCATTACATCAACTGATCTTAAGTATCTTATGCTAATAGTTCCCCTTCCTATGTGTTGACGCAAGACAATTGCAATAAGTTAGTTTTTTTAATGTGTTACATTGTTTGCCTTGTACATTAGGTACTGATTTTATCTTTTATCTTGTATACTACTACTGCTGTTGGAGCTTGTATTTGAAATGACCTGACGGTTACTCAATAAACGTGACTGACTGACTGACTATTTGTGCCAAGTTTGGTCCAGATCCATCATTGTTTGAGTCCACAGGCGAACGACAACTCCAAAACTCAAGGTCAGTGCCCACCAAAACTTTCCAGTATTTGCTGTTGGTCATGGAAGTCCTGTGTGCCAATCTTGGCTCAATTCCATTGTTGGTGGAGTTCAGAATGCTCTTTGATTGTAGGTGAACTATAAATCCCAGCAACTACAACTCTCAAATGACAAAATCAATCCCCCCCCCAACCGCACCTGTATTTAAATTTGGGCATATCAGGTATTTGTGCAAAATTTGGTCCAATGAATGAAAATACATCCTACATATCAGATATTGACATGATGATTCATAACAGTAGCAAAATTACAGTTCTGAAATAGCAATGAAAATATTTTATGGTTGGGGTCACCACAACATGAGGAACTGTATTAAGGGGTCGCTGCATTAGGAAGGTTGAGAAACACTGGTTTAGGGGCAAGAAAAGAGAGGAATAGTGGTGCTTTGCATGGCTTTTTATTTACAGGCTTTGGGTCACACTTTGCCATTGTGTGTTTGTATCTTTTCACGTGTAGGCGGAAGAGACTTTGCATTCATTGACCTTTTAAGTCAGGGAATCATATTGCATTGCTAACCAACTAACTCTATAAGTCATTCTCAGAGTGGGACACAGGGACCTCAGCTGATCGCTATCCAATAAAAAGCAAAGCAAGTTCATTGGGCTGCCACAAAGGACACAGAGGAATGGGTCTGGAGCCCAGGAGTGAACTGAACATTTTCCTTGATAGAAGCTGAATTATTTTTGGCAAGTGCCCCCTCTGATTTGCCAGTGGGAGGACCTCCCATGGTGCCTGGAGAAATTCTGGAAAGTTGAGAAAATAGGAGGCATGGGAACAGCACTTGGTATGATTATATTAGGATGTTTTTGGATGAACTGAATAAGCAAAGCTCCAACATATTCTAAATGTTTAGGAACCCAAGAGCATACAAGAAACTTTGCTGACTAAGGTGGGTGTCAACAGAGGCAAGCTGCCACAAATGCGTTTCTTGGTAGAAAACAAAATGCTGACCATCTATATTTCCCAGCCTGTAAAGCAACATCTCCTTTGGCTTCTATGAGGGACAAGAGCAGCCCTGTTGTTTTCTTAATCACTTTTTTTATTCTTAGGGATGAAGAGGACATCATGTATGCACTGGAATATTCATCTGTATAGACACATTAGGTTCATAGACACATTTGAGTTGGAATGGATTTTATATGAACTATTAAGGAGCATACTACAGTCTCCTATGTCCATTTATCTGATGGTGTTTGGACTTCACACTACTAGAGACATTATCATTAATTTTGTGGACTATCTAGATTACTTTGAGGTGCGCGATTGTATTTATATGTCTAAACATTGCGGGATTTAACCCGATTTATGTATGCGCTGCTTTATCATGATATACATGTTATATCCTTCTGTATAATTGATTTGTGCTACTCTAGTTTTGTGCACTATACTTGAATAGATATATTTTTATATCAAAGTCTTGTGACTCAGTGTTTATTTCATGATTGTTGAACCCATTCTCTGTGTAATTTATTATTATTTATTATTCATGCTTATATACCGCTCCTTCCCGGAGGCTCGGGGCGGTTCACAACATGGCAGCAAATACAATAAAATCAATAAGAACAACAATTAAAACAGTAGTAAAACAATAAAAACAGTAAAACAATCGCCCCCAGTTGCAATTGAACAAGCCATACCACTGTGGCATGGATTACATAGAGCAGCATTTTCAACCTTTTTTGAGCTGCGGCACATTTTTTACATTTACAAAATCCTGGGGCACACCACCAACCAAATTGACACAAAATGACACTCTTAACACAGTAATACATATAGTTAATATGTTTTTTTAATGTATTTATACATTCAGTGTGAAATCTGGGCCTGTTTCGATGAACACAACATATATATGACTTCCTCTCACATACTTATACATGGCTATCATGTTTTTTCTCAGCCTTCTCTTCTTCAGGCTAAACATGCCCAGCTCTTCAAGCTTCTCCTCATAGGGCTTGTTCTCCAGACCCTTGTGAAATTTCACCCTGAGTGAAACTTGCTTCCAGTTAACTATGGATGTCATGAAGCTGTTATAAACAGTTCCTTTGGGGGAGGCAACTCTCGAAAAATCCAGTAAAATAGTAAAAAAAACCAAACATTTCCAAGCAGAGAGGCTCAATTTGTTTCTTGGAAACCTGTGAATGCTTCAGCCTCCCGATGCTCCTAGGTTCTCTCACTGCCCAATTCACCAACGTGGAGCTTCCGGCTTTGGCTGTTCTTGCGAGAAATCCAAGCCAACGCGAAAACGCCAACTCAATCACTTCCACCCAGTGCTCTGCTTTTGCAGAGGGAGGTAGCGAAAGAGGCCACCGATCTATTAAATGTATAGAGTCTAGTGGTTGGGAAACACTGACATAGAGCACTAAGGGTTGAAGGCCTGCCAAAATAGGGTTGTTTTACAGGCTCTTTGGAAGGCCGAAAGCTCCCTAAGAGCCCAGACATTATCTGGCAGAGCATTCCAAAGTGTAGCGGCTGCTACAGAAAAAGCTCTCTGTAGAGTCGAAGACAGGTGATGTAGTCGAGCCAGGAAGCCCCAAACCCAAAAAGAACCAACTGCAGAGAGTCCCCAGTATTCCTTTTGGCCCATGGCCTAAGTTGCACCAGTACCAGACTCCTTTTCCCCCCTTCCCTTCTGCCTCACTCAGTTCCATACATCACACTGCACCAACTTCGTCCCTCCCAGTAAACCCGGCCACCATTACCTCCCATCTCCACATTTACAACACTTCATACAGCACATAGTATGGAAGACATTTTGGCCACACGTTACAAAACAATAAATAAACACTCTGCCATTTCTCCCACCGTTTTCCCCTTTTTCCTTCCTCTCTCCCTATCCTTTTTCCGGCCTGGGGGAAACATATCCCAGCTTTTGGGGCAGTTTGGCCCAAAGAGATCTCTTCAGGGGGGTGGGTGATGGGCAGAGATTGATGCCAAAAAGAAGATCTAGTTCTCCCAAGTACTGCAGCCTCATTTGCCCCTTTCTGATTGTTTTTCTTCTCCTGGACTGTTCCTGATGTTTCTTCCTGGCTGATTGAGCCAAGAAGCCTCGCTATTCATCATGGACCCTCCCTGCCCTGGAAAAGATAGTTTCATCAAGGACCCTGAAGCGAACTCAAGATCCCTTCCTGGCTGGAAGCAGCCAGAGAGCCAAAAATACATCTATGGGCTTTTGAGGGCTTTTGAACCTGCAGCCCAAGCCTCTGCAGGCTGGGATATGTAGTTCGCCCAAGGACACGGATCATAGACTGTTCATCCCTGTATCTGTATGAATGTACAATACTGTCCCCTGTTCCCACTGACTCCTTGTAGCCCTTCCCTTCCCCCTCTTTCCCATGTAAAGAAAGATTGCCTGTATTTTGCTATTGTGTCAGCTGAGAGGAAGTAACCGGATTCCCATCCTAAACCTTTTATGGATCATCATTGTTCTCATTGCATGAGCTTTTCTGATGGAAATCTTGTTTTGGATTACCCAGGCTCTTGTCTTGGGCCCACATTCCATCAGCCTGAAGGAAATATTAATCATCGGAGTTTAGTCCAATTAATTCATCCTCTGGGACCTGGACATGAAATATTTGCTCACACAGCGGGAGCCACAGCTGGCCTCGGAACCCAGATTGTGTCCCAAAATAGACCCTCGGTCACACAAAGGCTTGAGTGAGTTTCTGTCGTCAAGTCTCTTCCTCCTTTCCCATTCATCCTCAAGTCCACTAATCCTATCACTCCCAGGTGTCATTTAAGGTCGTTTACCTAGCTAGGACTCTTTTGTTTTACTCATATGCCAATATTGACAGCCATTTCCGTCTGAGCTTCCCTTCCTGGAAATCCATATATGGCCACAGACCCCTGATTGGCTGGGATGGCAAATGGGAGTAAGCGCCGATAGGCTCCCCAGAGCCGGTCAACATCCCGCCCATCAGCTGATCTCAACGTTCCGACCAATCATCGACGGAGCCGGCCCAGAAGGGGGCAGGTGGGAATTTCAATTGTTTTGACAGTTCTGTAACCTTTAAAAACCAATGTTTTGAATGTATATGCATGCGTTCTTTGCGGGAATCAGGGTATTGCGGTTCGCATCCTCTCAGCTGAGCAGAATAAACAATTTCGTGGCATCTACCTTGCAGATTGGTGAGCATAATTGGATCTACGGGAGGCGGGTAGGCTACGAGGACCTAGTCGCTCCTGGCTCGCCAGGTTAACTGAACCCTCGCGGCCTCTGTCCCGCAGTCGGTCTGCGGGACTTGTCCGGTTGTCAGACAGCCGGCCTGGGGGATTGGCAGCTGTTCGATAACAGTGATAGGTTTGGATGGGGGGAACCTCTAGTAGGTTTTGATTTAGATCGTAGTAATCTCTGGGGAACATACGGAGAGAGACGGTTCCTCAAGTACATGGGCCCCAGACCATATAAGGCCTTAAAGGTTAAAACCAGCACTTTGAATGTGATCCAGTACGCCACTGGAAGCCAGTGCATCTGCTTCAAGATGGGAGTTATATGGCATCTAGCTGGAGCCCTGGCGAGCAAGCAAGCTGCAGCATTCTGAATCAGTTTAAGTTTCCAGATCACGGACAGATGAAGACCAATGTAGAGGGTGTTACAGTAGTCCAGTCTCGAGATGACCGTCGCCTGGATCACCGTGGCCAAGTCCCCCCCAGAGAGGTAGGGCACCAGCCATCTAGCCTGTCACAGATGGAAAAATGCAGATCTGCTGACCATAGAGACCTGGGCCTCCATAGTCAGCAGTGGGTCCAACTGGACCCGCAGACTCTTTACCAAGGATGGTGGGCCTGCGCAGCTGCCTCCTCCTTTTGGGGCAGAGCCGGGGGAGGGGAGGGGGCGGGGAGGGGGCGGAGGCAGACCCTTTGGACCCCCGGGTCATCAGTGACCAGAATTCCGGCCCTTGGGCAGGTAGAAGTTGGACAGCCCTGCTCTATCTGGTTTGAAAGACCCAACTGCAGCAATTCTTCCAACTATCACCGCTCTCCCATTCCTATCTCATTACTGGGGGAAATGGGTTTAAAATGTTGATAGTAGGAGAACTGCAGGGGGAAATTGGAAGGGGAAAGGTTGAATTTCCTCCTCCACTTCACTGAATCTCCCCTTCAATTGTTCCTCATGCATGAGCATTAGGAGGCAAGCACAGCTTTATTCCCCATCTCTATTCTACACAACTCTGACCTAATAAGGCTGTGTTTAAATATGTTTGCATGCTTGTGTGACTAAATGCTGTTGAATGTTAATTGCTGTTTGGTTTTCTGTTTGACTCTGCTAATGGCACCTCCTGCCCTCTGCCTCACCTTTTGACTTCTCTAAAGATAATGGCAAGCGAAGGTGTGTGGGAGGACAGAAGGGGGAGGGGGACAGGGACGAGATCTAGACTATGAATAAATCTATAGCTGTGAGTGAGCCTGTCTGGTAAATGCAAGCAGATTTGCTCCTGCAAATTTTCCAGTGCTGAAAGAGGGATTTGTCAGCAGGAAATTTATGATCTATTTGCAATGCAGATATCAAGCTGGTGGAGGGGTAGCAAACATTGGTCAGTCTGGTCAGTCAGAACCCTAGTGACCACCAAAGCTGTGTGTGAGAGAGCATGCATGCTTAAATTGACAAATACACAGATCTCATGGTGTGTTGTTTATTTGAAAAATTGATTCCCCTTATTCACATTCACCTCTCTATATAAAAATGGTCCATTCGTTTGTAGGATGTTAAAAGCAACAAAACTACTGGACCAAGTGTCACCAAATTTGCCAGATAATTTACATTATTATTCAGAACAGTAGCAAAATTACAGTTATGAAGCAGCAACGAAAATAGTATTGTTCAGGGGGGTCACCACAACATGATGAACTGTATTAAGGGGTCACAACATTAAAAAACTTTAGAACCACTGCTGAAGACATCCTATAAAAATAAATATATACTGTCCATTTATAGGGACCTTATATCTTCCAAACCTAGAGATACTACAAGTCGCGTCTGGAGTGAGAAATAATCCATTTCTAAGCATGTTCCCCATGTCTCGTGCAAATGTTTTACCATCCTGTGAGAGGCTTCTATTTATAGATATGTGAACAGTCCAGGGTGGGGAAAAATGTCTGCGCGCCAGTGATGAAGCGAAGCCAGGTCTGAACTTAGAAAGTTCTTTTATTGATTAAGTGAGCAAAGTAAAGCATTCTCACACAGAGCAATTCAGCAGCTTGCACCTCACAGCAGAATCCACATGGTGACTAACTCAAACAGCTCAGCGTCTCCCTTATCAGTATGTTTACACAGCTGAAGGTCAAAACAGTGCTGGACACCACTTGTGCTGTTTTAACTCTATAAATGCCTGGTTACACAATGGTTGAATTGCAGAAACATTTGAAAATCACACTCTGACAAAAAAGACATTATTTCTACTTGAGCCAAGTGCGAATGCTGCAATTGCCCACCTATCCATGTATGTGCATGTGTTTGCCTGTGCATGTGTTTGTTTGTTTGTTTGTACAACAAAGGCTCCTACGTGGCATTATGGACTTGGATCAAATTTAGTACACATAGCCTTCCTTATCAAACTTAAAGTTCTAATAGGGTTTAAACTTGAATATCCACTCCTTTGCCTTATTGTTGCCTTATTTTTAAATGACCTATATAGGTGCCACATGAGCTCCTCAGGGGGTGGAGCCTCGAAGTTTCATTCTCTCTTCCCAATGAAGGATAAATGGCATAAATATTTCTATACCTGTGTATCTGTATACCTTAATAAAGAGGAATGTTTGTATGTGTGCGGAGGGCGGAAGGATGGAAGGGTGGAAGGGCAGAAGGGCGGAAGGACGGATATGTGGCAGTGTTCTGATTGGCAGCCACTTTCACAGGCTACAGCGACCAGCGCGGGTGATGGACCTGCACCACACTTGGTACACATAACCCCCCTAACCCCCTTTACATCCTGGTGGGGTTCGGGGGACATGACCCACAGATTATGGGATTTGTAGTACTTTCAAACACTTTGGTTCCCACAGATCACTGAGCCCAACAAAAAGGACCAATACAGACCACACTTGGCACACACAGCCCCTACTACCCACTCTATGTCCTGGTGCAGTTCAGAGATGGGTGGACAATGGATGATGGGACTTGAAGTACCTCTACTCACTTCTCAAGTCCGCTGCAACGCTCATCCAATTACTGATCGAGACCACACTTGGCACACATAACCCCCATGACTGCCTTCATGTCCTGGTAAGGTTTGGTAGAGGACTGACAATGGATGATGGGATTTGTAGTACTTTCACACCCCTCTGCTCCCACAGACCACTGCGGCCCCCAACAAACACCGATAAAGTCCACACTTGCCACACTGAGCCCCAGTGACCCACTCTACATCCTACTGAGCTTTGGAGGAGGGAAGAACATGGATGATGGGACTTGCAGTACCTTCCCTCACTTTCCAACCCTGATACAAACCTAATCCTATGACTGATCAACACCAAACCTGGCACACAGAGCCCTCATGACCCACTCTACATCCTGGTGCAGATCGGAGGAGGTTGGACCATGGATGATGGGACTTGAAGTAGCTCTACTCACTTCCCAAGTCTGCTGCGACCCTCATCCAATTACTGATCGAGACCACACTTGGCACACATAACCCCCATGACTTCCTTCACGTCCTGGTGAGGTTCAGCGGAGGACTGACAAGTGATGATGCGATTTGTAGTACTTTCACACCCCTCTGTTCCCACAGACCACTGCGGCCCCCAACAAACACCGATAAAGACCACACTTGCCACACTGAGCCCCAGTGACCCACTCTACAGCCTACTGAACTTTGGAGGGGGGCCAGAACATGGATGATGGGACTTGCAGTACCTTCCCTCACTTTCCAAGACTGCTACAAACCTAATCCAATGACTGATCAACACCACACCTGGCACACACAGCCCTCATGACCCACTCTACATCCTGGTGCAGATCGAAGGAGGGTGGACCATGGATTATGGGACTTGAAGTACCTCTACTCACTTCCCAAGTCCGCTGCGACCCTCATCCAATTACTGATCAAGACCACACTTGGCACACATAACCCCCATGACTGCCTTCACGTCCTGGTGAGGTTCTGGGGAGGACTGACAAGGGATGATGGGATTTGTAGTACTTTCACACCCCTCTGTTCCCACAGACCACTACGGCCCCCAACAAACACCGATAAGGGCCACACTTGGCACACAGAGCCCCAGTGACCCACTCTACATCCTACTGAAGTTTGGAGGTGGGCAGAACATGGATGATGGGACTTGCAGTACCTTCCCTCACTTTCCAACCCTGCTACAAACCTAATCCAATGACTGATCAACACCACACCTGGCACACAGAGCCCTCATGACCTACTATACATCCTGGTGCAGTTTTGTGTGAGACGGACCATGGATGATGGGACTTGAAGTACCTTCACTCACTTCCTAAAACCAATGCCACCCTCATCCATTCACCAATACAGACCAAACTTAGCACACAAAGCCCCCATGACCCAATCTACATCCTACTACACTTTGGGGGACTTGCACTACCTTCAGTAATTTCATGATACCACTGCTACTCCCAATAATGATGGATCAAGACCAAACTTGGCACACAGAGCCGCCATAACCCACTCTACCTCCTGCTGCACTTCTCAAATCACCCGGGCACCGCCGGGTCCCCAAGCTAGTTTCATAATATAGAAATTGGTACATGGCTACAGTTTTTTCATTTGTTTACCATCCAAAGAACTGAAACTCTCATGGAAAGATCTGTATTGGCCTCTTGTCAACAGAAAGAGGCCATTAAGGACAGTTCCCATTTCCCACAGGAGAACAAAAGATTTCCTCTGGCCCAAAAGGTCAAAGGCTTGGCTTCATTTACATATGGACATAATGTAATCAAGGAAATTCCAGCTGCTTTGTTTTGAACGCATTCCTGCCCCTTGCTTCCCATTCACTAAGGCGGAAGCGGCGCTGTTGCACTATTGGTCCTCGCCTCAGCTGGCTCCAACCAATCACCGAGAAGGCGGCCGGTGCACGGGGGCGGGAAGTTTGAATTTGACAGTTCTGAAAAATGTATAAAAATGGCATATATCTCAAATGTAACTTTATGACTGCTTTGTGACAAGGAATCTGCGACTTGTCTTTCTCCTCAGCTGATGAGAATAAAAAACTTTGGTAGCATCTTCTTCCGGACTTCTTTGGTGAGATCATTTGGGGGGGAAACTCGCCAGAGGTTCTGCTAAAATCCTTGTTTTAGGGGTACTTCTGGGCCTCTGCCCCCTCTGGGCCTGGCTATACTAAATTGTTCAACTACACACACAACCCTATATCTGACAATATCAAGGCAGAGAATCCCACAACCTCTGCTTTGAAGTGAGTTATCCGAGTCCAGATAATGTGGATATTAGGCATGAGAAAAAAGTTATGAAAATGAAAAGAAATCAGAAGGGATTCGTATGTAATGGGACTTTCTAGTTTTTACGGATCGCAAGGCCAATCCCGGAAGTGGACTTTCATTTCCGCACTCTCTGGGCCCAAAATTTTGTTAGATTATTAAATATTTCAGATGGCCACCCAACAGGAAAATTTCCCCCTCCAAAATAGCTTTGCAGACATAACTCACAGTCAAATCGGGGCCTTTCCATGCTTGAAGCCTAATTAGAGTGAAAGGCCTCTTCCAGGAAGTGAAAAAGGAGCCAGAAACCATAGAGAGATCCAGATCGGGACTCCTAGAGGGGCTGGAGGACTGACGAAAAAAGCGATTTAAACACCCAGGAAGGGGGTTTAGATAGAAGGACAGAGCAGAAGGACATTAGAACTGTTGAGAGAAGGGCAGCAGGAGTGAAAAGAGCACGGAGAGGAGAAGGAAGAGTTCAGAATCAAGAAAAGCCATAGAGTTCAAACGGGGTCCTAGACTGCTATGGTAAAACTGAATGGAGTGAGGAGAACTCTACAGAGAGATTAGCAAGGCCTGCACCAGAGGTATTTAATAATATTAATAATAATATATTAATGCATTATATCTCCCTGCAAGGAAACCAAGGGAAATGTTGCCCCTTGATTTGCCTGTGCTTAAAACAGCGTCAGTCCTGTTTCCCTGCTTTGCCTACTTTAGAACTACTAACGAATTTCGTTAGTAATTGCGTTACATTTTAGAAATTTTGGGAATTTTTTTTGTAAGTCTTTCTATTACTAATAAAAAAAAAATCCCCCCCACCCCATTAGATTTTCGATTCTCTATTTTTGGGTTCGAAACCATGCCTAGTGGATATGTATTCTTGCATGGCAGTGCATCATTTCTGCATATCCTTTCCAATTCTATGATTCTATGCTACATGGTTGCAGGTTCCTATGTATAAGTTCTATTGTGCAAAAAGCAAGTCGGCTGCATGCCCAGAGGTTTTGGATTATACTCCCTTAGGTAACATAAAGGTTTTATTTCATTGCAAACCAATCATTTTTTACTGTTATAGCAACCAATTACCATTTAATCTTGTTCAGGAAATGTATGAATGACACAACAGGAAACGTGATTTAAATCAGTCTCCCCCTTCATTCCATAGTAACTTAAATCACCAATTTAAATCGCTTCTATTTTAACTCAGATCTCCCTGCAGCACACGTCAAGGGCAAGAAGAAAAAAGCTCATTTCCTCCAACACTATGTTCCAGAGGCCCCAAAAACTCTGACAAGAACTCGCCATAAGTGGAGTCATGCAACCTGATCGAATTTGCACATTTAATTGCAAGGAGAACTCATTGAATTAATTGGGATTCGGGGAACATCTGGTCATATGTCTCTTTTGAAGTCCCCTTATCTCTAACATTATTTTTAGATGGAAGTTCCAGATATTGTTTTTCTTTTTCTTTTAGCTTTTCTGTGTCTTCTCAATTTTTCTTCTATTTCTTAACACAGAAAATCTATTAGGGTACATCTATTCTGTAGAATTAATGCAGTTTGATGCCACTTTAACTGCAATGGCTCAATGCTATGGAGTATAATAGTTTCTCAAGGTCTTTAGCCTTCTTTGTCAATGCTTATGCCTTACAAGCCTCAGCTGCTATGATTCCATGACATTGAGCCATGGCAGTTAAAGTACTATTAAGCTGCATTAATTCTAGCTGAACCCTTAGGAGGATGCACCCTTAGGAGGGGAAAAGTCAATATCCGCATGCTAGCTTTTGATTGATAGAAATAGGATTACATTGTATGTGCCAGTGTTCTTCCACCTGGGGATCAGGACCCCTGGGGGGTTGCAAGAGGGTGTCAACAGAAATGGTATTTTCTGTTGGTCATGGGGGTTCTGTGTGGGAAGTTTGGCCCAATTCTATCATTGGTAGGGTTCAGAATGCTCTTAGATTGTAGGTGAACTATAAATCTCAGCAAGTACAACTACCAAATGTCAATGACTATTTTCCCCAAACACCATCAGTGTTCACATTTGGACATATTGAGTATTTGTGTCAAGTTTGGTCCAGTTCCATCATTGCTTGAGTCCACAGTGCTCTCTGAATATAGGTGAACTACAACTTCAAAACTCAAAGTCAATTCCCACCAAACCCTTCCAGTATTTTCTCTTGGTCAGGGGAGTTCTGTGTGCCAAGTTTGCTTCAATTTCATCATTGGTGGAGCTCTTTGATTGTAGGTTATCTATAAATCCCTACAACTACAACTCCCAAATGACAAAATCAATCCCCAATCCCACCAGTATTCAAATTTGGGCTTATTGGGTATTTATGCCATATTTGGTCCAGTGAATGAAAATATATCCTGCATATCAGATATTTATATTACGATTCATCATAGTATCAAAATTACAGTTATGAAGTAGCAACAAAATTTTGTGGTTGGGGGTCACCACAACACAAGGAACTGTATTAAAGGGTTGTGGTATTAGGAAGGCTGAGAATCACTGGTCTATGTCCAAATGGATAAAAGCCAAAGCTGAAGAACTGTACTAACTAACTCCTGTGAACATGTCTCTCAACTAGAATAGGTGATCCAAAATTGTCGTTCACTTCAAAATGTGTGGTGCTTCTCTGTCATCTGATTTCTCAGATTGGGCATTTGCATACCCTCCAATGTTTCATACATAAAAACTGGGACATGTGCAGCCAAGTAACAAGAGTTTGGCCAAAATGGCAAAAACCATTAATGAAGAAGAACACACAAACCAGGAAAGACTGGAACGGATTTCGTTTGATAACTAAAGCTTATTTATTTATTTTATTTATTTATTATTGAGGCTTCTATGCCGCCGACTCCCGGGGGCTCACGGCGGCTCACAAGAGCCAATGGCATGACAACAAAGGGTTAAAACATAAAACAGTTAAAACAATAGCAATAACATTAAAACAACAGAGCAGCAGCAGATGCAGCAGTATAGCACATAAAAACACGCGGGCCTACTCACCGAAGGCCTGCCTAAACAACTGAGTTTTGCAGGCCCGTCTAAACGGGAGTAAGTCCCTCAGGGCCCTGGTTCCGGCTGGGAAAGCATTCCATAGCGTGGGGGCTATAACGGAGAACGCCCTCCTGCGGGTAGATGTCAGATGCGCCAACTTTATTGATGGTATTTCCAGGAAGTTGGCATACTCAGACCGTAGTGATCTCGATGGGCAATATGGAGTGAGAGGTCCCTCAGATACGCTGGCCCCAGGCCGTGTAAGGCCTTAAAGGTAAGGACCAACACTTTGAAGGCGACCCGGTGCTCAATAGGCAGCCAATGCAGATCCTGCAAGATTGGTGTTATATGGCAGCCTGCTGGAGCTCCAGACAGGAGCCAGGCGGCAGTGTTCTGCACCAGCTTGAGCTCCCAGATCGACGACATAGGAAGGCCAACGTAGAGCGCATTACAGAAATCTAGCCTCGAGATGACCGTGGCTTGGATCACCGTGGCCAGGTCTCTCTGGGAGAGGTAGGGGGCCAGCCTCCTTGCCTGGCGGAGGTGGAAAAAAGCAGACTTGCTGACCGCAGAGACCTGGGCCT
This sequence comes from Anolis apletophallus, assembly GCA_030556195.1. Taxonomy (NCBI): domain Eukaryota; kingdom Metazoa; phylum Chordata; class Lepidosauria; order Squamata; family Anolidae; genus Anolis; species Anolis apletophallus. The sequence continues at coordinate 32,807,981 of JARBWK010000013.1, read as the reverse complement.
CCATGGTCAGCTGGGAGTCCAAGTGGACACCCAGGCTCTTCACAGACAGCGCTGGGTGTAGCGCCGCACCGTCCAGGGTCGGAAGCCGGGCACCCACCCCGCCCGGGCGGCCCAGCCACAAGATCTCCATCTTCGCCGGATTCACCCTCAACCTACTAGCTCGCAGCCATCCAGTAACGGCTTCAAGGCAGTGCTGGAAATTATCGGGGACGGACTCCGGCCTGCCCTCCATCCTCAGAATGAGCTGGGTGTCATCAGCATACTGGTGGCAGACCAGCCCATAACTCCGCACCAGCTATGCAAGCGGCGGCATGTAGATGTTAAATAACAGAGGGGAGGGAATGGCCCCCTGTGGGACTCAACAAACTAATGGGGAGCCCTCATAGACCACCTCGCCCCTCCTCACACGCTGAGACCGCTGGCGTAGGAAGGAGGTCAGCCATTTAAGGACAGTCCCCCTCACTCCAGCCATGGCCAGGCGGTGGATCAAAAGATTGTGGTCGACCGTGTCAAACGCTGCCGTGAGGTCCAATAACACGAGCAGTGCAGACCCGCCTTGGTTGAGCTGGCAGCAGAGTTGGTCTGTGATGGAGACCAGGACCGTCTCCGTCCCGTGCCCTGAACGGAAGCCGGACTGGAAGGGGTCTAACCATGTTGCATCATCTAAGAAGGACTGCAGCTGCTCCATTACTGCCCTCTCAACCACCTTGCCCAGGTACGAAAGATTCGACACTGGGCGGTAGTTGGAGGGAACGCCGGGGTCCAATGATGGTTTCTTCAGTAATGGAGCTACCACCGCCTCTTTTAAGCACTCTGGAAAGACTCCTTGCTCAAGGGAGCTGTTTATGATATTCAACAGAGGCCCACGTAACCCCTCCAGGCAGGATCTAACAAGCCAGGAGGGGCACGGGTCGAGGGAGCAGGTGGTCGGACGAGCTGCAGCCACTATCTTATCAACAGCATCTGCGTCCAGTGGCCGAAACCGGTCGAAGGTGGGCCCGGCGGAGGGCCACGGAGTCTCTAGCTCTCTTACTGTATCAACTGTGGCCGGAAGGTCCCGGCGGAGGCTCAGTATCTTGTCTGTGAAAAAGCTCTGAAAAGCACCGGCAGTGAGGGTCTGATCGCTATTTTTTGGGACGGTAGGGACCGTCGTCAGAGATCGAATTACCTTAAACAATTGAGCCGGGCGTGAGCTAGCAGACGCTATCAAGGCGGAGAAGTATTCATTTTTGGCCGCCTTGACAGCATGCTCATAAGTCTCTTTGATCAGCTTATGAACTGGTATGGAAGCTCCGTCACGGAGTTTCCTCCACTCGCGCTCCAGCCGTCTCCTCTCCCGCTTCATGGCCCTAAGGTCCCTTGTATACCAGGGGGACCGATGATTGCGGGGTCGGAGAGGGCGCCTAGGGGCAATCTCGTCGAGAGCTCTAGCTAGTGAGGCATTCCAGGCCTGAACTAGCTCATCGACTGAGACGCTGATAGACTCCAGATCCCTCAGAGCATTCAGGAACCTTTCGGGTTCCATAAGTCTCTTTGGGCGAACGAAAATCTGTTCGGCGCCCTTGCATGGGGGAGGCGGTTGCTCAACCCGGATCCTTAGAGCACAGTGGTCCGACCATGGAACCTCTATTACGGAGGCTAGGTCCACTTGAACCCCTGCGCTGAACACCAAGTCAAGGGTGTGCCCGGCTGAGTGTGTGGGTCCCGAGCTACAAAGGGAGAGGCCTAATGTCGCCATGGTCGAGATTAGGTCCGCGGCTGCAGATGGAACGGAGGCTGCGTCGGCGTGGACATTGAAGTCACCCAGGACAATAAGTCTGGGAAACCTCAATGCCCACTCCGACACAGTCTCCAGCAACCGCGCCAGGCTCTCTGCCGGTGCGCTAGGCGCACGGTACACCAGCAGAATCGCCAGGCTCTCCGGGGACTCCCACACCAGGCCGACACTCTCCAGTCCCGAGGTGACAAGCGCAGGGATCGCTCTAAGGTGTAATCCATCACGGGAGAGTATTGCCACCCTCCCCCCGTCCCTCATTCCTGTTCTGGTGCGTAGCAACGTAATCAGGGGGAACCACTTCCTGGAGGCAGGTGGAATCGCTCTCCTGGAGCCAGGTCTCGGTAATACAAAATAAGTCCGCTTTGAGGTCTTCACAGAATTCCCTGACGGTGGCAGTCTTGTTCCGGATGGAACGGGCGTTAACCAGCACCAGAGTGGAAGGGGGGAAAACTGGATGTCTATCAACAGCGTGTCTGGGGATAGGACGCAGGTCAGAACCGGGTCGAGTCCGTCTTTGACTCGGTCCAGTTCTCGCAGTTAAGTTAGCATTCGGCCTGCGCCTACCGTACTCGCCCCGCCCCGAGATCACTGGGATGCTTAGCGGACCTGGTTGGCAAAAGTGGGCTGGGAGTTCAACTTCTGGCACACCCCATGAAAAGGGGAGGCCTGTGGGAAATCCCGGCCATTCATTGCCGATTCAGCTGGCAACCCCTCAACCCCAGACCCCCCGGGCGCCTGAGCGTTCTCGGGGAGGGATGCCAGAGCCCATTCACCGGCCAGGTGTCCATGTCCTTGGTGGGGCCCTGAGGGCGGCCTGTCCAACCGTCTACAGGGGTGGCCCCTCTGTCCTTTAGATATATTCTTGGCCCGGCCAGCCGGAGCCGGTTCGGAGGTCAGGTTTGAATAGCTCTTCTTCCGACTAAAACCGCCCCCCCAAAAGGTCCGCGGTCGGAAGGATCTCCTTTGAGTCTTACCAGCCTTCCCTCTTCTCCGGGGGCATTGTCCTGGGCCGCCGGGTGGTGGGCCATGGATAGCCGACGGGTTCGGTGTTGGTGGAGGGAGACCTGAGCCATGAGGGGCCGTGGGGGGAGTTAACCCAGCGCTAGCCCGGGCAGTAGGTGAAGGCAGGGGGGAAGCCAACTGTTGGAGCACCAGGTCGGGAACGAAACCTCCGGCGTTGGTGATTTCTACATGCCCTGGGCTGCTGTTGGCCACGGGGACACTAGGCTGAGTGGTCTCAGGGGGTGGTGGTTGATGTGGCAGTCCAACAGCTCGACCGCGCCTCTGCCTTAACCGCCTCCGTCTCGCCTGGCCTAGTCGGTTCTTCTTCGGCTTCTTTTGGCTGCTTTCCGGTGGCATAGGGTGTTGGGGGTTAATCAGGGCCGGCAGGTCAGCAGGGAGGCGGCAGGCACGGCGCCCGGGTCGCCCCCCGGGGGCCTTCGCCAGGATCTGGGAGATATTCAGGGCCTTTGGTGGCGAGCCAGGGAGCCGCGGCTGCTTTGGCAGATGTTCAACAGTGGGCATGGCTGGGGCCGATGACATAGGCAGAGGGGTGGGGCTAAAGACACCGAGCAGAGCGAGCTCGGCGCCATGTTGGAGGCTGCCACCAACGCCCTCTCTGCCAAGAATGGAGGAATCCGGGGGCCCAGGGCCTTCCATGGGCTCCACCACGGGAGGATCGTCGCTCCCACTGACCCCTCGTCCTCCTCTATGAGTGGGCTCCCGGCAGTTGGTCCCTCGCAAGGCACTGCAGGTTCCTCCTCCCGCTGCTCCTCCAGTAGGCCGGTCAACCGCCGAAAAACTGGGTCGCCAGGGATCCGCGGACCCGGGGGGCCTGGGGGCAGTCCCCTCCGGGGGCCAGCAGTTGGTTCGCTCACCTCTTCTCTCTCTCCTCCCTCGGGGCTCGTAGGTGTCGAGTCACGGCCTCCGCAGCGTGGCAGGCCTGGTAGACCGCCGGCAGTCGCCCTCCGAGTCTCCGGGGGGGGGCTGACACGGGCCCTCCTTGCCACAGCAGGGGGACAGAGGAGGCGGCCTCGGATCCAGGCCCCTGGCTTCCCCCAACCAGGTGGTCAGTCGCCCAACCAGCCGACCGAAGGTGAGGAGGGAGGAGGTAAGCTCACGAATAGAGTCCTGCAGCCCTCGTAAGTCATCCCGGGCTCCGTCAGCTCCGTCGGCTCCTTCGGGGGGGGGTGGCGGCCTCCCACTGGATGGCGAGGGGGGTGGGGGGCCCCAATGCCAGCTCTCCTAGTACCGCATCTGCCCCCAGGCCCGGCCAGGGGACCGGGGACCGTGGCGGGCGGGTCCTGCGAAGAGCCCTCCCCAGTGGCTCAGCGGCTCCCGAGCTCACCCGGATCCTGGCCGCCAGGGCCGACTCCAGGCCAACCTCCAGGACGGCCTCTGCTTCCATCTGGAGGGCCTCTAACGGGGGCGGGGGCCCCACGAACGGTTCTCCTAGGGGCCAGGGGCTCACCCCGAAGTTCTGGGGGGCACCCTCTCTGTGTGGAGTAGCCAGCCTCACAGGCGAAATTGCTGCATGGGAGAAATTCCCAAGGCCCCAACAGAGCTCAGCATTTCTGCTGCTGCTCGGTGCGGCCATCTTGGATAGTAAAAAAAAAAAGCTGAAAGTTAACAATTCATTTGATTTTTTTTCTTTTATAAAAAAATCTTTGAGGGATTCTCATTCTTTAAGAAAATAAACTAATGATCTTTCTCTAAATCAAGCATGACAATCTCAATTCAAATATGAGAATTTATCAGTTTCCACTAAGTTGGGCAACTTTGCCAACCACTCCTCCATTATTAAGGTATCTCAGTGATCTCAGGGCGGAAAGAGTACGGTAGGCGCAGGCCCAATGCGAGACCAACTGCAAGAACCGGGCCGAGTCACGGCACGACTCGGCCTGGTTCTGACCTGCGACCTATCCCCAGACACGCTGTTGATAGACTTCCAGTTATCTCCCCTTTCACTCTGGTGCTGGTTAATGCTAGATCCATTTGGAACAAGACCACTACTATCAGGGAGTTCTGTGAGGATGCAAAAGTGGACCTGTTCTGTGTAACCGAGACATGGCTCCAGGATAGTGATAACATCTGCCTCCAGGAAATGGTTCCCCCTGATTACGTTGCCACGCACCAGAATAGGAACGGGGGACGGGGGGGGCAATACTCTCCCGCAATGGATTACACCTTAGAGCGATCCCCGTGCTGACCACCTCAGGACTTGAAAGTGTCGGCCTGGTGTGGGATTCCCAGGAGAGCCTGGCTGTTCTGCTGGTGTACCGTGCGCTTAGCACACCAGTAGAAAGCCTGGTGCGGCTGCTGGAGACTGTGTCGGAGTGGGCATTGAGGTTCCCTAGGCTTATTGTCCTGGGGGACTTCAATGTCCATGCCGACACAGCCTCTGTTCCATCTGCAGCCGCGGACCTAATTTCGACCATGGCGACATTAGGCATCTCCCTCTGTAACTCGGGACCCACATATTCGGCCGGTCATACCCTTGATTTGGTTTTCAGTGCGGGGGTTCAAGTGGGCCTAGCCTCTGTAATAGAGGTTCCATGGTCGGACCACTGTGCTCTAAGGATCCGGGTTGAGCAACCGCCTCCCCCATGCAAGGGCGCCGAACGGATTTTGGTTCGCCCGAAGAGACTTATGGAACCCGAAAGGTTCCTGAATGCTCTGAGGGACCTGGAGTCTATCAGCATCTCAGTCGATGAGCAGGTTCAGTCCTGGAACACCTCACTAGCTAGAGCTCTCGACGAGATTGCCCCTAGGCGCCCTCTCCAACCCCGCAAACATCGATCCCCTTGGTATACAAGGGACCTTAGGGCCATGAAGCGGGAGAGGAGACGGCTGGAGCGCGTGTGGAGGAAACTCCGTGACGGAGCCTCACTATCAACCTATAAGCTATTCAAAAAAGCTTATGAGCGTGCTGTCAAGGCGGCAAAAACGTGTACTTCTCCGCCTCGATAGCGTCTGCCAACTCACACCCGGCCCAATTGTTCAAAGTAATTCGATCCTTGACGACGGTCCCTACTGTCCCAAAAAACAGTGATTAGGCCCTCACTGCCGGTGCTTTTCAGAGGTTTTTTGCAGACAAGATATTGAGCCTCCACCGGGACCTTCCTGCCACGGTTGATACAGTAAGGGAACTCAAGACCCCGTGCCCCTCCTCTGGGCCCACCCTCGACCGGTTTCGGCCACTGGACGCAGATGCTGTTGATAAGATTGTGGCTGCAACCAGGCCTACCACCTGCTCCCTCGACCCGTACCCCTCCTGGCTTGGTAGATCTTGCCTGGAGGGGGGGTTACGTGGGCCTCTGTTGAACATCGTAAATAGCTCCCTTGAGCAAGGAGTGTTTCCAGAGTGCTTAAAAGAGGCGGTGGTAGCTCCATTGCTGAAAAAACCATCATTAGACCTGGCGGTTCCCTCCAACTACCGACCAGTGTCGAATCTTTCGTACCTGGGGAAGGTAGTTGAGAGGGCAGCAATGGAGCAGTTGCGGTCCTTCTTAGATGATGCAACATGGCTTGACTCCTTCCAGTCCGGCTTCTGTTCAGGGCATGGGACGGAGACGGTCCTGGTCTCAATCACAGACCAACTCCGCTGCCAGCTTGACCAAGGCGGGTCTGCACTGCTCGTGTTATTGGACCTCACAGCAGCGTTTGACACGGTCGACCACAATATCTTGATCCACCGCCTGGCCATGGCTGGAGTGAGGGGGACAGCCCTCAAATGGCTGACCTCCTTCCTCCACCAGCGATCTCAGCGTGTGAGGAGGGGCGAGGTGGTCTCCGAGGGCTCCCCATTAGTTTGTGGAGTTCCGCAGGGGGCCATTCTCTCCCCTCTGTTATTTAACATCTACATGCAGCCGCTTGCACAGCTGGTGCGGAGTTTTGGGCTTGAGTGCCACCAGTACGCTGATGACACTCAGCTCATTCTGAGGATGGAGGGCAGGCCTGGATCCGTCCCCAATAATTTCCAACGTTGCCTCGAGGCCGTTACTGGATGGCTGCGAGCCAGTAGGTTGAGGGTGAATCCGGCGAAGATGGAGATCTTGTGGCTAGGTCGCCCGGGTGATAGGGATGTCCAACTTCCGACCCTGGACGGTGCGGCGTTATGCCCATTGCCTTCTGTAAAGAGCCTGGGGGTCCACTTGGACTCCCAGCTGACCATGGAGACCCAGGTCTCTGCGGTCAGCCAGTCTGCCTTTTTCCATCTCGGACAGGCAAGGCGGCTGGCCCCCTATCTATCCCGGAACGACCTGGCCACTGTGATCCAAGCCACGGTCATCTCGAGGCTGGATTACTGTAACGCGCTCTACGTTGGCCTTCCTCTGTCGGTGACCCGGAAGCTCAGGCTGGTGCAGAACACTGCCGCCCGGCTCCGGTCTGGCATGCCAGCAGGTTGCCACATAACACCTACTTTGCAGGATCTGCACTGGCTGCCAATTGAGCACCGGATCACCTTCAAAGTGTTGGTTCTTACCTTTAAGGCCTTGCACGGCCTGGGGCCAGCGTATCTGAAGGACCGTCTCTTCCCATATTGCCCTATGAGATCACTTCACTCCGAGGATACTAATCTTCTGACTGTTCCCTCTGCAAAAGCAGCCAGACTGACAGCTACTCGCCGAAGAGCATTCTCGGTGATTGCACCTACACTCTGGAATACTCTCCCCACGGAAACGCGTGCCATCCACAACCTGCTTCCCTTCAGGCGGGTGTGCAAGACCTACCTATTCCAGCGAGCTTTTGATGTGTAGGTCTCATTGGTGTGCACCCCTCCCTGCGGTTATACTGCCCCTTGCTGTGTTGTCTTCCACACCAGGTGTTTTAATCGCTGTTTGCATGACATGATGTTTTATTGATGTTTTATGCTATGTTTTAATCTGTGTTGTTGTTTTTATGCTGTTGATTGGTGTTGTGAGCCGCCCCGAGCCCGCCGGGAGTGGTGGCATAGAAGCCGAAATTAATAATAATAATAATAATTAATTATTATTTGCAAATCTGAATTCTTGCATCTTTGGGCATATAATATAACCTTGCTGCTATAATCATATAGTACATTAATCTCCCAAAATTCACTCGCTCTTTATACACAAACATCCTAACATATCCAATATGTATTTATTTCACGTAGAATTAGTCCTCATTGACATCTCTGTGACATCTCAATTGCGAAATGCCCTCCTGTTAGAAGCAGAATTGGCAGTGATTTTTGTTTCATTCTCATTTCAAGTAAAATTTTGGCTTTTGATTAAAACCTTTGGGACATAGTGATTTCCTCCCAAGTTGCACACAGACTTCTAACTTTTTAACACACACATGCGCACACACCAATTAGCAATGATTCAATTGTTTGACTTTAAAAAAAAATATTTCCTTTATTTTTCTGGCTTTCAATTATACATGGCTTGGATTGATTTGACTGTAAATCTGCCCAGGGAGTTTTTGATACATAGCAGAACTGAAATCCTTTCATAATGTTTCCATCATGAATTCCTTGATTTGCATACAGCATTTCCTGAAGTAATTATATTTATATGCAGTCATTGAGCCAAGAACTGCTTCACAAATCCTGAAGGGAAGTCCAAAAATGCATTTTTTTCCAATCTGCATATTGATCAGGGAAATGCCAAATAGCTTAGTTTGGCTGCAAGGTAAAGACCAAACACAGTTCCCTGCCATCCCTTTTAGGAAATACAGTCTCTTCCTGGGAACTTGGTTTTCAACATGAAACAGATATCCTCAAATACAGTTGCAATACACAACCCCTTTACTGAATAAATACCAACATAGCCCAACATACGAGGGTTGAATGAAAAGTAATGCCTCCACCTTCGTAACTCCTCAACAGATGGCAGTACTGGTTTGCGGCAGGTACTGACTTCATCAGTAGATTCTCCTTTACAGTTCCATTTTGGTGGGAAGCCTTAGCATTGAATGGTTGTGTTTTTTAAAGTGTGAAGTCAATGTGACGTAAGCGATGTGCAATCATTGAATTCTTGACAGCAGACGGTGTCACACCAAAGGAGATTCATCAGCTGTTTATGGTGATTGTTTTGATGTGAGTACTGTGTGTGGTTGGGTGAGTAAGTTTAAAGATGTTGAGGTGGGAACATCTGACTTTCATGACAAAGAGTTTATTTATTTATTTATTAACTTTATTTATACCCATCTCCCCAAGGGGCTTGGGGCGGCTTACATAAGGCCAAGCCCAATAACACATAATAACAAAACAATAGCAATTTAAAAACAATACAATCAATAACATCAATTGGACATCCTGTGATAGCAACCACCGAGTTTCACAAGCAAAGGTTGACAGATTCGGTACGATTGTCGTATCACTAAAAGAGAAAATTCAAGCAAGTTAAAGAGCACATTCTAAGGATTATTTCTGTGATTGATGTATTAAAATATTCCCATCCAAACCCAAGTAATGAAGGTGGAGGCATTGGTTTTCATTCAACCCTCGTATGTGGAACAATAGTCAATGTGCATGCTTGGCAGCCCATTCTTTAATTGTAAGGCACTATGTGTGAAAGCAATGTGTATCCACATGCTAGTTAGCATACCACATGCACAACTCCATTGTTGGACACAAATTTGTACTATGTCCAAGAAAGTCCCTCTGAATGAATGGCTTAGTTTACATGTACATATTTATGCCTCTAAACCAGGTGTGGGCAAACTTCAGCCCTCCAGGTGTTTTGGACTTCAACTCCAATTCTTATCCTGAAATTTGCATATGCCTGCTCTAAACTGATAATACCCTCCAACTGTTCTAATTTGGAAATGACAATTTAATTCCTCTTTTATACACTTTGGTATCTATATTTAAAATGTCCTGTTTTCTTTCTTCTTTTATCCTCAGCTTACTTAAATTGATTTGATGCAAAGTGAGCTTACAGTGCAAATGTCATCTGTACACAAGACAGCAGAGATGAGGGTGAAGGAAAAAGAAGGAGGCAGGATCTTGCATACCTTGTACATTGAGGCAAAATAAAACTGTTTTGCCTTGTGTATTCTTCCTCATTAATAACTTTTTCCCTCTTGACCACACACTGATGTTGCCTGGTCGTAATGTGTCCCAGAGTTCCTGTATGAACTGTTTGAAGGCATTCAGGATGCCAGCCACAGAGTGCCACATTTTCTTAGGTTAGAGAAACGTAACTGCCAGTAGGCTTCTGCTTCTTCCTTCCTTTTATGTATGTGGTCCTTTCCTACCTTCCTAGTATAGCAAATGTCTATTTTTGTCAGTGGGAGTTGGTCTCAACATGAAAGCAGTCCTGTGGCCCTCACAGAGGCTTACCAAGAGTCTCCCAAGGGCAGAGGAAACAGCCTGCAGTGCCAGTAGTATTTGTCATGGCAAAACAAAAAAACAAAAAGTCATGCCAGGGTAGCTGACCCAGGCACTTTTCCCAGGGGTTGGGGCAGCTGGGCTTCTTGCTGAGTGCAGCAAAAATGTGGCTGCTGCCCTCTGTTTGCATTCAGAGCCGTTATATGAAAAATGAGCCTCCAGATAGTGGGCACTTCAGCATTACTAGTGATTTACCGAGAACTTTGCTCTAACAAAGTCTTTCTGCTTAACCAGGACTGGAGGAGGGAGGGAGGGGGGCACAAGAACTGTGAACTGACAGCAGGATTGGAAGCAGATGTTTCCAACTATTTGTTGAAACAGTTGGTTTTAGCATCTTGCAAGTGTCCAGGCAATATATTGACCGACTACCTATGAAACGCAACCATTTCTGCTGACAAATTTAATCTGACCAAAACTCAGGAATTTGCTCAACACTTTCACCTCTGAGGGTTGGCAACATTTTGGACCAGCATCTCATCCTTAGAAAACATTTCACCAGCTCGCCAAATGACCTCCTTCAATGTTTCCTTTCCTCATAGATGAGAAGATAAAACACAAGATGGGGAAGCTCAGAAAGGAAGGACCTCCTGTCCCACCCTATAGATTTTTTTTTGGTATAGTGATCAGAAGTGGCAAAAATATCTGATTGGTAGGCAGCTTATAAGTCATCTAGTCCAATTTGGAGTGTGTGCCTGGGAACAGTGGAACAAAGTGTTCGAGTGATTCTCTCAAGACAGCTGCCCTATGTTCATAAATATCAGGTGTGTGTGTGTACATATGCATACACATCGGTTAGTCAATAGTCCTCTCACAAGAACATAAGAAGTGCCATGCTGAATCGGACCTCAGCCCATCTAGTCCAGCATTCTGTATCACACAGTGGCCCCCAGTTGTACACGGGGATCTCGAGCAGAAGGGAGGGCAAAACCCTAACCTGCTCCCGACCCCCCACAACCAGTACCCAGGGAAATCCTGCCTACCTCAACCACTCCGAGGTGGCGCTTGAATGTCCTTTTCAGTAACTACCGATACACTTGGTATCCATGAATCTGTCTAATCCTGCCTTGAAGTTGTTCAGGCTGACAGCTGTCACAACCTTTTCTGGAAGTAAATTCCATAACCCAATGACCCTCTGGGTGAAGAAACATTTCCCTTTATTAGTCCTAATTTTCCTACCTTGGAGCTTCAGGGAGTGCCCTCTAGTCCTAGTGTTTTGTGACAAAGAAAATAATTTTTCTTTATTCACCTTTTCTATCCCATGCATGATTTTATACACTTCGATCAAGTCACCTCTTAGACGCCGTCTTTCAAGGCTGAAAAGACCAAGGCGTTGCAACCTGATTTCATAAGGGAGCCGCTCCATCCCTTGGATCATTCTTGTTGCCCATTTCTGTACCTTTTCCAGTTCCGTTATATCCTTCTTAAGGTGCGGAGACCAGAATTGTACACAGTACTCCAAATGTGGCCTTACCATCGATTTGTAGAGAGGTAATACAACATTTGCTGACCTATTTTCGATTCCCTTTCTGATCATGCCTAGCATAGAATTTGCTTTTTTCACTGCTGCTGCACACTGGGTTGACATCTTCATTGAGCTGTCCACCAAAACCCCAAGATCCCTTTCCTGGTTTGTCTCGGAAAGCTTTGACCCCATCAATTGGTACGTGTAGTTGGGGTTCTTTGCCCCGATGTGCATGACTTTACACTTGTTTAGGTTAAAATGCATTTGCCACTTTGTTGCCCAAATGTTGTTTCTCAATTTCGAGAGATCTTTCTGGAGCTCTTTGCAATCAGTTTCATTTTTAACTACCCTGCACAATTTAGTGTCGTCTGCAAACTTTGCTACCTCAGAATTCACTCCTACATCCAGATCATTAATGAATAAATTAAAAAGTAACGGACTCTCAGAATATATTTTGGGGAGATCATCCCTGACCCTCTAACTAACTAAGTAACTTTATTTCTTATGAGTCGCCCTCCACCAAAGGTGCTCTGGGTGACTTACACAATTAAAATAAACAGGTCACATAGTCACCGCTTGTCACTAACAATCATAGGCTCTTCTGAAAAGCCATGTCTTGAGTGCCCCAAAAAATGTATGTAGATCAGGAGTGGCTCTTTTGTCTGGCAGTAGGGAGTTCCACAAGATTGGGGCTACAATGGAGAAGGATCTCTGTCTTGTGGACTCCAAACGACCCTCTCTAGGGCCAGGGACATAGAGAAGATTCTCATGAGCTGACCGTGGCAGTCTCTGGTGGTGGAGTGGCATTAAACGGTCTCTTAGATATGAAGGACCTTGACCTCGAAAGGCCTTGAATGCTAGGACCAGGGTCTTGTAGAGGACTCTGTGTTCAACCGGCAGCCAATGCAAGCGCTGCAGAGACGGCGTTATATGGCACCTCATTGATGTTTTTGTGAGGAGTCTAGCAGCTGCATTTTGCTTTCTCTTTCTTCTAGCAGTTTACCTCAAGAAGGGGTTTAGAAGGGGGGTCGTTTCCATTCACCCTGCATGCTGGTGCAGAACGCTGCAGCGCGACTCCTGGCAGGGGTCCCGATTGGCCACCACATCACGCCAATCCTGTGCAAACTGCACTGGCTCCCAATTGAATGCCGGATTGCCTTCAAAGTGTTAGTCCTGACTTTTAAGGCCTTACATGGTCTGGGGCCAGTGTACCTGCGGGACCGCCTTGTCCCATATCATCCCACCAGATCACTGCGCTCCGAAGAGCTAAACCTCCTGGTCATCCCAAATGTGAGGACCTACCATCTGTCCGCAACCCGCCGCCGGGCTTTCTCTGTTGCAGCCCCTACCATGTGGAACGCACTGCCCGCCGGCATCCGTGCCACCCAAGGCCTCCTCCCGTTCAGGAGAGCAGTTAAGACATTGCTGTTCCAACAAGCCTTCAGAGTTAGCTAAACTTTAGCTCGCACCGCCTAGCTGTCAGCCCACTGCGACTCCATTTGTTGTTTCAACTGTTCTAATTGTAATTCCATCTTAATGGTATTACTGTGGTTTATGAGTTATCTGACAATTGTATTTTACGAACTGTTGTAAGTCGCCCCGAACCGTGGGGGCGACAGACAAATGCGAAATAATAAATAAATAATAAATAATGCCAAACTCCACCCCTTTGTTATTCGAATGTAAACCTTCAGAAAGGTAATTTCTTGTTTGCAAGGCTCATCATCCTTTTGTTTAGACTGAGCCATGCGGCTGTAGACTTCTGCTTCTGCTTCTATAGAGAAAGGAGGCATCTCGCCTTTGTCTAAGAGGCAAGATGTAATAGTTAGTAACTTTTATTATTTTTCATTTTTCTTTTTCCCTTAGTGGATAACTTAGCAAAGCTAGCTAGCTCCAAGTATCCTTTCCTATCTTGATTGGATTTCTCTATTTACAATAAATACTTTTGTTTTGATCCTATGACTTGTGGATCTGCAATCTTGTTCAATCCTTTTAAATGGGACTCAATCCTAGCTCACTGCACGTAAGTTTCTGTTGCATATGAATGTTGCATTCTGCACTCTGCTATATTTTTTGTGGAATCACCTCCAAGAAGGGTTATTTTTGAGCCTAACAGCTCTGGATTCCCAACACCTGCTTTTCCCCAAATATCAACCTAATGTTGCTTTTCCATGCTACGTGATTGTATGTTTAGCTCTCTCTCCTACTTCCATTCTTCAATAGAAACATTGTGGTCTTTCTTGTTCTCTCTTTTCTAAAGAGATTAAATGTCCACAATTTCTAAAAATGGGGAGAGGTGGCAACACAGGAGTAGAATCCATTTGATTACTTATATGGCTGTGAGCAAACATTACATCAGTGTAAATCCATTTAAGGTCATGGTGCAAAGTGGCATCTGGACAGACCCAAGTGCAGCTCTGTTCAGTCTCTGCCCCAGTATAACTCTGCTGAAGGAACTTTAAACCATCAGCATAAATCAGGATGGTCCTAAGTATTGTTTTCTAGCAATTACACATAGCTGGAGGGATATATTTTTGTACCAAGAATGCTCTGTTAGGAAGGGATAAATCGCCTCTCTTTGCCTGCTTGTTTAACTTTGAGACGTAATGGAAGGTCAAGTGAGAAGTTCACCAACCAAATTTCCACCTTTTCTATCTTTATTAATAGCATAGATTCCCGTCTGAAACAAATCTAGATGGGGAATGTGCGAACCTCCATCTGATATTGGGCTCTAATTCTTATCATTTCTCATCATGACTGGCTAGGCCTGAGGGTTCTGCGTAATCCACCTCTGGTCTTGATTGAGGTAGAAGGTGCTTCCTGTGCCATACCTGTGGCTTCTTTAGAGGAGAAGCCACACACAATTTTGGTTTACTTTTATCTGACCCTGTGGTTTCCAATCCTGGTCTACTGTGAATGGGCACCATTGTAGAATTCCCCCAATGATACTTTCAGGGGTCATTACAAGACTATATACCATTGGCTTGGCAAGTACTCAGAGAAGAATTGGCTCATTTGATGTAACACACATAGCCATCATTTGGGACTATAAACTGCTGCTACCATGGTGAGCTTGAAAACAAAACTGTAGCACAATCTCTCCTCCAGGGAAGGTTTGACTTCAATCCTCTCATTAGAGGTTGGTAGCCACCTTGAGTCAGAAGCCCTGTCCTCCCCTCTTTAAATCTTGCTTATTATACTTGTTTATAATAATATTTGCTCTTCTAACTTCAGACTTCTGTTTTACTCAGCAGTTCAAAAAAACGAAAACATTTGTGTACAAAAAAACCCAGCCATTAATTCCTTGTTAGGAGTGAAGATTGAAGCCAACTCAAGAAGCTCACAAGCTACATAAATAATTAGGCAGCTGAATGGGGTTGATTAAAATGGAGTCATGGGTACAAAGTTCAAGAATGAAGAAAGAAGGTCCTGGGAAGACCTTGTGAGAATTCATGGAAGAGCAAAACAAAACAGCCCAAGATGAAGAGAAGTGATTTCATTTATGATGTGCTACTTTTAAGACAGGAACATTAAAATAGTTCTGATAGATAGTCACAAAAGATCAGAGGTTGGAAACATGGCTTTCTTTGGACTACAACTCCCCAAATCCTCCAGTCACTGCTAGTATTCCCACTAACTATACAGACTAGAGGATTTTGAGAAAATAAATCGAAAAGATATATTTTCAAGCCTCTGAGGGCATGTTATGAGCCAGACTAGCTGGGTTCTGCTGCCATATTTGTAAAGGCTACTGTTTGTCTCTTGAAAGAGCTGTTCATGAACCAGTTGTTGACTATGAGCAGGATGACAATAATGTAATGCAGTGGTTCCCAAACTTTTTTGGCCTACCACCCCCTTTCCAGGAAAAAAATTACTCAGCACCCCCCCCCTATAAATTATTATTTTTAAATTTTAATAGCAATTAAACAGAAAGATATATGTATTAATGCAGTGGTTCTCAACCTTTCTAATGCCGTGACCCCTAAATAAGGTTCCTCATGTTGTGGTGACCCCCAACCATATTTTCATTGCTACTTCATAAATAATTTTGCTACTCTTATGAATTCTAATGCAAATATCTAATGTGCAGGATGTATTTCCATTGTTGCAAATTGAACATAATTATAGCATAGTAATTAATAACAAAAAAATTACAGTTGGGACAACGGATGATGGGATTTGCAGTACCTTCGACCAATTCAGCTCGGATTTCCACAGCCGAGACCCCATGAATGACAGATCTGGACCAAACTTGGCATACAGAACCCCCATGATCAACAGAAAATATGGGATAAGGTTGGGAGGAATTGATAGTGATTAATGGGAGATGTAATTCACCTACATTTGGAGAACACTCTGAACTCAAACAACCCTGGATCTGGACCAAATTTGGCACAAATACTCAATATACCCAAATTTGAATACTGGTGGGGTTGAGGGAGGTTGATTTTGTCATTTGGGAGTTGTAGCTGCTGGGACAATCAAAGAGCATTTTGAACTCCACCAACAAGGGAATTGAGCCAAACTTGGCACACAAACTTGGCACACAAGCTTTGGAAGGGCCTGAGGTGGTTAGGAATGGTGGGAGTTGAAGTCCAAACCACCTGGAGAGCCCAAGTTTGCCAGAGAAGCAAGGAGGGGTGGAGCCACCGTAGCAAGTTTCATCACAGTTGGTCTAAAAATGAGGGAGGGACAATCCCCTGAAGTTTCCCCAGTGCCAGTGTTGTTTTTTTTCCTACTGCACATGCGTGTCAGCCATTAACAAAGCAATTCAGAAATTTCAGAAATTTCAGATATTTCTGACTTTTTTCCAGAAAATTTCAGAAATCATTTCCAATCCAAATTGCTAGCACCCCTATTTCCAAAACAAGTTTTGAACTTTCAAACAACCCTAGTAGACACAGCTACTTTTATTTATTTATTTCCTTTTTCTTATCCTTAGAAGATAGCTCAGTGAAGCTAGTTAGCTACAAGAACCGTTCCTATCTTGAATTGATTTTTTAAATCTTTAATAAACATATTATTTTTGATCCTATGAAGTTGTGGATCTGCATTCCTGTTCCATCCTGTTGAATGAAAGCCAATTCTTGCTCACTATATGTAAGTTCCTGCTGCTTATGAACTGTGCATCTAGCACTCTGCTATATTTTTTGTGGAATCATCATCCCCAAAGAGGGTTATTTTGAGCCTAGCAGCTCCTGATTCCCAACAACGTCATCTGGATGGCCCACTTTAAATTGTAGGAACTCCCACTTAAAGGGGCTGTCTGGATGTGCCTGTAGTTTCCCAAAGTCCTGACCCAACAGTAAAATCATGCAGACTCTCAACCAGGGCCGTAGCCAGGATTTTGATTCGGGGGCTGAGTTTGGTTCGGGGGGCTGAGATTGGGTGGAAGAGGGTCTACCCTAGCAAACCTTTTGTATTGTTATCCCAATAACCCCATTAATGTGGGATATAATGAGCATGGTGATCAGATCATGATATGAATAAACATAACAGTTTAAACAATGTACCAGTAAGGCCTTTTCGCGGACCACCCTGAGAATTTTGGGGGGGGGCTGAAGCCCCCTTAGCACCCCCCCTGGCTACATGCCTGCTCTCAACCAAATCTCGCCTTCACTATTGGTAGACAATCTTTAACCACATTTCTCTGCTTTTCTTACTTTTCACAGTGAATCTGAAAGATTCTTGAGGTATTGTGTTGCCCTCTACACACACATGTGTACACAGAAACACAGTTTGGTTTGTTGATCAATCCCACTTCCCTCCCTCATATCAATAGAGGTGCTGTCCTGAGAGGGAAAATGCATCAAGATTCCTTATCCCCGTTTTCACTTAATCTAACATTCATTTCGCTCCCAAGCCCATAAATGTTCTCTATTCCTGGCTCAATTTCTATAGCTCTTCTGTGAGAAACAGAAATATTCCCAAACAAAACATTTGTTCATCGCCATATCCCCACACACCCACCCACTCACCCACCCCTGCTAGTGTACTAGTTTATGAATGGAAAAGAAAAAAAGGCCCACGTGAGAGTCTTGGGAAAGAGGGAGGGTGAGAAAGTTGTACAGTGAATGTCATGTGGCTTTGTTTTTCACTTGGAAAAAACAATGTGAGAAGAAATTCAGAAGCCAGTTGTGTAGGCCAGTTTTTCCCAACCAGTGTGCTGTGGCACACTAGTGTGCCATGATGGACCTCCTGCTGTGCCGCGAGAAAAGCTCTCTGCCCCCCTTCCTTCCTCCCTCCTCCTGCCGAACTCCTGCTGCTTGGGAGAGGAGGAGGAAGGGCTGGGCTGTGGCGAAGAAAAAGAAGTGGCCGACGCGCCGCCTCCTTCAGCCGTTTCCCCAGCCAGCCTCCAATCTGCCATGACTCTCGCCCCTCGCTCGCTGAAGCCGCGTGGAGGAGGAGCCCTGCCCACTGAAACCCACCGCTCATGCTCCTCCTCTGTGGGAGAGCTGAAGCTGGGGGGTGAGGGCGGAGCCTGGCTCCCCCCCCTCCCCCGGCTTCGGCGCTCCCAGCAGCTGCTCCAGCCTTGAGGGGACAGTGCCAAGCCAGCATTGTGCTGGCTCTGCCACCGCTGGCTTGGCACTGCCCCCTCAAGGCTGGAGCAGCTGTTGGGAGAGCTGAAGCTGGGGGAGGGGGCAGGGCATGGCGTGGCCTGGCTCCGCCCCCTCCCCTGGCTTCGGCACTCCCAGAAGCTGCTCCAGCCTTGAGGGGGCAATGCCAAGCCAGCATTGTGCTGGCTCTGCCACCGCTGGCTTGGCATTACCCCCTCAAGGCTGGAGCAGCTGCTGGGAGAGGTGAAGCCAGGGGAGGGGGCGGGGCATGGTGCAGCCTGGCTCCGCCCCCTCCCCCAGCTTTGGCACTCCCAGCAGCTGCTCCGAGCAGGCCACCATCCCCCAGCTGTTCTTTACTGTGTTAGAGTGTCATTTTGTGTCATTTTGGTTGGTGGTGTGCCCCCAGATTTTTTTAATGTTAAAAGTGTGCCGCGGCTCAAAAAAGGTTGGGAAACACTGGTGTAGGCAATAGTCTGCTGCTGTCTCCTGTGAATCAAGGAATGAGCTAAGCCCATTGAGTCTTACTCATGAGTAAGTGCATTTCAGGTCACCACCTGAGTGATGCAGCTTTGTTCTGTTCCCAGTATTTGGCATGTTTGTGGTTGTGATGAGGGCTTTGCTGATATATTGGATGAATCACAATTTCCATGACTTTCTTTTTCAGTTTATTTACTGTTCATCCCACTCAGCTGCCCTGGAGAGGGATAGTGGTGGCATGAAACAGCTGTCCTTGAATACCCGTATGTGTGACTCTTTCTCGTCACCTGCCCAGGAGTCATCAGGGAAATATTTCTTACGGAAGAATTGGGAAGGATGGCCAAACTCCAGCTCCTCTAGAGAATGACACTCATAACAAGAATTCTGAAATTGGCTTTTTGCCTGGATAAACCAGAGTTTCTGCCAGAGGGTTGTTTGGTTTTTTGGGGGGGGATGTCTGCAGGCAGTTACAAGGCTTATATATGTTACGAAGCAAAAATAAGCTTGTTGATTTCATTGTATTGTGGAGTTATATGATTTGTAGATGGCTTTGTATACCATCTAATCCAATTCTGCATGATGGAGCAAAGTTTAAAAACAAATACAGGTATTCCAAAATCCACCACCCTCAAACCCAAGATGCTTTGATCTCAAACATTTTGGGCTAGGTATACTCAGCCTGTGGACTGTACAATGGAGCCCTGTTTTCCCCTAAATTATTTTCCAATTATTTTAGCACTGGTGTTATTAAGCAAAATACCCAGCAGAGGAGGAGGCTTAAACCTATACATTCTCACCTTCATTTGCATAGTGGGATCCATTCACCCCACACTAAAAGCATTAAAAACGACATGTCATTGATAGGCATCTGGCAGGTGTCATTGTGCATTTTATTCTTGTTGTGATCCGCCCCGAGCCTGCAGGGAGGAGCGGAATATAAGATTGAATAATAAATAAATAATAAATAAACACTGATGTCATTGTTATGCTGTGGGTTGTGGTTAGAAACTTCTCCAACCGTTTCTGTTTGCTGCAAAGCATCCAATGGCTATTTTGGGTAGCCTTGGGAACATACACTAAATGAGCCAAGGGCAGGTGGGGTTCCTGCAGTAGCAGGAAAGGAATACCAATCACCATATTGCTTCCAGGTATGAAAGTCTTGCACATTTTCTAACTGGACTTCAAGTCACTTTAGACCTTGGTTCTCATGCTAATCCTCTATTTTTGAACCTTGGAGTTCTTCTGGCTATAAGTCTAATTGTGACCCTTGCCAAATGTTTCCTGCCGTATTGTTGTGCTCCCAATATCTTATTATCTGGAGCAAGGGGCGAAAAACGAGGAGGAGGAGGAGGAGGAGCACAGGAGGACGATGAAATTGGTATTTACACTTTATATATACAGTGTTTTGGTAATTGAAACAGTAACTTTGAGAAAGAGTGTGTAACACTTGTCAACTTGTTTCAGAAGAGAAACAGCTAGGCTTTTTCCAAACAAAACCAAAATCATTTACTCTTCATTGAAATTCCTTCAGTGCTTTTGCCAGGGCAAAATTGCCCTAAACTCCACATTTCTTGCTTTAACTTACTTTAAGGTTGGTGAAGGTATAGTCTTTAGGTGTGGCTGGATCACAGCTCCCAACCGCCCTCGTTAATATATCTAATGGTAGTGGATGATGAAAAATGATTTCCTACAACACCCAGAGGATGTGTTTCACATTCTGTCTTCAGTTGTACCATTGCATAATTTTAATGTTGAATTCTTGGTACTGTTGTGCTTGCCAAGTTCAACTCCCTTTCCACTCTGTGCTAAGTTTTGCTTCAAGTCTAAGGAATGGATCATGACCTCTGATGGAGTCACTGCTGTGGGAATGATTAAGCAATCATTCTATTCTACTACTATCAGTTGAATAAGGCATTGCTTCACAGTAGTATCCATTTTTAAATAAAAAAAACTTGGAAAAGGAGTTCATTCTTGGCTCATATAAGTTACAGCATTAATTAACGAATGTGAAAATTAAATGATTGATACTATATGGTCTCCCAGAGTTTTATACCAGAGTCTCATAAAGATTTATGAGTTTCATTGCCATCATCTGTTCTTAGTATTGGGGTTGTATCTGGACAAAGAATAAAGAATAAAAGAGATTATAAAGGAGAATAAAATCACTCTTGGTTAAACTCTGAACTTTAATGAGATACAGTGTTCCGCCGCTACATTGCAGTTCGCTTAATGCAGTGTTTCCCAACCTTTTTTGAGCCGCAGCACACTTTTAACATTAAAAACATCTGGGGGCACACCACCAACCGAAATGACACGAAATGACACTCTAACACAGTAAAGAACGGCTGGGGGTTGGTGGCCTGCTGGGAGCAGCTGCTGGGAGTGCCAAAGCTGGGGAGCGGGTGGAGCCAGGCTGTGCCATGCCCCACCCCCTACCCCCGGCTTCACCTCTCCCAGCAGCTGCTCCAGCCTTGAGGGGGCAGTGCCAAGCCAGCAGTGCCAGAGCCAGCACAATGCTGGCTTGGCACTGTCCCCTCAAGGCTGGAGCATCTAATGGGAGTGCCGAAGCCGGGGGAGGGGGCAGAGCCAGGCCATGCCATGCCCCGCCCCTCCCCCAGCTTCAGCTCTCCTACAGAGGAGGAGCATGAGCGGTGGACGGGCTTCAGTGGGCGAGGCTCCTCCTCCACGCGGCTTCAGCGAGCGAGGGGCGAGAGTCATGGTGGGAGTCATGGCGGATTGGAGGCTGGCTGGGGAAATGGCCAAAGGAGGCGGCGCCCCGGTCCCTTCTTCTTTTTCTTCACCACTGCCCGGCCCTTCCTCCTCCCCCAAGCAGCAGGAGTTCAGCAGGAGGGGGGGAGGAAGGGGGGCAGAGAGCTTTTCTCGCGGCACAGCAGGATGTCCGTCACGGCACACTAGTGTGCCACGGCACACTGGTTGAGAAAGACTGGCTTAATGCAAACTCGCTGTATCATGGGTTTTTCCTTCCCCCTGCCATGAGGCATGAGGGGAGGAGGAAGAGGAGGAGGAGAGGAGGGGGAGCCAGGCAGTGGCAAATGGTGGGGCCGGGAGGATGCTGGCGTGCCAGGAGGTAGCAGGGGCCAGGAGTCGGTGGAAGAGGAAGTGGCGGAGGAAGAGGGTGAGCACAGGCCTCGGTTGTGGTGTTACTGGCCTGGGCAGCAACTCCATCCTCCTCTGCCTCTTCCTCCTCCACTTCCTCGGAGGCCTAGGCCAGATGAGAAGACCAGCGAAGGAGAAGAAGAGTGCCACTGAGCACTTTGCAGCAGGTGGCAACCACAGAAGCAGCTCGGGGGTGCTCTTCTTCTCCTTCACTCTTCTCATCTGGCCTGGGCTCCCCAAGGAGCCTCCAGGGAAGAGGAGGAGGAAGAGGTAGAAGAGGGAGTTCCTGCCCAGGCCAGATGCTCAGGCTGGATGAGAAGAGCAAAGGAGAAGGAGAAAAAGCGCACCCCCAAAAACTTGCAGCAGCACCTCCAAACACTTGCAGCAGGGAGCACTCTTCTTCTCCTTCTCCTTTGCTCTTCTTCTCATCCAGCCTGGGCCTCCATACATCACTTATTGCTGCAATAAGTGAGGGAACACTACTTAGCATTGAACATATTTGAGGAGCAGAGATTGGCACCTTGGATAGCTCCATGTAAATCTGTCAGTCACTAATTTCTCCTCTTCCCCAAGCTCAACACACAAACCTGTCCCAATTTCCACATCTCTCCCCTTATATTTTCCTTCTGGTATGTTCCTTTTACTCCAGGGCACACATGAAGAAGAGCTGGGTCTAAAGAAACCCAAGCTTTTCATTGTTTTCTTCAGCCTAGACAAGAATTCACTCTATACCAAACAACTTTTTTTAATGCTCTCTTTGTTCATCTTGAAGGTGCCGCCGGGCACAATGCTCTGTTGTGAGGGTGGCTTTAATAGCGGGCCAGTTTTTGGCAAAGTGTAGTCCGGAGGAGAGAGATGAAGGGGTGTGTGAAGGGGGAAAGGATTGGAAAGTTTCTGTTGGATGCTGTTCAGAAGCCTTTACCCAGCAGGAGAAACCCAGCATGGAAAGAAAACAGAGCGCAGAGTGGAAAGTGCTGACTCTGAAAGCCAGAGCTGGCATGTGTAACCAGCCAGCCAGCCCTTCTTGAAGCCACCTGCAGCTGCAAGAGCAACCCGGGCTTTTCTTCTCCTTCCTATTCCAAAGCTGATACACAAAGGACAATTGCTTCCACCCTGGCAAGAAAGTGGTCACAGGAATCTGCAACGGCTGTCCGCTCCTCCTTTCCAAAGCAGACTAGGGCAACCTAGAAGCTGGAGCAAGCAGGCAATCCAACTGGCACCTCCCTCCAGGAATGAGCCAGAGTGGGGCCTTTGTGGGGTTAGCTCTAGGACAAAGTGTCTCTGTGAGCTTTTCCTGGACACAATCATTGTGAAACATTTTTATGAGTGGGGTTTTTTTATTTTAAAAAGATAATCAAACCAAAGCACAGAATGTAAGGTTCAACCCCTTCCTAGAAAATATACTGTGGCATCATTTTTGAAATACTGCAAATTACAGACTTCTTTTCATGATGGGGTGTTACATTATACAGGAATACCTTAATTAATTAATTAAGAATATTCTTTTTTCACAGCCCAGTTCTAACTGCTTCTTGTCTTTTGTCTAGCTGGTGTTTGTTTTTTGTTTTTTTAACTGGTATCAGCAGTGGGAGAGGGCTGGAAAAACATGGACTTTTTGGTTTAAAAAAAGCAAAGTTTGAGCAGGCAAAGAGCAAACGTTTTCCTAAATTCAATGAATTGGCCTAAAATGAGTGTTTTCTTTCCTCTCCTACAGAGCCATGAAAGACATAGCAGCTCTCTCCAGTTTTCACTCTTTCAGCCCCATCAAGAATACACAAGCATGCAGACAAGCATTGTCAATGTCGAATCCTCTGCCACAACAGAAGACCGCAAACAAAATAATCTAAATATCATCCAGAAGTGCAATGAAGTGTTTTGACTCATTCTGGTATGGATTAGCCTAGGAGAGGTTATACCCAGGTGTGATCACACTTTGTTTCTAAGTAAATATTTATGATCAGTATACTTTTGTCCATGCAACAGCTTCATAGTGTGGATATGTGATTATTTCTTGTTGTTTGCCTTGATGTCATTTCCAACTTTCCACAACTCTAAAGCATCCCTTGCTCTCAATTGTCATTATAGATGTATTTATTTGAACTAGTTCCCTTTTGAAACAGTGTTTGGAATGTTTAAAGGAGCAATAGCATTTACAATCACAGGATTTGATTGTAAATGCAAGGGATTTGGATCCAGGAACTCCATTCAACAAAAGAGCCTATTTAATCAACTGTCCTGCCATACCTCTAAGGTTAAGCCACCTTTGGCTGAGCAGCCTCCCTGTCACTGGGGTCATCAAGAGGTTTTTTGATGGAAGGTAAATACAAACCAGATCCTGAAATGTCACTCTTGACTCGGGCTCAGAAGTGGCCGCTGAAAGGCTAACCATCTTTTCTCTATCTTATCAGATGAGATTGGTATGTTTGAGATGCTTGAAGGACCTAGGAAGTGTGTCGTGAGTTTGTTAACAAGTTAAGGGAGAGATAAAAACAGACTGGGATAAGGAGGGCAGGAACCTTTTAGAATGAATGGAATATTCCATTCATTCATTATTGGTTTCTGAATGAATGTCTTTGAATATGCCTTTGTTGTGACACAATGACAACCAGTACTAGTGTGAAATATGCTTAGTGACCATATTTATCCTGTTTGTATCCTATCTCGCCTTATGGTGTACATCAGGGGTTCTCAAACTTTTTAAGCCAAGGGCCAGTTCACAGTCCTTCAGACTGTTCGAGGGCTGGACTAAAGGTTGAAAAAATGAATAGATTCCTATGCACAGTGCACATATCTTATCTGTAGTGCAAAAAATGTGAAAGAACAATACAATATTTAGAATGAAGAGAAAGTTTAACCAACATAAACTGTTGTGGTACAGGGACGGCCATCGCCCCAAAAATGTACCAAAAATGCTGAGAAGAAAAGAACTCAAAAACAAACAGCAGATGTCCTTCTGCGGCGTTCAGTCAAAGGGATGTCCATAAGGCGTGGTCCAAACAGTCCAGAGATCATAGGGCAGGAAACAAACACACAGGAAAAGGAGGAGACGACCCAGAGTCGACAGGAGCTAAGTATACAGAAACACATAATTCACAGCCCCCCATAAAACACAGCATCTTCCTCCCTCCCATGTAATACTATACCAAACACTCTGTAGCAGGAAACTCACAGCAGTCACAGTGAAGGTCAAGAGGTACACGGCAGCAGCTAAACACAAAAAGCAGACATTATTATTATTATTTATTATTTATTCGGTTTCTATGCCGCCACTCCCGGTGGGCTTGGGGCGGCTCACAGCACCAACAAGATAAAAAACAACAATACATGATAAAACAGGGGTTACATGACATTAAAATGGAATTAAAATAGAAATGTACAACATTTAAAAACAACCAAGCCAGAATTCAGTTCCACAGGGGGGTGCGACCCGTAAGGCCTACACCTGGAAGGCCAGCTTGAAAAGGTGGGTCTTGCACGCCCGCCTGAAGGGAAGCAGGTCGTGGATGGCGCGCGCGTCCGCTGGAAGGGCATTCCAAAGAGTCGGTGCAATCACCAAAAAGGCCCTTCGGCAGATGGCTGTCAATTTGGCCGTTTTTGCAGAGGGGACGGCCAAGAGGTTGGTGTCCTCCGAGCGGAGGGATCTCATAGGGCAATATGGGGTGAGATGGTCCCTCAGATACGCTGGCCCCAGGTTGTGCAAGGCTTTAAAGGTAAGAACCAACACTTTGAAGGTGGCAGCCAGTGCAGATCCTGCAAGGTAGGTGTTATGCGGCAACCTGCTGGCGTGCCAGACAGGAGCCGGGCGGCAGTGTTCTGCACCAGCTCGAGCCTCCGGGTCACAGACAGAGGAAGGCCAACGTAGAGCGCATTACAGTAATCTAGTCTCGAGATGACCGTGGCTTGGATCACCATGGCCAGGTCGTTCCGGGAGAGGTAGGGGGCCAGCCTCCTTGCCTGTCTCAGGTGGAAAAAGGCAATCTTGCTGACCGCAGAGACCTGGGTCTCCATGGTCAGCTGGGAGTCCAGGTGGACCCCCAGGCTCTTTACGGATGACGATGGGCATAGCGCCGCACCGTCCAGGGTCGGAAGCTGGACATCCCCACCACCCGGGCGGCCCAGCCACAAGATCTCCGTCTTCGCCGGATTCACCCTCAACCTACTGGCTCGCAGCCATCCAGTAACGGCTTCGAGGCAACGTTGGACATCAATCCCAACCCCCCCACCTTTTCCCAATATCAGCTAGAGCTGCCATAGCAGCTATCCCAAGGAACAAAGTGGATAAAGAACCCAATAACTCACGAGTAATCTGGAAACCAGGAACCAAGATACAGGAACACAGGATACATGAACCAGAATAACAAACTCCTTGACCAGCATGAGGGTCAAGCCAAATACTCACTTCTTATATAGCACTATCAATCAGATTCATCAGAGAACCCGCCCTGCTCCAAAGCAACAGCATTCCCATTCCCTGCAGCTGTTGTAAAATGTCCAGATCTCCAACCTAGCCACAGCTCTTCTTGGCTTAAAGGGCCCCACTCAGTTTCTGAATGAGAAGATGGCCAGTCCTGATCTGTCTGGAACCCCAGAAATGTGCTGTCCCCCGAGTCCGCATTGCATACGTCTCTCACTTCCTGCACCAATGCTGAATCTAGGTCTGTATCAGTTTCTTCTGACTGTAATTCTGCATGCCCTGGAAACCCTTCAAATGTGTCAGACTCAGAAGGTTCCCTAAGTAGATGCTGAATCTTTCTCCTTTGTTCTCTGTCTGAGTCAAGGCTTGAGGCACTAGCCACTCTCTTTACCCCAGCTGTAGGAGCCTGATATCCAGAGCCGCGCCCCAAACTGAGCTACTGCTTGATGTTACTGCCTCAGCACCTTCCTCCATGCTACTATCTGTAGTAACTGGAGGCTCATTTACAACACTATCCCCCGCGAGGCCCCCACGGGAGAAACCGCAGGAGCCGAAAGACGCGAAGCCAATGCGGAACGTTGGGAGGAAGTGTCCAATTTTAACAGAGAACGATGAAACACAGGATGTACCTTCAAAGAAGGAGGTAAACGTAAACGAAACGCAACCGGGGAGATCTGAGAAACAATAGTATACGGCCCCAAAAACCGAGCAGCAAACTTGCTGCCTGCTGGCCTTAGATTCTTAGAGGACAACCAAACAGAATCCCCCACATGCAATTCCTCCCCAGGTTGGCGAAGACGATCGGCACTTGTCTTCTGAGAAGCCTTGGCTTCCACCAAAATCTTGCGGGCAACCTCGTGTAATGCCCTAAGCTCACTGGATCGATAGGAAACATCAGAGGTTACTATATTTTGAGCTGGCGCCGCCCCCCAGCCTGGATGAAAACCATACATTAATTCAAACGGTGAATGCTGACTGACTGTGTGTGTGGCATTATTATAAGCAAATTCAGCCACCGGCAACCACTGAGCCCAGTTCCCCGATTGTTGTAAACAGAAACAGCGCAGGTACTGCTCCAAAAACCCATTCTCCAAAATCATTCAAAAACGCTATATTTTCAAATCATATCATTCAGTTTATAACACAGATGTTGAATTTCAAAGTATAACATATACAAAGCTTTATAGCTTATTCCACTCTACCGTATCCGGGGCGCAGCCAGGACGACGCAACAGGGTGTCAGTCCCGGACAAATCATAAAGTTCCAAATGGAAATAAACGGTTAGAGGGCAGGCATGAGGCCAAGGTACTCCAGTACCATAGGGCCAAAAGATCGAACCGGAGCCGCCAGTTTAGCTCCTAGTAGTCCAATAGGGCAAGCCGACGGAAGGTCATAGAAAACACATCGGGGCCACAGATTCCGTTTCAAAATTCTTTGTCAAGGCTAGATGTGCTGGAAAAGCCTTTTGTTCCTCCACACGGAAACCTCTCCCAGGTGCTCCGTAGGCTTGAAGTTTTATGGACAATTAAAATTAAATGCGAATTACCTTTTGGCCTTAATGAGCCGGTCAGCTTACACTCCTTCTGGTTTAATTTAAATAAGTACGTCCACAGGTAAAATTACCTTTTATGGTCACCTCGCCGGATCGAGACGAGGTTGTGCTAGATCTCCTATACTCATGGTATGCTGTACATTGCGATTTCGCCTTTAAGTATTGTTTAAATGTGGGTTATGTTTCTATTTGTTACAGCATGATTCTTTATATGTATATACATTTCTAGGACATGAACCTAAACATGGACATCTAGCCTTGACAAAGAATTTCGAAACGGAATCTGTGGCCCCGATGTGTTTTCTATGACCTTCCGTCGGCTTGCCCTATTGGACTACTAAGAGCCTAAACTGGCGGCTCCGGGTCGTGTTCGTCCCTATGGTACTGGAGTACCTTGGCCTCATGCCTGCCCTCTAACCGTTTATTTCCATTTGGAACTTTATGATTTGTCCGGGACTGACACCCTTAATTGCCAAATTGGGGAATGGACTGTTGCGTCGTCCTGGCTGCGCCCCGGATATGGTAGAGTAGAATAAGCTATAAAGCTTTGTATATGTTATACTTTGAAATTCAACATCTGTGTTATAAACTGAATGATATGATTTGAAAATATAGCGTTTTTGAATGATTTTGGAGGTTACTCTAACCCTGACTTGTGTTATAGACCAAAAACCCATTCACCCGCTCTGCCTGACCATCTGTTTGTGGGTGAAAAGCAGTGGAAATATTGAGCTTGGTACCTAATTCCTTATGGAACTGTCTCCAGAACTGGGACACAAACTGCGGTGCACGATCAGAAATGATAACCTCGGCGGCACCATGTAAACGGAAAACATGCTTGGTATACAACCTAGCCAATGACACAGCTGTAGGTACTCGAGCGCATAGAATAAAATGAGCTAACTTCGTGAAAAGGTTCCACCACCACCCAAATACACGTATAGCCACGGGTCCGGGGTAAATCTGAAATAAAATCCATTGCGATAATAGGTACCTAGTAGGTACCGGTAATGGTGACAATAAACCCCTTGGTTTCCCCACCGTTTGCTTACACTGTTGGCAAATCGCACAAGTATCACAGAAACTCAAGATATCCTGACGCATTTTCGGCCACCAATAACTGCGGGTGATAGCCTGAACTGTTTTAAAACGACCAAAGTGACCAGCCGTAGGCTCGTCATGATGAGCCCGCATAACTTCCAGTCTTAGTGGTCCCGCTGGCACATATAACTGATCAGCACGCCATAACTTATTATCAACACTCTTCAAATTAGGTATAGTGGTTCTAGTTTCACTCTCCAGCAACATTAACTGCTCTTGTGTCCACCTATCAGTTGTTTGACTGGCAACCACTTGGTCAAACAGATCAGGAGTACCCTCCCCTATAGCATGTAACATGGAGACGGGGAGAACTGTTTGCAGTGCCACCTCATCGCTAGCCCTGTATTCAGGCTTCCTAGACAGAGCATCTGCTCTGGCATTCGCTTTCCCATCAATAAACTTGACAATAAAATTAAACTGCGTAAAAAATAAAGCCCACCTAATCTGCCTCTGATTCAATTTTCGGGCAGTCAGAAGGTGCTCCAAATTCTTATGGTCAGAGCGCACTATTATCTGATGTCGCGCCCCCTCAAGCCAATGCCTCCAAACCTCGAAAGACGCTTTAATTGCCAACAGCTCCTGTGAGAACGCTTCAATTCTCCGTAAAGATCACGCTCAGGCAGGGCTCGATCCAACCAGATTTATTGCAGGTATAACACCTATAAAGCCAAAGCAGTATCCCATCACCCAAACACACCTTATATACCCCAACCCCCTCCTTCCCTTCCCTTGCAACATCCTGGGAAGGTTGCATCATGTCCTGCTGACTCAGCAATCCCACTGTCCAAGGGATATGACCTCATCCCCCTCTGAGTCAGCATATTCCCATTCAGTGTCCAATGTCCAGAGGAGGTTACATCACTTCCGTTCTGATCCAGCACTTTCCCCAGAGGATTGCATCATCCTGGGGATTCCCCAATGTCCAGTGTCAAAGCAGGTCAAGGCAGACTGGGGCTCTGAGCCTCTTCCAGGCTAAGAGTTCCCAGCTCTGACAGCTCCTTTTCCCATATAGTGTAATTTTGTTCATACGTAGTAAGCTGTCTAGAATAAAACACACATGGTCTTAATCTACCCATACTGTCCTCTTGTGACAGTACCGCACCCAATGCAAAGTTAGAGGCATCCGCCTCTACTATAACAGGTTTGTTCACATCCGGTAGGATCAAGATGTTATTTTCCCGGAAACTATTTTTTATCACCGTAAACGCGTCCGGCTCTGTTTGAGACCAAACAAAACCTTGTCCCTTTTGCAGTAAACGGGTCAAAGGCACAGTAATCTTGGCATAACGCGGTATGAACTCACGATAATAGTTTGTGAACCCCAAAAACCTTTGGATATCCTTCTTGGACGTCAAATCCCCCCCATGATTCTATTGTCTCTAACTTATGGGGGTCCATAATTTGAGTCTTTCCGGAAATGACATGACCCAAAAACTCGACTTCAGATACATGAAACACACATTTGGATGCTTTCGCAAATAACCTGTTCTGTCTTAAACGGTGCAAGACCTGTCTCACATGTTCCTGATGTTCTCGCGCACCATTAAAAAATACGAGAATGTCGTCCAAATATATGACCACGAAACTGTCTAACAGGTCTCGAAAAACATCATTCATGAACCGCTGAAAAACCGCTGGTGCATTCGTTAATCCGAATGGCATGACTAAATTTTCGAAAGCGCAGTAACAGGTGTTAAACGCAGTCTTCCACTCATCGCCTTCTCTAATGCGCACCAAATTGTATGCTCCCCTTAAATCTAGCTTCGTAAATATTGCTGCCCCTTGAACCCTAGACAACAACTCCGGAATCAAGGGGAGAGGATACCGATCCCTCACAGTGTACTTATTTAATATTCTATAATTGCACACCAAACGCAACTCCCCCGTCTTCTTGGCTACGAAAAATACTGGCGCAGCCGTGGGGGATTGCGAGGGATGAATAAATCCCTTCTTCAGATTCTCATCAATGAACTCTCGAAGAGCTTGTTGCTCCGGTACGGAAAGAGCATACAAACGCCCAGAGGGCAATCTAGCCCCTTCCACCAGATGGATAGCACAATCATATGGTCTATGAGGTGGCAACGTATCAGCTCCTTGTTTACCGAACACATCAGTAAACCCCTGATAGCAGGATGGAACCCCTTCCATGTCCTTACTATCTACCAGTGTAAAACAGGCTTGCTTCGGTAAAGTTACAATCTTCCTTTGCCAATCTATACTTGGATTAACCTCCCTCAGCCAACTCATCCCCAAAATCACAGTGTACTTTGGTAACCAAGTCACATCCCACGTGAAACGTTTGGTAACCCCTTGCAACTCCCAAGATACCCCCTCAGTCTCTTGGTTAATTACAACCGTGCCCAACAGTTCACCATCCGCGCCTTCCACCCAAACAGCTTTCTTCTTGTTAACAATAGATATCTTGGTATTCTTTACAAAGTCACTGTCCATGTATGAACCAGTCGCACCCGAATCAACAAGACCCCAAGTCCACAGAAATTCCCCATTGTCCTTGATAATCTTGATATGTACAAAGACATGGTCACCTCTTCTAGGGAACTTCACAGCTAGCCCCAACGTGCTGGGCTTTAAACACATTGGGGCGGGTCATTTCCCTGAGCCTTAATAAGCTTTTTGGCACATCTTTGGGCAAAATGTCCATCTTCTCCACAATATAGACACAAACACAATCGTCTCCTCCTTTCCTTTTCCTCTACAGATAACTTTGCATGGGCTCATCTTCCCTTTTCCTGAAAAAACCAGACTCACTGGCCCTCACCAGCAGTCTTTTACCAAAATGTCCTTTCTTTTGAAAATCAAGCATTGCATCAATTCTTAAAGCATTTTCAATGAGTTCCTTCAGAGAAGTAGCTGGTTCCGTAAGTAGATGCTGAATCTTTCTCCTTTGTTCTCTGTCTGAGTCAAGGCTTGAGGCACTAGCCACTCTCTTTACCCCAGCTGTAGGAGCCTGATCATCCAGAGCCGCACCCCAAGCTGAGCTACTGCTTGATGTTACTGCCTCAGCACCTTCCTCCATGCTACTATCTGTAGTAACTGGAGGCTCATTTACAACATAAACTTTTCAGTATTTTTAAAAATAAATTAATTTCTATTAAGGGTAAAAAGGGGGAAAGGGGGCATTTTGTGTATGCATAGAAAGTGGGAGAACAATGGTAATAAAGGAAAGTGGGAAAATAGAAAGATAGATGAAAGAGGGAAAAAAGAAAAAAGGAAACCATAATAATAATAACAATAACAACAACAAAATAGTCTGCAACTTCCATCTACACATCGGTGGTCGGGTGTCGTGTCTTTTCCTTTTCGTTCAACCTTCCAGTATTTCAATAGGAAGTGCAGGCCTGCTATTGGTTGATGAGATAGTCAACTTAATTAGGATTGTTGTTGCTCTGTGCCTTCAAGTAGTTTCAAATTTAGGGTGATCCTCAGTTTGAAGTTTAGGATGGGTCTGGGCAAATTACCTTGGAGGGCTGCATCCAGCCTGTGGGCCTTAGTTTTGGGGGGCTGGTGTAGATGTTTTCTCCTCTATTTTATCTGCTCAACAGACATGTATGAAAAGTGAGTATGTGAAAGATGACTCACCCAATGCACCAAATCAGTCTGTTTTTGGAAGGAGATTTGAACTCTCATCTCTCCTGCTCTAGATAGACCCTCTAACTTTTAAATGTTACTATATTACAAGACTTATGAAAACTTTTCAATATTCTTTGGGTCTTGATGCTATTGCAGTCTGTGGTCTTCTGGCGATCATAAACAATTGAGACATCCAGGGTTTGTGCAAAGCATGTGGTTTCTGTTGCATTTCCAGCCAACCACTCAGCTTTGAACAAGCAAAGTTTCATGTACCTGCTATAAACCCTGAACAGTTATGTAGAATGGTTGTTGTGAATCAATCAAATAATTTTCACTTCTAGACAAAGAAAACAGAAGTACACCAAGGAGGTGAGGAGACAGAGTTGGGTCACGGATGCATGCCAGTGCTTTACAGAAGCTAGCTTATAAAATTTCACAACCTATTTTGTTTACTAGCTGACTTACCATTTTTGGGAAGACCAGTCCTTTTGCAAATGCCTTGGCAGGGACAACCAGCAAAAGACACATCCACCCACTCACACTTTAGTCACTCGCTCATGCTTGTAAAATGAAGAAGGTAACATTGTTTGTGCAATTATGGAGTTTGGGAAAATGGTTGTGAAATCGGGGTTTATTAAGGTGGAAGCAATGACTTTATGAGACACACATGGCATTCCCAAACGATGGCATATTTCCTAAAAGCAACGCAAAAATATTTGAGCAGAGAATCCACTGATAAAATGAGTATTTAATCCTCCTATATATACAATTATCTTTCCCATATTTCCCCCCTCTATGGATTGTCACCTTGTCATGGTGAGGAGACTTGCGTGTTCCAATGAACCTGCGAGCAGAACCATTGGAGTCATGTACTCCCAGGAGGGGCCTCAGTGGAGGTCCAGACCAAGCATAATCCAAAGACCTAAAGACCTCAATGGCGGATCAGATGGAAGATAACATGGTACATGTTACAATGGCTGTGAAGACGGAAGAAGGCTGCAACAAATTGAGAAGGAATGGTCATTATGTTAACCATCCCTCTGGTTGGGACCTTCACTCTGTGAAGACTGTGTTGATTTGCTGTGCACCAACCTCCACACATTAAAAAAAACTTGGCCTCTTCCAAGAAAAATAAAACCCTTAGAAGGCTATCAAATTCGGACAACGAGGGATCGCCTAACTGAACTACCTTTCCCTGAAATCCAACGGAGAACTAAAGACACTTCCAAATAAGAAGGGGCTGAGCTTGTTTCCTTTTGCTCTGAAGACATGTAGCAATAGATTCAAATTGCAGGGAAAAGATTTTCCCTAAATATTAGGAAGAACTTCCTGATGGCAAGTGAAATATACTGCCTGGGGGTGTGGTGGAGTCTCCTTCTCTGAAGGTTTGTAAGCAGAGGCTGGATGGCCAACTGTCAGGAGTGTGTTATGGGTTGGTCTAGATGGTCCTTGGGGTCTCTTCCAATTCGATCATTCTATGTAGATCCAAAAAGACTTGGAAAGTCTCTGAGACTTTGTTAACATCTTGGGTCACCTTTGTTTTGTGAGAGGGACTACATTCACTGTCATCCTTAAGCACTCATGTACTGGTCAATTGGAACAGTCACATATGGCAAACCCGTTTACTAATGAAATATGCAGTTCTAATGCAAGACAGAACTTGGATTAAGCATTATGGCAAGAAAGCTTCTTCCCCTT
Source organism: Anolis apletophallus (assembly GCA_030556195.1). NCBI lineage: Eukaryota > Metazoa > Chordata > Lepidosauria > Squamata > Anolidae > Anolis > Anolis apletophallus. The sequence continues at coordinate 32,773,875 of JARBWK010000013.1, read as the reverse complement.
TCAGGGCCAAAAAAGGTTCCATCACAAACAACACTGAAGTGCCATCTCTCTCCTTTTTTCTGCTTGTAAAGTAGAACAAAAGGTGGCATTGTGGTTAGGGATCCCAGGTGAACTAAAGGACAAGGAGCCTTTACAGTTAATGATTGTATAGAAGGGGGAATTTCAGCAGGTATCATCATGCAAGTTTCACTTGATGAAATGCCCTCTTTTGCACAACCATTAAAGGTACAGAAGACTTATCCCACCCTGAGTTTTTAACATTTTATTCGTACGTGGCCTGCCTTGTCATTTGTGATTTTAGATAAAGGTTTGTATATTGTTCTTTTATTTATATGTATGCATTTATATTGTGTTTATTGTTGATGTTTTGATTTTTGTATTATTGTAATTTGTTGTTTGGGCTTGGCCTCATGTGAGCCTCCCTGAGTCCCCAGTGGGGAGATGGTGGCGGGGTATAAATAAAGATTATTATTATTATTATTATCATCACTTATTTCATCCAATAATTCTTACTGTAATGCTTGTACTCATTGGCTGCTGCTTACTGAGTAAACAAATTAGAATTAGATTGTTTCATTTATTTTACATTAGTAGTAGATGGTGACACAGATCTTATTGACAGGTCCAACTAGAGCACAGCTGCGAAATCAATGGGATTTATACATTTCACATGGACTAACAGTAACAACTGAACCAATGATTCAGTGGGCCAATTTCATTTAGGACTAACTAAAAGGATCTCAGCCAGCACCAAGTAAAAGGGTAAGAACCACACAGCATATTTGAAAGTCTATCTTGTACCTTCTGTAACATCTAATTCCTTTTTCAAGAAATTTTTCTAAGCAAGTAAAATATATTCATATTCACATTTGGGTATGTGGCATTTGGGGGTCGGTTCCATTAAACATTTATTTTAACCTTTGGAAAGCAAGCCTAGACCCACACTGCCAAATAATTCAGCTTAAACTGTGTTGTATGGTCAGTGTAGACCAGGCATGGACAAACTTCAGCCCTCTAGGTGGTTTTGACTCCAACTCCCACAATTCCTACCAATTCCGTTAGGAATTGTGGGAGTTGGGAGTCCAAAATCAGGTGAAGTTTGCCCATGCTTAGTGTAGATCCATATAATTCAGTTTTAACTACACCATATGGGTCTACATTGGCTGTATAACACAGTTCAAGCTGTATTATTTGGCAATGTAGATCCAGCTCAATTCGACTGCTCTCTCAGGGCTGATTCCATATACTTTGTAGCTTAAGAAGGAGAGGATGTATCCCTCCAATCTACCAAGAGAAGCCAATTGTATGGGTAAGTGAAATTTACTCAACATGAGAGGAACCCCATTGGAGGGATTCAAAGTACAGAATGACTTCATATCTACAGGAATAAATTCCAAGACCTCCTTTGGATACCTGAAACTTTAGATAATTGCAAACCCTGTATGTTGTTTACTATTCTTGGAAGAAAAATCATACTATAGATTTGTATTGGAGAATTAAGCCCCTTCTACACTGCCATACAATCCAGTTGTAGAGGGGGCCTTAAGCATGTATGGAATGGGGGTTGTTGTTTTTTTGGAGAGGTGGGGGGCATGGCTAAGTTGCTTTGAATGTGATTTTCCTGCTTCTTGGCAGGGGGTTGGACTGGATCTCTCCAACTCTTTTCCAACTATATGATTCTAAGTGAAATTGTGGATATTGAATCTGTTAAGAGAACGTTAAGTGATGTAAGGAAGATCCTACATCGCATAACTACTTTATCCTCCAAGAGAGTACAATTGTCAGGGGTTGGCCGCGTTGTTCCCTCCACACCCTCCATTAAATGGTCAATCGAGACAACAACTTCTCTGTGTCTATTGTCTAACATTAGAGATGGCCTTGTGGATAACATTTCACAGAAAAAAACCAGAGTTTGAACTTTAATTTGATATCATTCCTAAAAAGAAATTACGAGGATTTGTAGAGAACTTACATTATGTGAACTTATTGTTTAATGTTGATTATGTATGTTTTCATAACTGATTAATGTATGTTTATATGTACTTTGCCCATAATATTGAAAATAATAATAGTTTAATTGTACATATCACATGCATTATGCAAACCTATGTTATAACTGATATAGTCATAGAACAACTTTATACATATACATCTATACTCCAGCCATTCAAACTAACATTAGTTTGGGGACAATTCTGACTACAGTGACATCACTTTCTGAATTTCCTTTTCAGACCAAGGACGGAAAAGGTTCCATCATGATACATCAGCCGTGTTCTGCATTTGCTAGAGCTGGGAATCAAAGAAACAGACTGCAATATTGTGACTTTTTTATTTTAAATGGTTTAAAATACAATATGAAGTCAAGATACAGTTTATGTCTTAACGAAACAAAAAACTCTCCAGAAGAATGATGTGCCAGCATCAGCAATTTAAACAAAACCAGCTCCACTCCCTATTAAGTCTTCAGTGTGGGAGGGGTTACTGTTTTGAGATTTTTTTAAAAAAACAACCCACAGACATCGCTACATCTCTATGCTACCTCAGTTGAGTTTGGTTTTCTTTCCCCAAAAAGCACCTGCTTTTTCTTTTTTTCCTTTTTTAAAAAACTTGCCTTTTAAATCGTTTTTTTTCAGTTCTATAAAATATAAATTATATGAAAATACAAGTTGGAAAATAGTTGAACAGCATAATAAAACAATCTTTTTTCGCTAAAATTATCAGCTTAAAAACAAGGTATAAAAACAAAGACCAAAAAGGAAAAAAAATAACACAACTTCATATATATTTCTTTTTTTAAAAAAACTTGTTCCATTGAGGCAGTTAATTCCTGGAGATACTTTTGTCTAACATATATGGATGCATCAGGTATCATCTATTCAAAATCTTTGGAATGGAGGCAATCGTTCATTGGCCCTGCAGAGAGCCCAACGGAAAGAGAACTGAGAAAACAAATTGGCAATTTTGTAGAAAAATGAATATTTTATAAGGCAAATCATGACAATAGAAAAGTTGCACACAGGGATGCATGATACATAACATTGTCACTGGTGTGGCTTTTCCAAATGTACACCTAAAATGCAACATGTGAATGAGACAAACACATATATTATAAAAAAATTACAGTGATAAGAAAGCCAGGATTCATTATAGTACAGTGTACATTCAGTTGGAAGCCTAGGTTTGTACTTTGTGTTTTCCTAGCTCCCATCTGGATATCTCCAACACATTCCTAAACCGTTAGCTCAGTATGTTGAGGAATAAAAGGCAGATTGTCATATAATGAAAGCATTGTCGCTGCTTAAATAAAATGCAAGAAAGTAGGATTAGAAATTAGGTTGTAAAATGACTAAATGATTATTGACTGGCTTCTGAAGTTGGAATCATGGAATAAGGCAGGAAATGGAAATGCAAACCCAGTATGTTTCCAATTGCATTCCAAAGCAGGGACTTGAAGAAAGAAGGGGAATTGGATCGCCCCATCAATTGGAATATTTCTTCTGCCCTTTGGATTGCCTATGTGCCTTCAAGTCGCCTGTCTACTTCTGGCAATGCCATTAATTTCATAGGGTTTTCTTAGGTAAGGGATAAACAGAGGTGATTTTGCCTTTGAAATATAGCCTAAAGCACCTGGTATGCATTGGCAGTCTCCCATTCAAGGAACCAGAGCTGACCCTGCTGGGATCTGGTACCTTTAGGACAGAAAGGGATCAATTATGACCAAGGGAGCACAAATGAGTGCTGATACATTAAGCCTACTTTGAAAGCAAAAAACGTATTTTGACATTGAATATCTATTATGTCCTTTCTACCATCAACTAGTCAAACCTGGGTTGTGCACTCTGTAAATGAGAAGGACATCAACTGGAAACAATGATGGAACACAGTGAATAAAAAGCTACCTGTCCATCATTGCATTCAAAGGCAAGCAACAAGTCAGGCACAGACACTGATAAGGGACAAATGCCACAAATGGTGTCCTGAGATACCGATGATACTCTACTGCCCTTCAAGATCCCTGAGAATACTTTTTGAAAGGTTAACCTTGATTGATCTGGACCAAAACTTGTTTGAGATTTGTAAAACCGGAATGGTCTCCAGTACTCCGCTGTATGGTGAAAAATGATCTGCCCACCAATGCATTGCTTGGTCCAAACCTTGTCATCTAGATCAGGTCGGCACAGTTGTGTGACTCTCATGGCCAGATTCTCCCTGGGAGGCTCCGGGAGCCACATGAGCTACCAAAAATGTTCAAAGTGAACATTTATTTATTTATTTATTTGTTCCATCTTGTATTCCACTCCTCCCTGCAGGCTCGGGGCGGATAACAATATAAAATTTGGCTGGCATGTTACATACATGTCGCCGTACAATAAAAACAGACATAAAAACAACAACATAGGTCCCGAGAGTGATTATGTTACATATTATAGCATTCCCTGAACCAGGATACTGCTTATACAGATGGGTACGTTCAATTTGTTCACCTAGCCGAAGGCCAGTCTAAACAAGGCAGTCTTGCAGGCCCTGCAAAACGGTTTTTCATATCTGGTTTTGGAGAACGTGTTTTTTTAAAGAAGGAGGGAATACAATCTCCTTTAAAAAAAAAGAATGTAGATGTTCTGACCTATGTCATAATTTACCCAGGAGTAAGTCTCTTTGAATTCAATGAACTACTCAGCAGACTCATGTGTTAAATGAAAGCATGTTCCTTCCTTTAAAAAATCCTGGCTGAAAATTTCAGACAATAGGGATATATTCTGATTTTGTCATATTTAAAACTTGAAAATAGATTTGTTTTGTTGGTTTCATCTTGGCTATTTCTAAACTACTTTGCAATGTGATGTTTTCTGAAATCCTGGAACGAACTCAGGACACCAATTCAATTTTAGGTCCAGAAAACTTCATCCCGAGCATTCTCCAAAATTGTATCTTCCAGTTGGCATTTGAGTAGTTTGCAGGGTAAGCAGATCCATTTAGCATTTCTGTGAAAAACTAAAAGGCCCAAATATAATTTGGATCAGATTTTACTTGATTTTTTGATGTGTCAGGAGTGACTTGAGAATTGGCCATCTACAAGGATGTTGCCCAGGAGACACCCGGACATTTTACCATCCTATGGGATGCTTCCTTCATTTCGCTGCTTTTGCTTGATGATCAGCTACAGGAATATGAAAAGTCTGCAGTGACTCTGGAATAAAAAAAAGGTAATATTTCTTTTTGATTTGCCAAAAACCTTGTATGCTGAAGAATCCATAGCATACAAGGTTAGAAAGGAAATTCAATTTGAAAATTTGAATATATTTTCTTTTCTATACTATCTTTTTGTTGTTCTCATCTTCTAATCATATCTCATTCCATCTTCCTCGTGGAATAAAATGTGGCAAAACCATATGTTTTGAATCCATTTTATCCTTCTCTGCTCCAAGACCAGTCACCATCAATAGCCCTAGGTCAAAATCTTCTTTCTATATATATTCCCAAGAAATACTGAGCTTAACTTCCTCCCAGAAAAACCAAGCTCTTCAGCCAGTCAAGTCAAACCAAATGCAAGCTATTAACTGTTAATTGCCAATCAACTATGTTGGGTGGCATCCTTCCTCATGCTAGTGTTCTTTGGATCTCTTGAAATATATTTTCTGTCTACTACTAGGCACCAGATTGGAGTATTTTGCTCTACATCACAGAATTCAGAATAATTTAATGGTGATACCTACTGACCCCATGGAGCTTTGAGAACTTTAGTGGAGTCAGGAGTCAAGACATCTATAAATGAGTAGCCATGATAGTTAAAATCATACCAACTACTGCAGGTTTGTTGTTTAGTCATGCCATAGGTATCAATGCTAATGGTTGGCACACTGGGAACACTATGCATCTTCCTTACTGTGGCTGTTTTCTACATGAAAGGTAAAGGTTTCCCTTTGACACTACATCTAGTAGTGTCCAACTCTGGGGGTGGTGCTCATCTCAATTTCTAAGCCAAAGAGCAGACATTGTCAGCAGACACCTCCAAGGTCATGTGGCCAGCATGATTACATCAAGTGCTGTGACCTTCCTGCAGAAGTGGTACCTATTGATCTACTCACATTTGCATGTTTTCAAACTGCTAAGTTGGCAGAAGCTGGGGCTAACAGCGGGAGCTCACCCCGCTCCCTGGATTCAAACTGCAAACCTTTCGGTCATCAAGTTCAGCAGCTCAGAAGTTTAACCTGCTGCACCACCAGGGGCCTCCTTTCTACCATTAGTTGGTTTTTATTCTGAGTGAAAAATATATTTATAAGCCCAACAGACAGGCAGTTATTTATAAAAGCTGTAGAATCCCTCCAACATTTCACAAGTGAAAAATGGGACAGAGGTGGCTGAGCAACATCAGAGCACAGACAAGTTGGCAAAGGGTATGAACGAGGAAAAACACTCAAGCCAGGAGAAACTGCAGAAATTTGCTTTTGCTAGAGCCTACTGGGAAAAGCAAGATTTTGTCCCCTCCTCTCTTCTTCTCCTCTGAGATAGTTGAGCAAAAACATGAATAATAATACTTTTTTCAGTTTCAACTCAGTTTGCAGCAATGGAAGTAAACTGAAGAGGAAGGGAAAAAACCGAGGAGGAAAATAAACCTGAGAAGTTTTTAAAAAGTGGAAAAAGTGGGGTGACAGAAGATTAATTAGTCAAACTGAGATAGATAGAGGATATGCAAACTAGATCACTGACTCATCTAATTCATTAATGGGTTTCTTAACAGGCAATACCTTGCTAGGATCTCAATGGGCAGAGGTCATTCCCACACTATAGCCTCATTATTCCTTCATGCCTTTTGGCAGCCCATCTTTGAAATAGTAAGACTATATTACTGAATATAATAGACAGCATTGCCCATGGCCTGCTTCTTGACACCACAAGGGGTGCCTTAAGGCCCTGCCTAGACCACAACTCCTCAGGAGTAGTGCACACTGGAATCCTCTTCCATACAAAGTGAAGTGGATCTTCAGTATCATGTTCTAGGGTTTTATCGTGTTCTTTAAAAGCTACTGGAGCAGGGAAATGCTACAATGGAGAACCAGCATGGGTTGAGCATTAGATTAAGACTCTGGGAGACTGGGATTCAAATCTGTACTCAGACATGGAAACTTCTTTGTTGACTTTTGACATGTCACAGAACTAAGAAGGTGACAAAGAGAAATCCTTTCTGAACTAGCCTTTCCAAAAAATACTATGATAGGTTCTAGGGCACACATGTCAAACTTAAGGCCCGTGGACCGAATCTGGCCCACCACATCATTCTATGTGGCCTGTGAGGCTTTCAATGCCAGAGTAACAGAGTTACATGTATACAGTCTTACAAATACAAATGGCTCTTTGAAGGCAACCATAAGGGTGATGTGACCCTTGGTGAAAATGAGTTTGACATCCCTGATTTAGAGTCACTGAAAATCAAAAATGACTAAATGTATACTTTTCTGAGGATACATTTTCAAAAGCTTTTGTTTTCCTGCTCTGGCAAGCAGTGGGATTTTATACATTGGATTTCAGGCACTTAATGGTTTAGGGTTCTAATTTCAAGACCTGGTGCAAGCATCAGCTTTTCCAGTAGCTCTGAGAAAGACATTATGTCTTCTTTCTTCTCCTATTTTTTAACACGGGTGAAAGGGTTAGGTTCGTAGCATTGAGAGGATTTGTGTGCCTAGTTCATGCGACCATCAAGAAAAAAATTATTTCATATATAATTACTCCACTATGGGTTGTTAGAAGGTGATCTGTATACCTGCATAAAATTAGCAATTGGTGCTTCCAGCCTCAGTCCAATTCTAAGCCCAACTAGAGCAATGGTTTCCAACATTTTTTGACCGGAGACTACTCTCCAATATTAGTACTAAAAGGGTTATGAATCAGTTTTTGGTCAACTTTAGATTTGGTTTGGTTATTTGGGGTGCTGATTCAGAAAATTGCATTGGATAGGCTACATCAGCTATAGTTCATGATATAGAACATATGCCATCCAGTAGTCGCCATCTGCTCACCCACAGAGACCCATATTTAATAACCTAGAGCTGATGTGGTAGTAGCAATCTTTCATGGGTATTCAGCCTGTCCCCTCCTGACATCCCCATTGCCTTGGCACTATGAGAGGTTTTTGCAAGACCAGTTGCTCTCATTGCCACCTGGTTTCAAGACAATGGTGCAGTAATGGTGAGGCCGCAGAACATACTTTCATTCTTGCAGACCACTGGTGGTCCATGGACCACAGGTTGGGAACTGCTGAACTAGAATGAACAGAATTCATGCAACAATTGATTTACCAAGGTCAAATCAATTTGGTGTAGCTCCTCTAGTAGGACTTTATACTGGAATGTAAATCCTTGCGTTGGAGCACCAATGATCAATAAATGATGGATGATTGCATTTGCTCACTAGAATGGAATTCAATCAAGGATGATCAATGTACAATGTTCCAGATGTTGTTCAACTACAACTCCCATCTGTCCCAGCCAACACAGGAAATGATGGGAGCCTCAAGGCCATGACACCAGGAAGAATGCATATAGGATTAGGCAATAAGAAATTTGAATATTGGAACAAAGCCTTTTTTTAAATCAAAGTGGAAATGAATGGAGATAGTATTTTTAGTCAAAAGATTACCAAAAGGTGCAGGAAAGATCCACCAGCTATAATGACAGAACAGGGGAGTAAAGTGCAGGAGCCTCAGTGTTAAAGCAAAACAGCCACTCGTTTACAACTCTGTCTCCTCCCCAGTTGATTTTTTATGGAGCTGTCAAGTCTGTCTATTTCTGGTGGGGGGTCTATATAGACTCTGTACTTTTTTTCTCCTCAATGCTAATTAAATTGGCAGTTGGTATAGAAAACAAACAAACACACATATTGCAATACTGAAACCATCTTAGAGCTTAAGACTATTTTTAAAAATACTGGCACAAAAATTTAATAAAATAACTTTTTTTTTACAAATTTAAAAAAGGTTTTTGGTCCCCATTTGATAACAATGAGAACAAGAATAACAAAGAAAATCTATCTTTCTGAAATGAAAAATTATCAAGGATCACAGTTCTTGGCTATTTCAGTTATATTTTCCCTGGAAAACAGGATGTTATGGACATTCCCCACACAAAAAAGACAGCCTTATGAGCTTGTGGATTGTCGGTTTATGGCACTGGGAGGGAAGACAACCATGAATTAACTGGTTAAATAATTTGTAATGGGCAGTTAACTGTAAAGATCTTTTTCCCCGAAATGTTAAAATATAAAATCAAATAAAGCCTTCCAAGAACCTTCTAATGTGAAAAGTGGGAATGAAGAGAAAGCTGCTCTTTCTACTCACAGACACATTATGTCACAGTTTCATTCAAAAACTTAACAGCCTGCCTCTTCACAATCTGATTTTCTTTTTTGAAATGGAAATGGTGACCACCAAAAACATATTGTCCAATATCATTTTTAGATAGACCTAAGGAATCTCTCCCATACACGTTTCTCTTCTTCCATTCACTCATCAGCATCTGGCTTCACATCCAGCATTGCGTGGAGCTCCTCAGGGGTGTAGCCCAGCAAGCTCTGCAAATCACACACAAAACGGTAGACGTATCGCTTCCCCGCTGTCTTGTGGATGATGTTCTTGTCATAGTAGTAACGCAATCCACGGCTCAACTTCTCATAGTTCATTTTTGGCTTGTTTTTCCTTTTGCCCCATCTCCTGGCCACCTGAAAATATAAAAACCCACAAGACCAACCATTACGATATATAATATGGACTTTAAAATAACATATTGGTGTTATTATTGGTGTGCAATCAAGGTAGCAAAAAAGCATCTTCTGGCTAACACTACTACATCTGAACAGAATTGTTCAGCAGAGCTATTTTAAGTGATCGGGATTTGCAATAGTCTGTCTCGAAAGTAAATGTAAACCACTCAGCAGCCACTTTGCAGAAATTGCTCAGATTCACTCTGACTTGGACACCATACTATGTGAAGCTGTCTTTGAAAAGTGCTCAAAGACATCAGTTGGTCCAATGAGTAGCAGCCAGGTTATTCATTGGAGCTGGCTACAGGAAGCACACAACTCCCTTGTTGCAACAGCTCCATTGGTGGCCAGTCCATTTCCAAACATAATTCAAAGTGCTGGTGTTGACCTCTAAAGCCCATATCTAAATCAAAGTTAACTGAAGGATCATATCTCAATTTATGATCACCTTAGAGCTGCTTTTAAGGTTTGTACATAGTCTTTTCATTTCATTTTTCACACTTCACAACTTGTGTATGTATTGTGTGTGTGTATCTGACTATCTTTGTGTCCTATTATTGGGAGAAATTTAAGGCCTCCAAATGAAATAAGTATTTTTGTTTGAGTGGCTCTGTTAGATTGCTCTCCCTCCCTCTGTCCCAACGGCCACTGCCTTGGCCTCAGAGGGAGAGAAGAAGGGGCAAACATAGTTCTGCCCTGCCTAGAAACAGCAACAAATGAAAGGTCCTCTTTCCATCCCAGCTGCCATTGATGTGGAATTGGAGGGAAAGAAGAAGAGGCAGCACTGCTCTGTCATGCCTAAGACCAGCAGCAGATGAAAGGTTCTCTTTCCCTCTGTGTCCTCTGCCACTGCCGTGGTCTCTAAGGCAGAGAAGAACTGGCAGCACTTGCAAGAATTATTCCCCTCTTCCACTGCCCTTCCCTTTTCCTTGTGTGTCTTTAGATCGTAAGCTTTTAAGACTTGTTTCTCCTTGCTCTTTTTCTTGTAAAGCAGCATGTATGGTGATTGCATTACATATAAACGATAATGATAATAACTAATGAGTTTGATTTGGATCGTACATACCTCATCAGGATCTGAGAGCTTGAATTCCCAGCCATCTCCTGTCCAGCTGATGAAAGACTGGCAGGATTTGTCTGTGAGAAGCTCCAGCAGGAATTGCCACAGCTGAATGGGTCCACTACCTAAGACAGCAAAGGAACATGAAAGAAAAGCAACCAAGTTAATAATGAAATCCATGACGAGACTCTCTGCCCTGTAGGAGCAATAACCACAGCTAAGGTTGGCAGTTGGAAGAAATTATGGGTTTCTAATACTTCTACACAACCTATTTCACAGTGAATTATACCAATACTTCAGATTTTTATGGTCCTTGTAAACTGTTAGATCTGTCAGCATTTTCCCCCACTCTTTGAACAATTCCTATAAATGGCTTTTTTCTTCTTCAGGTTTTGTTAATCAGACATGGCTGGTACTGTCCACAATGGGGATTTTTCTGGGATGCCATAGTGGCCCTCAGACCCTCAAATGTTTCCTCCTCTGTGATAATCCAAGCATTTTAAATCTTGATTGGATGCTTGCAATTTACACAGGGATTCACACTTCAATAAATTTAAAACAAAACCAATATTTAAGAAGTGGGACTTCTTACCATGATGGGACCTCATCAGCAACTATGTTTCCTGGCCTAATTTGGTGTTAAAGATCTTAATGGCTTTAGGCAATAATAATGTAAAGAAGTGCCTCCTCCAATAGTAGGAATTTTGGAAGAACGCACCATGAAGCAAGAGTTAAATTTCTAGAAGATTATGGTTCATCTCAGGAGTGAGCAACTGAGCAGGAGTCAATTTTAAGTGCCCCAAGATAATCACATCATTTTTGCTTAGGTTGATTTTTTCCAGCCTGTTTTGGCCTGGAAGGGTAGGAGCCACAGAAAGTATTCAGCTGTTATATTTTGGTGGCAAATATACATTGTTTAAAGATTCAACAGGGAGCTTTGGGGTTTAGAGTCAAGTTCAATCTTCTGGACACACTTCCAACACTGTTTCAGGACGGATTCTAAACAAATAGTTCCCAGTGCAAAGGACTAGTTCATTGCCAGAGAAATCTGAAAGGAAATGTACACTTCCAGAACTGGGAATTGCAAAAGTCACCAAATGACAGGCTACATGAGAAAGTGGCAGGTAACACTTGCCAAGATCCCCTCTTCTATCCAACTATTAAAGGTACTTTCATTCAACTATTAAACTATTAAAGGTTTCACTCTGGCAATTCTAAAGAAGGGGTATTTTTATGTCGCACAGGAAACAATTGAGAACTGAAGGTAGGGCTTGGAAGACTTCTGTCTCCAATGTACACTCATATTGTTTATTTCTTATATGTTCTAAAAAGGCAGGGTATTTTCCAGATCTTCCAGGGCATTGTTGTTGCTGAATAAAAAAAGTCAGTAGGAACCTTAGTTCCTGGTTCTCTAAACAAGATTATATTTTTGGCATCAGAGTGAAGGAGGAGTCATTCCACTGCCATGAAAGCCTCGCCTGCTCCTACCTGCCAAACAGCTCTTGGCCACAGCCTGACCTCCAACACACTCCTGCCCCCGTGTCTTGCTTGCTGCCTCCCCTGACCTTGACTTTTTGTTCCCTGGCTGTGTTTACTGAGATGTGATAAAGAGCAGGCAGGTATGAAAATTATTTGGCTTTTCCCCAGGACATGTTGATGCAGGAACAAACCACACAATCTCATCGCGCGCGAAAACTCCACACCAGTGAGTCAACTCAACACGCTATTCATGTAAGAATAAGCAGAGCCTGTGTGTTTGGGTGGCTGGAAGGATGACCAAGACTCAGTGTCTCTCATCCTTATTTAACTTGCCCTGAACTTTAAATAGCCCACCTTCCAACATTCAAAGTCAGCACTTTTCTCAGTCACTCCTTCTCTCACCATTTACTCACACAGATGGTCGGTGCCTATGGTTTTGCCAGCTGTGTGAACTTTCTTGGGGGAGGCCAATTTTTTCCAGAGACCACAGAAAAATCTCAAAATGACCCAAAAATGAGGAGAAAGAACATCATACCCAAAAGGGCCTAAAGCTCCACTTTCAATTCTGAAGAATAGAAATTTATTTTACTAGAAAAAAGTTACACCGCAGAGAGTTGCTCTTAGTGTCTTCCAGGAGAGATCATTCACCTGTTTTTATCCAAATAAATGGCCGTCCGGGGTCACAAAATATTTATTTATTATTTCAATTTATATACCACCCTTCCCAAGAAGGCTCAGGGTGGTCTACATCAACAACCAACACAATCACAGTAAAATATTAAAACATAAAAACTGCTTTAGACCAGAGTGGACTATGCAGCATTAAAGATTAAATGCCTGTCGAAAAAGGTAGGTCTTACAGGCCCTCCTGAAGGCCTGCAGATCAGTTATTGATCGGGTCTCCTCAGGAACGGCGTTCCAGAGAACAGGCACTACTGCAGAAAAAGCACGCTGCCACGTCGATGATAAGCAGCAGACCTTGAGAGATGGAACCTCCAATAGATTTCGATCCATGGACCGTAGTGGCCTCTGGGCAATGTGCGGGGAAAGATGGTCCATCAAATACAATCTTGAGAGGTCACAGTTTACACATTCCAACCTTAACCATCATCTCCAGAGTAAGGAACACTTAGGACCTCATCACACATCAATCCACTTTAAATCTGGTTGCTGCCTCCTGCAGAATTCTGGGGCTTGTAGTTTAGGGAGGAGCATTTAACAGCCTCACTAAACTACAAACCCCATAATTTTGCAAGAGGCAGAAATCAGATTTAAAGTGGATTCATTCTCTAGTGTGATAAAGTAGTTGGAATAGATATGTAACTTCTTGTAAACTTTTGACATCTTCCTTTTTTTTGTGAAAAAATACGTTTTTCCCTCTTTGAGTTGTCTGAAATATTATTTGCTGCCTTTCCCCACTATTTGGGCACCCAAACACTTTTGTTGAGTGTAACTCTCACAACGGCTCTTCAGTGCCCATCTCCTTTTGCCAAATTTCTTGTGGCCACGTGGGTTTGCATCTAAACCAGCACAGCAAATCTAGCCAAAAATATGTTCCAAGTTCTCGTGAGTTGAGGCTCGGACATGCTGAATAATTTCTGAAAACCCTGCATGTGTTTAGTAATTTTAAAATCCCTTGTAACAATTGTTTTTCTTCCTCTGTATAGGTTGAAGGAACCCTGTGGGCACAATAATCTTAGGTTCCCAGGGTGGATGTCCCAACCCACTATAGCCATGGATTTATTGAAAATGTGGGAATCACATTTAAAACATGGCATCTCTCTGTGGCTTTATTCCTACTACTTGTTTGGGGGGTTGAGAAAAAGTCCCCACTTTGTCATCTTAAATCCTGTATCCTCTGCTAGGTGGCAATTCCCCCATGAAATCCATGGCCACATGTGTACAATTTTTTAAAAAGTTAGAATGGATATTTGTGCCCTTCCTACCTACAATCTTATTATATTTATATAAAAGTCAGACACGTGCAACAGAACGTAACACAGCCCATTAAACATCTTGATGTTTAAGGCTTTAGGCTTTTTCCTGCAGAAATTTGGGGCACAGACTGAGAAAATTATAATGGCAAGACCCCATCAGCTCGTTTCTTATCTATGATTATCATGGTTTCCTATGAGTAAGCAAACTGCAACTGGTAAATGGCATGTGTTCTGGATCTCAAAAACTAGAGTTGATAGGGGAAAACCGATGTCATTTTTGGAATCAACAAGTCAAATATACCCTATGTTAAGGCCCTGCTGAAGCATTTTATAGGCCAGTGTTGGCTGCCATTCTGCAGCAAATTCCCAGGAAAGCATTTAACATTTTTAGCCGATGGGCAGATATGTGCAGGAATGCTAGGATTTTTCTCCTTGGCACATTGGGAAAAAATCCTAGCATTCCTGTACATGAGTAACTCAAGAAGCATTGATCAAGGATAATATTAAATATACAGTTATCAATATCTGTGAGGAGACAGCACTCAGTAATCAAAATTCATCAGAGAACACAGAAAACTTCACGAAAGTTCTTCTATTTGTTCAATGTAATCCTATTGTCAAGACAAGCCTTAGGTACTTCACCAGAGATTACCACTGATGATTGAAACTTCTGGTTATTTGTTCAACATCTTACCAGACTGTCTAAGCCTAATTCCTATATGCTTTAGCAGAATGCTAAATATTCTTTATCAAGCATTTTTAGATTTCCATTCAATACAGTCAGAATTCAGCAATAGTCGCATGCCAAGCATTGGTCTATGTTGTGTATGTGCCAAGTGAGGCTAGAACAAAAGCCAAAACTTCTCAAAGTAGCTGTGGCTGAATAGGACCACACCTGTCTCCTGCTTCAAGGAAAATCATTTCCAGGAAGCAAGTGATAAACACAAGTCTCTCAATAACAGAAAATGGGGGGGGGGGGGCGCATGGAAAAACCACATAAAAGCAGAAGACAACCATAATTGTGTGTACAAGAACACACAGCTCAATCCTTTCGTGTTGCTTTCAAACAATTTCCTATTTTTCTGATTGCTGTATTTTCTGGTGACTTTATGAAATGCAATTCCCTAAGTGACATAAGATCAACTATAAAACAAAATTTTAGAACAAAATGAAGACAAAAGCCCAGCAATTAGTAAGAGCCAAATATGATACACAATTTAAAAAACAAAACAAACTTTCATTGAGAGCAAGTGGCTCCCAATTTAGTTATGCCATTTCAACAATTTAGATTTATTTCACATCTGTGAATGAAACAAGTCTTATATTGTTGGATGGATTATATTTATAGAACCCCTGTTTCACAGTATGAGGATGACATCAGGGGTATTTAATGTCTACCTATTCCCATTAGGAATGGAATCTTCAGGTTCGTTGCACTTTTTAACGGTCTCTTCCACTGGAATAGTGGCGTGAAAGGAAAAATAAAAATACCAGTAGCATGGCAAACCAGTTATGGTCGGCATGGGTACGAGTGGATAACGTCCATTAACCGTAAGGCCTTGGAAAGGGGAACGTATGGGAAATATGGTTTGGAAGTCCCACGAGATTTACCAACCAGAGGCCTTGGAAAAAGCTGTGAGTGGTGCAACCTCAATTGATGGCCTACGAGGCTAGTAATGGAGTGCCTTGATGGGCGGGTTGGTGGTTTCTCGAAGAATGTCGAGTAACTATCTGACAGGTCTATTCTAGAGAAATCGCTGCCGATTAGATTAAAAGTCAATATTGGTTAATATTATCGTGCTGGGATGAGATGTCCCACTAAGATGGGAAATGATTTGACTGGATTCAGTGCACTATAACTTTTCCTGCATCTCCCTAAATTTCTTGCAGAAATAAAAGGCACCGGATAGAATAAAAAAAATATTTTTTGTACATACGAAACAGTGCATGGCTTTTATAACATGAACAGCTAAAGAATGCATGCTTTCAAGTGGCCTATTCAGTTATGGAGAACCCATTAATATGATTAGGTTTTCTTAAGTAAGGACTGCTCAGAGGTGACTTTGCCAATTCCTCATACACCTAAAAAAGAGAGAGTCAGGAATCAGTCGTGAAAACTCTTATATAGTGATAAGCTGCAAAAAGAAATGCATACATGCAAAAAAAATATAAGAAATGTGTATGTAATTGAAGATGGGAAGAAAAAAAATAAAGGCTTCCAACTCAACATGACACCAAGATGGAGATAATTACAGAAAGTAAAATGAGACAGAGATTTCCCCATGCAAAGCAGAAAAACCCTCTAGCATTGGCATCTAGGGAACAGACAACAAGCTGCCTTTTATGATAAGACCCCCCCCCTCCCAGTGCCAAGGGGCCCTTTGGAACTCATCTGGACTCATTCACTGAAGAATCAACTATGTTGCCCATTCAATTTTGGGCACAGCATGCAAGAAGGTTGGTCTTCCACCCACCAGGAAGAGGAAGAAAGTTCCGGGCTGCCCCCTAACTGCAGTCTGCTGACCTTTGTCCTAGAGAGGGAGTGAGGACTAAGAATAGAGCCAGTCAGAGGGGGCTCACATGCTTTGTGCCATTCACAATGAACATCTTTGTCCTGCCTCCATAGCAGTGAAGAGAGCCCTTGAACAGTAGCCATTGGGAAGTGTCACACGTTAGGAATTCTCTCGCATCATCCGGAAAATATGACAGGCCCAGGAGATTATGAAATAGTGACTACAGTGGGAACCCTGTTTAAGGAAAGTCCCTTTGGGATGTTTGCAACAAGCATGCAACCGCAGATGTAAATTCAGTTTGCTTCACTATCCCCATCCAAAATGGACAGATGCCATTTCAGCCTTGCATAACCTGGTATTCTCCAGATGCAATAACATGGAACCCTTTAGATGTGCTACAACTCTCATCCTACTAAGAGCTACCTTCAGATGACAGAGGATCTAAATCATTTGGAGCCTTCCACATTGTACAAATATAACACTTGATTCCGCTTTAACTATCATTGCTATATTTTCTAGTAAGTGGTGAAAAATCAAAGTCCTTGTATTTTCCGCTAGCAGTATAGTGTCAGCTGCATATATTATTATTATTATTTCACATTTGTCTGTCGCCCCCCCCAACGGCTCGGGTGACTTACAACAGTTCGTAAAATACAATTGTCGGATAACTCATAATAACTCACAGTAATACCATTAAGATGGAATTACAATTAAAACAGTTGAAACAACAAATGGAGTCGCAGTGGGCTGACAGCTAGGCGGTGCGAGCTAAAGTTTAGCTAACTCCGAAGGCTTGTTGGAACAGCAATGTCTTAACTGCTCTCCTGAACAGGAGGAGGCCCTGGGTGGCACGGATGCCGGCGGGCAGTGCGTTCCACATGGTAGGGGCTGCAACAGAAAAAGCCCTGCGGCGGGTTGCGGACAGATGGTAGGTCCTCACATTTGGGATGACCAGGAGGTTTAGCTCTTCGGAGCGCAGTGATCTGGTGGGATGATATGGGACAAGGCGGTCCCGCAGGTACACTGGCCCCAGACCATGTAAGGCCTTAAAAGTCAGGACTAACACTTTGAAAGCAATCCGGCATTCAATTGGGAGCCAGTGCAGTTCGCGCAGGATTGGCGTGATGTGGTGGCCAATCGGGACCCCTGCCAGGAGTCGCGCTGCAGCGTTCTGCACCAGCTTGAGTCTCCGGATTACCGACAGAGGAAGGCGAATGTAAAGAGCGTTACAGTAGTCCAGCCTTGAGATGACAGTGGCTTGGATCACTGTGGCTAAGTTGCGCCGGGACAAATAGGGGGCCAGCTTCCTCGCCTGGCGAAGATGGAAAAATGCTACCCTGCTGACGCTGGAGACGTGGGCCTCCATCGACAACAGGGGGTCCAAGGTTACTCCTAAGCTCTTAACAGAGGGCGACGGACATAATGTCAAGCCGTCCAGGGTTGGAAGCTGAACATCCCTACAGCCCGGAGGACCCAGCCACAGGATCTCCATCTTTGCCGGATTCACCTTCAACCTACTGGCTCGCAGCCATCCAGTGACGGCCTCAAGGCAACGATGGAAATTATCGGTTACGGATTCGAGGCTGCCCTCCATCTTCAAGATAAGCTGGGTGTCATCAGCGTAATGATGGCACACCAGCCCAAAACTACGCACCAGCTGGGCAAGTGGTCGCATATAGATGTTAAATAAGAGGGGGAGAAAATAGCCCCTGAGGAACCCCGCAAAGACGCAGGAACCCCCGGAGACATCCTTGCCCCTCCTCACTCGTTGTAGCCGGTTCCGGAGGAAGGAGGTCACCCAATTAAGGGCTGTCCCCCTAACTCTGGCCCTGGCAAGGTGGTGAGTCAATAGATCATAATCGACTGTATCAAACGCCGCTGTGAGGTCCAATAACACGAGCAGCGCTGATCTGCCCTGATCCAGCTGGCAGCGCAACTCATCCGAGATGGAGACCAGGACCGTCTCCGTCCCATGCCCTGGACGGAAGCCGGACTGGAAGGGGTCTCGCCAAGCTGTGTCATCTAGGAAGGACTGCAACTGCTCCATTGCCGCCTTCTCAATTACCTTGCCCAGGAACGATAAATTCGAAACCGGGCGGTAGTTGGAGGGGACCGTTGGATCTAATCCCGGCTTCTTCAACAATGGAGAGACCACCGCCTCTTTTAAACCCTCTGGAAATACTCCCTGGGCTAGGGAAGTATTAATTATATTCAACAGAGGGTCTCGTAATCCCTTCAGGCTGGCTTTCACCAGCCAGGAGGGGCACGGATCAAGGGAACAGGTGGTTGGGCGAGCTGCAGCAATAATCCTATCGACAGCTTCTGCGTCCAGTGGCATGAACCAGTCGAAGGTGGGCCCGGCAAGAGGCCACGGAGTCTCAAGTTCACTAACTGTATCAATCGTGGCCGGAAGGTCCCAGCGGAGGGCCAAGATCTTGTCTGCAAAATAGCTCTGAAAAGCCTCGGCAGTGAGGGCCTGATTATCACCGTTTGGGATGGTAGGGACCATCGTCAGAGACCTAATTATCTTGAACAATTGTGCTGGGCGTGAGCTCGCAGACGCAATCAAGGTAGCGTAGTACGTAGTATGATATATCAAACTGTCAATGTTCTTTCCTGATACTTTCACTTGGATTATGAGAGTTATACTCAAAAAGTAATTTTTCCAAGCTCTGTTTATATAAATTAATATGTGCAAAGCACATTCAAGGTCCCATGTTGTTGTAATCAAAGTTTAGGTATGTTACATTTTTGGAATACAATTTGATGTTCTAGTTGGAGTCTACCTGCAGAAAGTCATTAAATACTTATTGTAGTATTTCGTATGTAAATACTGTAAATAAATGTAGTTGTTCCGATATTTAATTGATTTTAATCTGTTGTTATTATTATTATTAATTTCAACTTAATAACCCGCCCTCCCTGAGGCTCAGGGCGGTTTCCAGATAAAACCTACCAATTAACGACTAAAACATACTAAAAAACATACTAACATATTAAAATACCATGGCAGTCATGGTCAGTTATACAATAGTTAAAACAGCAGGGTCAATAATGGCAGCAGCACAGCTAAGGAGTAGGCCATTCAGATGGTAGTCGGGCCGAATGCCTGCTTGAATAGCCAGGTCTTACATGACCTGCGGAACGCCATCAGGTCCTGCAAGGCTCGCGTCTCGGCCGGCAGCGAATTCCATAACACTGGGGCTGCGACGGAGAACGCCCTTTACCGTGTGCTGGACAGCCTGCAGGTTTTCAGTCCCGGAATTTCGAGCATATTGAGGCCCTCCGAACGCAGTGATCTTCTGGGTACGTATGGGGTAAGCCGCTCCCTTAAGTACACTGGCCCCAAGCCATGTAAGGCCTTGAAAGTCAAGACTAACACCTTGAAGGAAACCTGGAATTCAACTGGCAACCAGTGCAGCTCGCGCAGGATGGGAGTTATGTGGGATGACCTGAGGCTCCTAGCAGCAGACGAGCCGCCGTTCTGCACCAGTTTAAGTTTCCAGATCGTCGACAAAGGTAGGCCAATGTACAGTGCATTACAGTAGTCGAGCCTCGAGATGACCGTGGCTTGGATCACCGTGGCCAGGTCGCAATGGGAGAGGTAAGGAGCCAGGCGCTTCGCTTGCCGCAGATGGTAAAAAGCTGTATTGCAGGCGCAAGCGATTTGTGCCTCCATAGACAGTTGGGAATCCAGCCGGACCCCAAGGCTCTTAACAATGGGCTGTGGGCATAGTGCCACGCCGTCGAATGGCGGCAACTGGATCTCCACCCCCCCGGGCGGCCCAGCCACAAGATCTCCGTCTTCGCCGGGTTCACCTTCAACTTACTGGCTCGCAGCCATCCAGTTACGGCTTCTAGGCAGAGTTGGAAATTATCGGGTACGGGGTCCACCCTCAGAACGAGCTGGGTGTCATCAGCGTACTGATGGCATTCCAGCCCGAAACTCTGCACCAGCTGGGCGAGTGGTCGCATGTAGATGTTAAATAACAGCGGGGAGAGAATGGCCCCCTGAGGGACACCACAATGTAAGGGTGTGCCCTCGGAGACCACCCCCCCACTTCACTCGCTGCAGGTGGTTTTGGAGGAAGGAGGACAGTCAGTTGAGGGCTGTCCCCCTCACCCCCGCCACCGCCAGGCGGTGTGTCAAAAGTTGGTAATCGACAGTATCAAACGCTGCCGTGAGGTCCAATAACACGAGCAGCGCCGATCCACCTCGGTCCAGCTGGCAACGGAGTAGGTCTGTGATGGAGACCAGGACGGTCTCCGTCCCATGCCCAGAACGGAAGCCCGACTGGAAGGGGTCTAGCCAGGATGCGTCATCCAGGAATGTCTGCAGCTGCTCCATTGCTGCCCTCTCAATTACCTTGCCCAGGTACGGTAAATTGGACACTGGGCGGTAATTGGAGGGAGCCGCGGGATCTAACCCAGGCTTTTTCAGCAATGGAGTTACCATCGCCTCTTTTAATTCCTCTGGAAATGCGCGAGCTGCACTACTTTCCATCTGAAGAACTGCATTAGTCCTAAACCAGCTTCTGATGTCAAAAATGGACTACACGGCGGAATAGTGGTCAGAATAGAGGTGCTTCTGGTCAGTCAAAAGTCAGATCAGGAAGCAGGGACTTGGCATGGGTTGGATGGGGTTATACTCCCCTGAGGACCAGACAAACATTTTGAGTATATTTTTGAATTCAGTACTGAACTTGGATTTTAAGGTTTCCACAAAGATCAGGAGCGCAATTGAAACGACATCTATTCCTGGAGGTGCCTGTAAACAAAGGTGACTCATAGTTATATTTGCAACCCATTTACAACCCATTTGGTCTCAATACTATACTCGTGGGATACAATGCTACACTCTTCAAGAGTGTTTGAATAGTTCACCTGATTTAAAATGCTTCAACAGTTGACTGAAAATGGTTTCAAGGAGAATGTAACACCCTATTACAACACTGGCCACCTTCTGCCAATGGTCAAAGACTTTATTGTTTATTGTGGCAGGCCTCTGCCAATTGGTAAACAGAAATCTTAAACGAATGAGCTGTACTTTTGTGCATTTTAATTTTACTTAATGTTATTGAAGATTTAAAAGCTGGAGAAAACTCTAGTATGCAAACATAAGAACAATTATAAAACGTACTTAAAAGCATATCTGGCATAGAAAACACTCAGAGAGCGTAACTATAATTGTTAAAATTATCTCACCTAAGTGGCAGAACTAAGACCTCTTTGAAAAAAAATAATTGCAACATCGACCAACCATGAACACACAGAGCTAATTTTGTTCTAATTTGCAAATGTCTAGCAGGTGGCAGTCAAATTACTGAAGCAACCCAGGCCACTCCCTTTCGATTTTCTCTGTCTTGTTGTGGAGTGCAAACATTGCTTATCAAGCTTGGAGTCCATTGTAATCTATGGGCTCTATTACGGAGCTAAAGGGAAGAACTAATGTTATACAAAGAGATAGATTGAGCATTGTTATGATACAACATTACAAGCAACATTGTCACTTTTAATGTGTTCCTTATAGGCTGTTGGGAATGGTGTGCTTGCAATGTGTCTAATGTCAGTCACCAATATGAAAAAATAAACAAATTTGATAAATACCTAGCTGTTTTGATGTTAAGTGATCAAAACAGCTTTTCTCTTGTTACATCAAAAATAGATTACTGCAACATGCTCTATGTGGGGTTGCCTTTGAAGGCTGTTTGGAAGCTTCAAATGGTCCAACGGGCGGCAGCCAGGTTTCTCACTGGAGCTGCATACAGGTAGCACACAACTCCCCTGTTATGCTGGCTCCACTGGCTACCTGACCTTCTGGTCGTGACGCCGGCTCCTCGGTTTGCTCGTTTGGGACCCGTGAGTTGATGTGTCCCTAAAGAACTGAATTTTAATGACTTTACGGCATTCTAAGCTCCGCAGGACTATCCCTTTATTGGGCAGACATTGCCTTATCAGTTGGACTGGAATTACTTGCCCTTGTTGATTGTTGTGATATAGATGTATTTTTGAATGTACTACGATATACGTGTTGTTTAATGGAATGAAGATTATTGATATTTATGATATACCCTGTGTATTTACTTGTGAGTATTGATTACCAGTCTCTTTGGGAGCATAGTGTTCAGTCGCCTTTGTAAGTGCAGCCTATTTTTCAGAGATTGCGTTATTCCACTGGCTACTAGGCATGGTTTCGAACCCAAAAATAGGGAATCGAAAATCTAAAGGGGGATTTTTTTTGATTAGTAAAAGAAAGACTTACCAAAAAAAATTCCAAAAATTTCTAAAATGTAACTTAATTACTAACGAAATTCGTTAGTAGTTCTAAAGTAGGCAAAGCAGGGAAACAGGACTGATACTGTTTTAAGCACAGGCAAATCAAGGGGCAACATTTCCTTGGTTTCCTTGCAGGGAGATATAATGCATTAATATATTATTATTAATATTATTAAATACCTCTGGTGCAGGCCTTGCTAGAGTTCTCCTCACTCCAGCTTTTTCCCATTCAGTTTTACCATAGCAGTCTAGGACCTCCGTTCGAACTCTATGGCTTTTCTTGATTCCGAACTCTTCCTTCTCCTCTCCGTGCTCTTTTCACTCCTGCTGCCCTTCTCTCAGCAGTTCTTATGTCCTTCTACTCTGTCCTTCTATCTAAACCCCCTTCCTGGGTGTTTAAATCGCTTTTTTCATCAGTCCTCCAGCCCCTCTAGGAGTCCCGATCTGGATCTCTCTATCGTTTCCGGCTCCTTTTTCACTTCCTGGAGGAGGCCTTTCACTCTAATTAGGCTTCAAGCATGGAAAGGCCCCGATTTGACTGTGAGTTATGTCTGCAAAGCTATTTTGGAGGGGGAAATTTTCCTGTTGGGGGGACATCCGAAATATTTAATAATCTAACGAAATTTTGGGCCCAGGGGGTGCGGAAAAGAAAGTCCACTTCCGGGATTGGCCCTGCGATCCGTATAAACTTGAAAGTCCCATACATACGAATCCCTTCCGATTTCTTTTCATTTTCATAACTTTTTTCTCATGCCTACTGGCTACCAGTCTGCTACTGAGCACAATTTGAAGTGCTGGATTTAGCCTATACAGCCCTAAACCAGTGGTTCTCAACCTGTGGATGCCCAACTGTTTTGGCCTACAACTTCCAGAAATCCCAGCCAGTTTACCAGCTGTTGTGATTTCTGGGCGTTGAAGGCCAAAACATCCGGGGACCCACAGGCTGAGAACCACCGCCCTAAACGGTTTCGGGCCAGCTTACTTGTCCAAACATATCTCCCTCTATGAATCATCAAGGAGGCTAAGATCTTCTGGGGAGGCCTTGCTCTTGGTCCCACCTGCTTAGCAAGTGTGGTTGGTGGGGACGAGAGACAGGGCCTTCTCAGTGGTGACTCCCTCACTCTGGAACTTTCTCCCCAGTGAGATTAGATTTGCGCCCTCTCTCCTGGCCTTTAGAAAGAGAACAAAGACATGGTTATGAAATCAAGCTTTTGACTAGTAGAGTAATGCAGTACAAAAAGCAAATATGGAATATTTTATTTATTTATTTATAATTCAAACTTTTATACCGCCACTCCCCGGAGGCTCAGAGTGGTTTACAGTTGAATTATAACATAATAACAGGGAAACACATATTACAAGACAAACAGTTAAGGGTTAACACATAAATAGGGGGAGAACATGAGGATCAAACACACTATGGAGGCATTGGGAATGGCTCGGTCTATGATTTTAATCATGATATTAATGCTTTCATTAGGTGTTTTCATTCTTATATTTCATGTTTTAAATGTCCTTTTATCTTACTGTGTCTTATGGTGAATTGTCCTATTGATTTTATGTCCGGTTATACGTCGTTGATTTGAGTTTTGGTTTATGTATGTAAGGTACTGAATTTTGCCGGTAAATAAATAAATAAATAATTTCTACCTCTATCGGACAGAAATCCATATGTTCATTATGCAGTGGTTTCAGACAACTGTTTAGGAGACTCCTTTCTGCCACTCTGACCGACTTTGCTTTGCTTTTTTTTAAAAAAATGCTTTAATTATTTCACAGTTCAGTTGGCAGACCTCTTTTCTTTGTTTTCATGACATGAGCTGGTTGCATCACAACAAAATGGACTGTGCCCCCAAAAGAGGGTCTGTTATTTGTCAAAGTCTGCAGCAAAGCCTAGGCTTTGATTTATCAATAACTGCATATTGCTATCCTGACCCTTAAATGGAGAAAGGATTTCACACCTAGTCGCCTTAGCTATGCTCCCCTTCTTAAAGCAGGTTGAACTCCCACTTCTACAACTTTAAGAAAGAGCATGGTCAACTTGACACTTCAACTCCTGTCTTCCATTCTGTGTTCCTTATCCTCTCATAATGCAATACATTATTTTTACACTTTTTTGGGGTAAAAAATGTGTCAGGAGCGACTGTCAGGGGTGACTTGAGAAATTGCAAGTCGCTTCTGGTGTGAGAGAATTGGCCATCCGCAAGGACATTACCACCCTTGTGGGAGGCTTCTGTCATGTCCCCGAATGAGGAGCTGGAGCTGACAGAAGGAGCTCATCCGTGCTTGCCCCAGATTTGAACCTCCAACCTGATGGTCTTCAGTCCTGCCGGCACAAGAGTTTAACCCACAATGCCACCAGTGAGTCCATTTTTAGACTAATTGTGAGCTACTTTGGTTCAGTCTCAGCTAGTCAGCACTAAGAAACAACTCAGAACAAAAGCTGTTAAAATGGCCCATATGTTACAAATGGTCAGAAGTTGTGAAATTGTGTAAAGCCTTGAACAGTGACTATTCTAGAAATGACAAAGAGAAGAAACAGAAGCAAATTTTCTGAGCAGCTACAGCAACCTGCGAAATTAGGTCAAGATGTGGGAGACAGATAACCAGGTTCCAATAGGTTGCTTCTTCATCACCAGCTGAAGCAGACAACAAAGACTAAGAAAAGTTTCCATCAAAATGTATCACCTTCTTGGCAAGAGGTGAGAGATATCATCAGAGGACTGTAACCTTTGGTGGATTCCAGATACAGTGACAAAAACAATCTCATTGCCAGACGAGTTATCAGCAAAGTGTGATCAGCACAACCCAGGTGCTCTTTTCTGGTAACTTAATTTATTGTCGTCATAAAAACAATTCAATTTTTACCACAGCATCTTCAAATACTGTATTACCCGAGTACATTTTGGGCTTTCAGCCTCTTTGCATGTATCATTTGAATGTACTTCTAATAGTCCTGCAAATTATACTGGTATGATGATGATAATCTCCACATTACAGACAGTAGATCTCTGATGCACCCTCAAACACTATGCAGGTTTCTCCCAATTTGAGCAGTCTTTCTCTAACCTCTGGTCTTTCTGGCGTTTCAAACAAATATCATCATCCCTGGCTGTTTGAACTGTTCTCCAAAAATATAGATGGAAACAGCTTGGAAAAGTTGATATGAGGGCAGGTCAATAAGTCCGTGACTTTCTGAATTTCCCGCCTCTTAGCTGAAAGGGCAACACTGCTCGTGCCAACAGGCATCTGTCAGTTGACTCCCGTCAAAATTTGAACAAGCTACGTCATTTAGTTTGTGTTTGACAGCTGTTGATAGCAGACTACCACACGATTTGAGGAGAAAATGGAAAGAAGTGAATTTCATGTGCTCATTAAGCACTATTTTTTGCGGAAAAAAACAACACTCAAACCAAGGCTAAGCTTGATAAATACTATGGACTAACAATTTAAATGGTAAAAAGTGGTTTACTGAATTTTGTTGTGGCCGTACAAGCACGGAAGATGCCGAACATTCTGGATGCCCAGTTGAGATCTCTACACCCGAAACAATTGAAAAAATTCACGATATGGTGTTGGCCGATTGGAGGTTGAAAGCGCGAGAGATTGTGGAAGCCATAGGCATCTCAAATGGCTCAGTGGTTTCAATTTTAAATGATCACTTGGGTATGAGAAAGCTTTCCGCAAGATGGGTGCCGCGTTTGCTCACAATTTACCACAAACGCAATTGTGTGACAATTTCGCAGGAGTGTTTGCCGTTGTTCAAACGCAATATGGACAAGTTTTTGCACTGTTTCGTAACAGTGGACAAAATGTGGATCCACCACAACACACCAGAGACCAAACAGCAGTCAAAACAGTGGGTTTCTCGGGGTGAATTGGCACCAAAGAAGGCCAAGGTGGGTTTGTCAGCCAATAAAGTCATGGCGACCGTTTTTTGGAATGCACGCGGTATAATCCACATTGACTACCTTCAAAAGGGTAAAACAATCAATGGCGAATATTATGCCAACTTATTGGGTCGATTTAATGAGGATTTGAAAAAAACCACGACTGCATTTGGCCAAGAAAAAAGTTATTTTGCACCAGGACAATGCAAGGGTGCACACATGTGCAGTTGCCATGGCAACAATCCATGAATTGGGATACGAATTGCTCCCTCATCAGCCCTATTTTCAGATCTAGCCTCAAGTGACTATTTCTTGTTTCCAAACCTGAAGAAATGGCTCGGCAAAAAGAGATTTGACTCCAACAATAAAATAATCTCACAAACAAATATCTATTTTGATGACCTCGACAAATCTTATTTTTTGGAAGCGATAAAAAACATTGGAGAAACGTTGGACTATGTTGAAAAATAAAATGATTTTTTATCCAAAAACCTGTGTTTTATTCTAAAAGTCACAGACCTATTGACCTGCCCTCGTACATAACATTTCAGCTGGATTGTACCTGGAGCTTGCAAAAGCCGTTTTTCAATTCCCAGCATTCCCCACTCAAAATGACCACTATATCTAGAGCTAAGTTATATTCACATAGTAACTAGTTGTTTATGGGAAGTCCCCATTTCAACTTCTGTCTTGTGTTCCCCAGCAACTGATATACAGAGGCATGCTACAGCTAGTACTCGAGGGGATATATCTAATAACCACTGATAGCACTAACCTTTAAGAAGTGGTCCAATTCCCAAGGCCAAGTTTTGAATTTGTACATCCCAAATTATATTTGGAGTAACCTACCTGTGTAGCCAGCCAAGGCAGCAGCAGGAATGACAGGTTTGTCCTTGTTCATGTCAGCCCGGTCCCGAACATAGTCCTTGAAGGTGCCTTTGGGCTTGTGGTTGGGCAAGGCTACTGGGTAGTCCTCAGAATCAAAGCTGTCATAAGAAGGGACACGCTGGAGACTCTGGAAGGATGACTGGCTGCTCCACGACTGTGTCAGCCGATCACAGCTGTCATAGCTTTCTATACTCTCAAAAGAATCCTGGCCTCCAAGTTTACCTATTAGGTAAAGAAAAAAAATGAGGAGTGTGCCCAACAAGTGGTGAAACTGCTTCTCACACAGATTAAATTAATCAATCACTTGATACAGATGAGGAAAAAATAATCCTTCTTTCCTTTCTTCCTTGACACATTTGTCACAGATTATGGATCTACTGGTTTGTCAATGCAAGATCCTCCAGACGTTGTTGGAGCTAAACTCCCATAATTCCGCACCTTAAAAAGTTGAAGTTTCTTGAAGTTGAAGTGCAATAACATATGGAAGTCCAAGTTTGGGAATTAATGTTGAGACTAAAAGAGACTGATGTAGACTTGGGCTTCACTGTGTCAACTAAATCAGAAGGGGGAAAGAAACTATCAAAGACACCTAAGGCATGGTATCTGGATACATTGGACTTGGGATTATGGTGCCAATGCATTATTACCAAAGATCATTTTTGCAACCTCTAGTGTCCTAAGACCCCCAAGGGAAAGCCAATGATTTCATGTTAGAGCACATGTTTCAAACACAGAAGACCCAAATTTCATTTCACAGCATACCCAAACTAACAGAATCAGATAGCTGGTGGTAAAGTAGTCCTTTGTGCAAGACAGAGAACAGCTGATCATACGAATGGGTAATCATTGAGTGAAATGAACAACAGTCTGACATAAAGCAATTTCCTATGTTCTTATCATAGTGGAATGTGGTTTTTTTACCAATTAACAACAAACTCCTCAAACCATAACCGATATTCAGCGCTCAATTAGCTATTATGTGTCATCTCTACTTATGATTATATCTTTTCATACATATGTATGTGTGTGTGTTTATCTATTTCTATGTATCTGTATCTATATCTAGATAGATATGGAGCCCCCAATGGCGCAGTGAGTTAAACCACTGAGCCACTAAACTTGTTGACCGAAAGGTCGCAGGTTCGATTCCAGGGAGCGGCATGAGCTTCCGCTGTCAGACCCAGCTTCTGTCAACCTAGTAGTTTGAAAATATGCAAATGTGAGTAGCTCAATAGGTACTGCTCCGGAGATAAGATAACAGTGCTCCTTGCAGTTATGCTGGCCACATGACCCTGGAGGTGGCTACGGACAACGCTGGCTTTTCATCTTGTTTGCTTTTGATTGTGTGTACTTGTTTGCTTTTGGTTGTGTGTTTATACTCTGTAAACTGCTCCGAGCCTTCGGGGAGTGGCAGTCTATAAATGTGAACTATAAATATAAATAAATAAATAAATCTTAAAAATGGAGATAGTCACCACCACCCCAGAGTCAGACACGACTGGACTTTTGTCAGGGGAAAACCTTTACCTTTACCTTAGATATAGATATAATTGCATGGCAAATGGGATTACTTAGCAGTCTAATAGCAGTCTAAAATGGTATGGTAAGGTTTTATTTCAAGGTACAGAGCCTTGCTTTAGAACAGGAGAGGGCAACGTAGGGCCATATATGACCTTTACATATACATGCATCAGTGCATGTACACATTGCTATGAACACACACACATAAACAGTTCCACTGCTATAGAAGCAGAAAAGATAGCATCACTGTTACCACCTCTACCAGTAAAATCATGACATTTTCTTCTCTTTCTGAACAGTTTCTTCTCTACAGACTAGTGAGGCTTTCTGGTGTAGGAGACCATTTGGGTACAATCCTGCACCTTAAGGAGGCCGAATTCTTGCTACTGCAGTGGCACCAAACCAATGGATACCAAGGAATCCAATACAGCTTGTGCATCCAACTCTGTGTTAAAATAAGTGCATAGTTTACAAACCTAAGCAGCTACCTTTTCACAACTATTTTGATGTTGCCCCATTATTTATTCCCATTGTTTGTGGGATCATTTCATCACAAGCCAGGTCTGTCAACCCTGGCAGCTCTGTTCAGATTTACGGCTTATATGCCATCTGATGACTTGAGTCTATTTACGTGCTGAAGTTCGAAAGGAATTTTAATCAAAAACAAGCAACCACCCCCCCCCTTACACGGCACTCTCTAGAATTCCTCACTCTGACTATTGCTCAACTATTTCTTCTTTACTGACAATGCTAAGCAGCGTAATAGGATCATTCAAGTTCATTAATTTCCAAATGCCAGGCTGAAAACAGCTGCTGAGATTGTGTAAGAGTTCCTGGAGAAGTTTCCACTGCCAGAGATACTGGCATCTAAACCCAGAATGGGGCAGAGCAGAGAAATGGAGCATTTGGCTGAATATCTGCCCATCTCTTTCAGGAATGGGTTGGATCAACTGCTCAGAGGCCTGCATCTCAGGTATCATATCTTCAAAGAAAATGCATTTCTTGGGAGATTAAGCAGAAATGAGGTTGCCCATCCCCAGTCAGTCCTGAGTTTGGAAATACTAGTCTGAAATGATCATTTACTTGCTATTGGTGCCTTTTGCATTAGCTAAAGCATAAATAATGTACACTCTAACTGCAATATAATGAAGGACATCTTCATCTCTTTAATGGTGTAAACTTAAGTTTTTAATCACTTTGGGGGACAGAAAGAATGACGGAATGGCCCACTCCTCAGTGCCCTTCCATTAGCAAGCAAATACTTTTTTTTATTCAGACAAGCTTTAAAACATTTTTTAAATAATTATTTATTTATTTATTTATTTACTACATTTCTATACCGCTTTTCTCAGCCCGAGGGCGACTCATGGCGGTTTACAAAGCGGCACAATTCGATGCCTGAACAATATAAAGACAGATTAAACATTTAAACATAGCTAAAAATTTCAATTACAAATAAAAGCATAAAACCATAAATCCTCCACATTTCATTACCAAATCATTATCCAGTCACGTTGTCCAGCCATTCCGAGATCAGAGTTATCAGCCACACTGCAGGAAAAGCCTGCTCAAATAACCAGGTTTTAACTTTTTTATGTAATGTTAAGAGGGTGGGGGCCGATCTAATGTCCCTGAGGAGGGCATTCCACAGCCAAGGGGCCACCGCTGAGAAAGCCCTGTCTCTCGCCCCCAACAGCCGCACCTGTGAAGATGACAGGAGCAAGAGCAGGGTCTCCCCAGAAGATCTTAAATTTCTAGATGGTTTGTAAGGAGAGATACATTTGGACAGATAGGTAGGGCCAAAACCATTTAGGGCTTTATAGGCTAAAGCCAGCACTTTGAATTGTGCTCGGTAGCAGACTGGCAGCCAGGGGAGCTGGCGTAACAGAGGAGTTGTATGCTCCCTGAGAGCCGCTCCTGTTAGCAACCTGGCTGCTGCCCGATGTACCATTTGGAGCTTCCGAACAGTCTTCAAAGGCAACCCCACGTAGAATGGGCTAAAGCAGAGGTGCTCATTAGGTAGCTCGCGAGCTACTCTAGATCTTCAGCCCTCTTCCAGGTGATCTTCGGGCCTCACCAGCCAAATGGGGCGCTCCTGCCATGCGCGTGCACACCCTTGCGCCCACGCACGCTCCTGCTGCTGGCTTCCGCTCTCACTGTGCTTCTTTCGCCTGCGGGGCATTGCAGGAAGAAGGAAGCATGAGGCGGGGCCTCTGGAGGGAGCACCCTGCCTCTCTCTCGTCCAGAAGCAGCTATGCAGCCTCCGTTGCCGGCGAGATAGGCAGGGCAGAGTGCTCCCTCTGGATGCCCCACCTTGTGCTTTCTCCTTCCTGCAATGCCCCGCAGGCGGAAGAAGCGCTATGCGGGCGGAAAACGGCAGCAGGAGCACGCGCGGCGGTGGGAGCGCACGGGAGCGCACAGTGGTGGGGGCAGGTAGATCTTTTGGACTTGGTTGCTTTAAGAGTAGCTCGCATGCTGAAAAAGTGTGAGCACCCCTGGGCTAAAGTATGCTGCATTGTTTTAAGATATTTTTGTCTTCTTTTAATTACATTTCATTCTTTGGAATCACAGGAAGACCTCAGCAAGCAAGAGTCCAAAAGTGGCAGGCTAAAACCCAGAACCTCAATCAGTGGCTAAGACTGAATGAGAAACTCCCTCCTGGGCACACAGAAGGCTGGGTGACTTGGAAGGCGCTGAACAGACTGAGCTCTGGCACCACAAGATGCAGAGCTAATCTTAAGAAATGGGAATACAAAGTGGAGTCCACATTTGAGTCTGGAGAAGAGAAAACCACAGACCACTTACTACAATGCAGTCTGAGCCCTGCCACATGCACAAAGGAGGACCTTCTCACAGCAACACCAGAGGCACTCCAACTGGTCAGCTTCTGGTCAAAGGAAATTTAGTATAATGCCAAGTTTTTAACTTTGTGGTTTTTCTATAAATTGTAACTGTATTCTCAGTTCGCTTCTGACACAATAAATGAATAAATAAATAAATATTCTTTTGTTCAGGTGTGGATTGTTTTAACATTAATCTATTTTAATATTTACATGCTGTATATTTTAATTATATTCTTTTAAACTGTGAGCTGCTTTAAACCCCTATTTTTGGGGGGAAACAGAATAACGACAATGATGATGACGATGATGACTGTGATGGTAGCAGCAGCAGCTTGGGAACAATAATGAGGTAAGGATTACAGCAACTACACTGCTGCAGATAAATGTACAAATAGGAGATCTATGGGAAAATCAGAGGTGCTAAGTGGTGTCACAAATTACCTCTGCTGGTACGCCCCATGCACATGTTATCCGGTGTTACAACTTCCTGTTTGATTGTGAAATAATCTGTCTGCAAGGATTCCATCTGCACTGGGTCGCGGAGGATAACTGATGGGTACTCATTCTCATACTTGAGGGACAGGAGCTCTTCGGAGCTGATTGGGTGGAGGGTCTGGTAGGACTCTGTAATAAAACTGGGCTCAGAAAATTCTGATGGAGGAACACACTGCGCATGCTCAATGCCATAACCTGTAAACAGAAAGAATGGCATAGACTCAAGAACTGGCTGGAAAATAACTTGTCAAAATTGGGTGATAAGGACAGAGATGGCTCTGCTGGTGACACTCTCACTATCTCTAGTCAACAAAACCTAACACTTTTTTTGTCTCAAGTCATTCAAACTTGAAGTCCTGGTTTGTAGGTCCTCTGGTGGCGCATTGGGTTAAACCACTGAGCTGCTGAACTTGCTAACCGAAAGGTCACTGGTTTGAAACCGGGGAGCGGGGTGAGCTCCCATGGTTAGCCCCAGCTTCTGCCAACCTAGTAGTTCGAAAACATTCAAATGTGAGTACATCAATAGGTACCACTCCAGTGGGAAGGTAACGGTGCTCTATGCAGTCATGCTGGCCACATGACCTTGGAGGTACCTACGGACAGGGCCGGCCTTCCCCATTAAGCGACCTACGCGGTCGCGTAGGGCGACGTTCCTGGAGAGGGGCGTGGCCACCTGGGAGGGGCGCCGCTCCGCCCTGCCGCCGTGTCACTGCAGCCAGCCGGCGGCGTGGAGGATGGGGGGAAGAGGGGACTCACGGGGCGGGCTGACGGACCTGAGGAGGAGCAGGAGGGGGGGGGAGGCCACAAGGGCGGCCCCCACGGAGACGCAGCGGCAGCAGCAGCAGCGCCCCCGGAAGGGCTCGGAGCCAGAGGCGCATCTTCGTGACGTCACTTCGTCACGCCTCTGCCGAGGAGGAAGGGAGGAAGGCCTCGCCGGCTGCGCGCTGTGGGACGCCCGGAAGGAGAGACGCTGGAGGAGGGAGCCCTGCGGAGGCGCGGAGGCCTCTTCCTCCTTCCCTCCTCCCTCCCTCCGGCATCTCTCCTTCCGGGCGTCCTTGGCGCGCGCCGGCGAGGCCTTCCTCCCCTTCCTCCTCGGCAGAGGCGGCGAAGTGACGTCACGAAGATGCGCCTCTGGCTTCGAGCCCCTTCCGGGCGCTGCTGCTGCTGTTGCCACTGCGTCTCCGTGGGGGCCGCCCCTCGTGGCCTCCCCCCTCATCCTGCTCCTCCTCGGGTCCGTCAGCCCGCCCCATGAGTCCCCTCTCCCCCCCGTTCCTTCGCGCTGGCGCACTAGGGAGTCTGCGCATGCGCGGGTGCCGCCGGGAGCCGCCGGGAGCCGCCGGGAGCCGCCGGGCGCGAAAATAAAGTTTGCGTACTCCCCCCGGAGAGCTCGGGCCGCCCCTATCGACGGACAATGCCGGCTCTTCGGCTAAGAAATTGAGATGAGCACCACACCCAGAGTCAGACACGATTAGACTTAATTATTTATTTACTATATTTATATACTGCTTTTCTCACTTCTGGGGGGACTCAAGGTGGCTTACAACATATTAATGGCAAAATTTTAGTTCAAAACATGCAGTAACACAAATAAATCATAATAACTAATTACTACATGTAAATTTTACTTAAATTTCAAGGGGAAACCTTTACCTTTACCTTAAGACTGATGGAGATGAGCACTACCAACCAGAGTTGGACACGACTAGACTTAATGTCAGGGGAAACCTTTACCTTTGGTCCCAAAGACACCAAGAGTAATAACAACCCTAGTTAGTAAAGGAAGCTAGTATACTATGCAAACCATTTTCTGGAGCAAATGGGCACACACTTTGCCCCTGGTGAGCCAAGATTGACAAGAAATTTGGAGAACCCTTCCATCTCAACATGGCCTT
Organism: Anolis apletophallus; assembly: GCA_030556195.1. Classification (NCBI taxonomy): domain Eukaryota; kingdom Metazoa; phylum Chordata; class Lepidosauria; order Squamata; family Anolidae; genus Anolis; species Anolis apletophallus. The sequence goes on along the minus strand of JARBWK010000013.1, from coordinate 32,739,325 downwards.
TTGCAAAAGGAAATTGAGCTTTCATTTTCTGCCAAGGCCTATTACCTGGAGATGCTATAGATTGAATTGAAAACTTTCTGCATACAAAGCAGATGCTTTGCCATTGACTTATGGTCCTAGATCAGTGGTTCCCAAACCTTTTTGGCCTACTGCCCCCTTTCCAGAAAAAGGTTTACTCACCGCCCTCCTAGAAATTATTTTTTAAAAAATGTAATAGCAATTAAACAGAAAGATATATGTATTAATGCAGTGGTTCTCAACCTTTCTAATGCCATGACCCCTAAATAAGGTTCCTCATGTTGTGGTGACCCCCAACCATATTTTCGTTGCAACTTCATAAATAATTTTGCTACTCTTAGGAGTTCTAATCCAAATATCTACTATGCAGGTCAAAAGGAAGAGGGCGGGGCCGAAAAAGAGGGCCACGCGACCCCTCCTAAATGGCCAATCGTTCACCGCCCCCTTAAAGGGGTTCACCACCCTCCAAATTCCCCTGAGCATCCCACCACCCCCTTGGATCGCCTCACCACCCACCAGGGGGTGGTACCGCCCACTTTGAGAATCAGTGTTCTAGATCCAAGCTTCTCCAGTCCCATGTCCAAATTCCTGTATTTGCTCTCAGTGGAAACATCGCATGTCACTCTAGAATCTTATACGTGGACCTACAAGTTAAAAAGTAGTCCCTCTCAACCTGTATGACACTGAAATGTGCTTCTTGTTTGAAATAGACTTACTAATGAAGTAGTCAGATGTATAACGGGATTCTGGATAGGCAATGTTCATTCCATTTGTTGGATACGGCTTTATGTCTTCTGTATCAAGGAGAGAAAACGAATACGAAATATGTTGGTTAAGTGGAAATCGTAACATTTACCTGATAGAACTTTCATTAAAGACATTTTACAATTTCCTTAACTTACCTTCAGAATAAATCAGTCAGGTAGGTTAAAATGTCGACATGTTTTGCATGTGACATGCTTCTTAGGAAGCCACCACTTTACATGGAGATCATTATACATGATAACTATGCACAAATATTTACTATGTGCTGTACAAGCAATATGAAGACCTAAAACAACATGGAAACTTAACAATACATTTGGGGGGCGGGGGAAGCATGGGCAATCATGACTGCACATCACAACATACATTCACTGAGCATAGTGTTTTGTACATAGATGTGCAGTGCTTTCTATGTATGGAATACAGGAATATCATACATCTAAAATTGCTGTTCTGTAAGCCATCCTGAGTCCCTTTTGGGTGATGGTGGCAGGATATAAATAAAATTGTTGTGGTAGTGGTGGTGGTTGTTGTTATTATTATTTGAAACACATCAAGATTAGTACAAAGCAAACAAGATCACTATGCTGGGTGATGTATTGGATCACACATCGGACACTTCCCAATAGTCTAGGATTGTGTGATGTATTGGCGAATAATAATGCAGATTCAAGTAGGGTGGCCTTTTGCAGCTAACAGATGGTACTTTTGTCAGTACTGATTGTGTTTAAGTGCAGGACAAGGTGTCAGGAACTTCAATGCTTTCCAGTAAAGACGCTACAGAACTGCTGCTTCTTCCAGTGGTAGTTTATTGAAGACACAAAACCTATGAAGCTGAAGCACCCGCTTCCCATCACCACAATCCTTGTATACTAATCCCTCCCCCATGCAATGCCTGGAGAGGGTTGCATCCTGACTCAGCAATCCCAGTGAGCCTTTGCATTACCCAGAGTTCCCTGGGTATTACATCATACCCCAGAGTCTTATCTAGACCAAAGGTCATAGTCCCAGTATATTCAACTGCAAAGAAATAGAGCAAAGTTCATGGTTGAGTCATCTCTCTCTGACTCAGCAACTCAGGTGAAAGTAGTAGGCTCATGGCAGGCTGGGATCTGTCTCTGGCCCCAGGCATAGAGATTCTAGCCCTGACAACAAGGTATTTAGGCACTGCACCCAGTGTGCCGATCACCACTGGGACCACCTTGACTGGCTTGTGCCAGAGTCCTTGCAGTTTGATTATTATTATTGTTATTATTATTATTTCACTGACACAAAAACACAGCATGTCACAGCAAACAAAATCTATATGCTGGATTTCATATCAGAAAATCACAAATTGAACATTTCCCAAGTGTCTAGAGACTGTGTGATGTAATTTTGAATGATGCGCACAGATCCAAATAAGGTGGCCTTTTGCAGTTGACAAATCATGATTTTGTCACTGTTTATTGTTTCCAAATGCCAGTGGAGATCTTTTGGCACGGCACGCAGTATGCCAATGACCACTGGGACCACCTGTACTGGTTTATGCCAGAGCCTTTGCAGTTCGATTTTGAGGTCTTGATAATGGCTGAGGTTTTCCTGTTGTTTTTCCTCAATGCAGCTGTCACCTGGTATGGCGACATCAATAATCCAAAATTTTCTTTCTTTTCCACAATCGTGATGCCTGGTGTATTGTGTTCCAAAATTTTGTCAGTCTGGATTCGAAAGTCCCACAGTATTTTTGATTATTATTATTATTATTATTATTATTATTATTGGTTCTATTGTTGTGATTGCTGAAACAGCAAAGTAACCTTCCACAACCTGGATCTGGTCCCTTCCATCAGATCCATCTGACTAGACAATGGGCATGTAAAGCCTAAACCTTCAGAAGAAATTTACATTGGGGAACAACCACTAGTAAATAATAGGCTTGGTTTAGAACCCAAAAATCACGATTCTAAAATCAAATGAGGGGGGATTTTTCTGATTAGTAATAGAAAGACTTACAAAAAAAATTCCAAAAATTTCTAAAATGCAATGTAATTACTAACGAAATTTGTTAGTAGTTCGTATGCCAGCGCATGAGCATTCAAGATGGTTTTGGCCTTCAACTCCCAGAAATCCTAACAGCTGGTAAACTGGCTGGGATTTCTGGGAGTTGTAAACAAAACTGGAATAAATCACACTGAATTCTAGATGGGACTCTCCAAATAGGAAGGAGGGAGGGAAGGAGGGAGGGAGGGGGGTATTCTATTCTTGGAAGCAGCAAAAAGGAGGAGGCCCCCTCGCTCCTTGCTGCCTCTCTATCTCGCCCGATCCTGAGGGAGTGAGGGCCCAAGTTTGCCCAGGCTGAGGGGAAAAGGAAGAGGCCTGAGGCTGTGAGGAATGGTGGGAGTTGAAGTCCAAAACACCAGAGGGAGGGAGCAAGGGCCCAACTTTGCCCAGCCCTAAGCTCTTTCGTTCGGCTGGAAGCCTGGAAAAATATAAACAGAGAGGTTTACTCAAAAGTAAATCCACAAAGGAGGGCACTTCGTCCAAAGTGCCCTCCGTTGTGGATTTACTGAGTAAACCTTCTGTTTACATTTTCAGGCTTCCAGCCTAGAGGCTGCCTGTGTGCACTGCACATACATATTCTGTGGGGGAGCATTTGCTGCCTGAGATGGAATACTTCGGTTTGAATTTTATGTTAACCCCTACCTCTTCTTATACCCAGGTTCTCATAATCTCTACTATTTAGTTGTTATATATACTCTAGAACATTGGGTTTATACAGGAATATATGCAAAACCAGGGACCCAGGCACAGCGTTTGTAGTGTGCGTCCATTGTTATTACTGCTGTTTAATACTTATAATATTTAGGCACTTACTCTATAAGTTAGCATTCGTTCCATTATACATTAGGTTGGTTTCTCACCTGTTGTGTGCAACTACCCCGAATACTCTTTGACACTTTAGATCCTGGCAGGCAGGAGGGACAGGGAGGGGCCCAAGTTTGCCAAGGCTGAGGGGAAAAGGAAGAGGCCTGGGGCTGTGAGGAATCCTGGGAGTTGAAGTCCAAAACACCAGAGGGAGGGAGCGAGGACCCAAGTTTGCCCAGGCTGAGGGGGAAAGGAAGAGGCCTGGGGCTGTGAGGAATGCTGGGAGTTGAAGTCCAAAACACCAGAGGGAGGGAGCGAGGGCCCAAGTTTGCCCAGCCCTAAGCTCCTCTGTTAGGCTGGAAGCCTGGAAAAATGTAAACAGAGAGGTTTACTCAAAAGTAAATCCACAAAGGAGGGCACTTCGTCCAAAGTGCCCTCCTTTGCGGATTTACTTTTGAGTAAACCTCTCTGTTTACATTTTTCCAGGCTTCCAGCTGAAAGGAGGAGAGAGCTTAGGGCTTGCCTTGCCAATACTTCAGTTTATTGGCAAGGGTAGGAGGGAGGGTGGTGAGAGAGGAGGATGCCCCCCCCCCCCATCGACCTATATACGATACTTAAGAAAATCCTGGCCCCGAAGTTCAATAAACAAAGTCCACTTCCTGGTTGGCCGTCGAGATGCAGTAAAACTCAAAAGTAGCATTTCTTACGAATCTCTTCCGATATCATTTAATTTTAATTACTCACAGACCAAGCCTAGTAAATAAGCCTCTATTTACCTCCAAGTAAATGTCTACAATTTCTTAAATCTAAACCCAATTGTACATACCATATATTTATAAATACTATCCCACATAAAAATCTAAATTCACAACTATCTCAGGCATCATTTTTCAAAATGATGACCACATTTAGATACTTAAATGCTCCCCCTACTGAGTCAAACTGATTTTCTTGGTCAAACTCATTGGGGTGAACAAGGTCACATTGGGACAGGCACCCTATGTGCTCTCTCTCTCTCCCCCTTTCATTAAGATGAATAGGACTCCAACTCTGTCAGCTATTTCAAAACATTTCAGAGTGAGGTGACTCACTACCACAGAGACATCTAAGAGGGACCAAAACAGCAGCAGGCAGGAATGTCTTCATCTTCATGTATTTGGGCATATTCATACTTTATTATTATTTTTTCCCGAAAATAAACCCCCACTTCCCAGCCGTCAGCAGTGCCCTCCACTTGACTGCCAACCCAATGGAAAGTTAACCACTGCAACCTGGTCTCCACCCTTTCCTGTGGTCATCCACTCTGGGCCTTTGCAGACCTCACTCGGAGAGAAAAGAGCGCCAAGGCTCCAAGCGACTCAGTTCACACAAGACTCCGTTTTGTTCAGCCACCTCTCCCCTCCCTTTATGCCGTTCCCAGGAGAAGCCAAAATTAGGCCCTTTTTTTTTCAATGGATGTGCATTATCTCTGGCAGGATTCTGTCTGGCTTCAGCAGAAATAGATAAAAAGAGATGCAACCACTTGCCCACCATTTTTGTTGTTCTGGTTGTAATTGGCAAGTACATGAGGTAATTCAGGAGCAAAAGGTCACTGCAGAAGGAAGATGGCCTTCCTTTAATGTTGGAAGGCACAGTCTTCACAAGAATGCCCCATGCTGTTGGATAATCTCCCTAGGCTGATAGTTAGGGATAAGGTTACTCTTTGGGATGATAGAAATTTACTGTTCCTGAACTCTGGCCCCAGGATCCCACAGCCAGCATGGCCAAAAACTTAGCCTTTCTGACCTCTGGGAGACTTTCAAATTAACAGTGTTACATTTCACTGTCATAATTCCATCCTTTTTAGACCTGGGGATATTTCGAATTTTGAGCAAGAATTTGAATGCCTCATCAAATTACAATTCTTAGTATTCTACAGAATCCAATGTTTAGTGACTCCATAAATTTCCCAGCATTTTCTTAAGCAATACATGATCAAAAGCAGCTTTGCCAGTTTGTTCCTCTGAAAAATAGTTTATGGCACCTGGCAGTCTCCCTTTCCAGCACTAACCAGAGCTGACCCCCTTAAGTTTCCAAGATCAGACAGGATCTCATGCTGTTTGGGAAATTACGTCTATTTATTATTTATTTATTTAGAACTTTTATCCTGCTCTTCTCTACCTCCACTCAGAACAGCTAACAGCAAAAATTCAATAGCACACAGTAAATAACATTTTAAAACCCCATGCATAAACAATAGATTAAAAATACATATAAGTTAAAATGCATATAAAACCATTTGCCAAGTTAAAAACATCATCCAACTCAGTCCGTGCATTGTGGTCTTTACCAGTCTCAACCATCACTCTGTGAATGCCTGCTTCCAAAGCCCGGATTTCAATTGCTTCCTGAAGGTCAGGAGGGAGGGGGCAGACCTAAATTCATTCAGGAGAGAGTTCCATAGCTGGGGGGCCACCACAGAGAGGGCCCTGTCTCTCGTTCCCACCAGGTGCGACTGTGAAAGTGGTGGGACCGAGAACAGGGCCTCTCCGGAAGATCTGAACACCCTTGATGGTGGCCAAGTCAGATTTCCCAAGGTACAGGTGCAGCTGGCGCACAAGCCTTGACTGTGCAAAAGCTCCCCTGGCCACCGCTGATACCTGGGGTTCCAGGCTCAGCGATGAATTCAGGATCATGCCCAAGCTACGAACCTGCCTTCAGAGTGAGTGTAACCCTGTCAAGTGTAGAGTGTAACCCTATGCCCTGTTCAGCCTTGCGACTGACCTGGAGGACCTCTGTCTTGTCTTGCTGCATCCAGCCTGACTGATGACTTTCATTGGCACCCCTTGATCCATGATACCTGGTATGTTTTCCTGAATCCCTCTATTGTATCCTTGTTGCTCTGTTTCTGTTAACCCTCATTGACCAGCATGGTATTAGCATTATTATTATATTATGTTATTATAGATACACTTGGAAATAGCGACGCGCCCCGAAGAAGCGTCCACGGACGCGAAAACGGCCAACTACGCCAGGAGATTACCCTGCCGTTCGGCTCTGTCCCGGCTCTCCTTCACACTTGTGGGGTTCACTAAGCTCTTACCAGAGCCCCCACGTTACGACAGGTCGCCCACACCCATTGCCGCTCGCTTTGCTGCTCCTTTTCCGGCACCTCCGGCAGGCTCTCCCTTCAACGCGGCCGCTTCCACTCAGCGCCGCGGCTTGTGTTCCCTTGCCGCGCAACATTGCGGGGGGGGACCTTTTCGCTTGTGCCGCCTCCAAGAACTTTTTTTCAATTATCATTTATGGTGGAATCACCTCCCCTCCTTATGGACTCTCATTTCTGTTAATTGTGCTGACCATTGTAATGATATATATTGTACATCCTATGCAAACTTGTAATCGCCCATAACTTTGTATGAAATTCCTGGGCGCACATGCCTTTGCTATCATAGCATATATATTTTGTAATACTTGCCTATGTCTTTATCAATATATGTGTGAACAACAAGAATGATGATATATACTGCTTCATATTCATTGGTTTAAACTAGCTGCTATATCATTTTGCATTATCATTGAGCTTGTTATATTAGCTTTGTGGTTCTCCTTTTGTTTTCCCTGTTAGTTCAGAGCTACCCCCACCCCCTTTTCTCGGTCTGCTTACAGATGAAATATAACACTGAATTGCATAGTATAAATGGAACCCTGGTTAGGGCAGGCTTTCACTATCAGTGGCCTTCCAAAAATAAAAAGTTAGCCTCCTAGTCATGTAGGCCAGCTTTGCAGTTCCAAGCAGTAAATAAGATTGAGCAAACTTCTAGAGGAGGGATGAACAATGTAATGGTACTGAGAAATCTTTAGACCATAAATTCCATTATGTCTCACCACTGGCTCTACTACAGAGGTGCAATTCCACAACACCTGGATAGTTGAAATTTCCTGCCCATTTTCCTATAGCCACCAAGCATGGTTAATGGGATGCATTCAACTTGGCAAGTTCATGCATTCCATCGGTGTTATCAAGAACACTCCCTCTGCTTCTGAAGATATCTTTTGTAAACCACTCCTTATTCTAAGGTAAAGGTAAAGGTTTTCCCTTGGCATTAAATCCAGTCCTGTCTGACTCTGGGGTTGGTGCTCATCTCAATTTCTAAGCCAAAGAGCCTGCGTTATTTGTAGACACCTCCAAGGTCATGTGGCCAGCATGACTGCATGGAGCATTGTTACCTTCCCACTAGAGCAGTACCTAATTATCTACCCATCGGGAATGTGGCGCAGCTGGCTAAGTGTCAGCTGCATAAGATCTCTCTGACCAGTAGGTCATGAGTTTGAGGCCTGCCCGGGTCGAGGTGGGTGTTCGACCTTTAAGTGTAGCCTGCTGTCGACCTTTGCAGCCCAAAAGACAGTTGCATCTGTTAAGTAGGAGATTAAGGTACCACATTAAGTGGGGAGGCAAATTTTGACTGAATTGTAAGGCCATTAAAGAACTCTAGGAACACTGAGGAATGCGGAAGGAACAATTTATTTATTTATTTATTATTTATTTGTTTGGACTTTTATGCCGCCAACTCCACAAGGCTCGCAGCGGCTTACAAAAGCCAAGCAGCTACACAAAGAATACATCATAGCACAGCAACAGAAAACAGTACAACAATAAGGGGCACAACAAGGAGAAGATGGGAAAAGATGGGGGAGGAGCAGGGTGGGAGCGGAGAACGACAGGAGAGTGCCCAGCGGATCAAGCGGGCCCTGCTCTCCCATCAAAGGGGGAGCAGAGGTGGTCTCAAAATGATCCCACCAAAATGGTTCATGCCCGTCAGCCCCCATTTGTCAAAAGTCTGGTGGGGGTGTCCGGTCAACAGGACAGGTGGCCCTCTTCCAGAGTGGGCCCAAGAAAGAGGGCTTCCGTTTCCTAAAGCCCGGGCCCCAAAAAAGTTCTGGCCCGCAGCGGGGTCCAGGACTTGGGCTCGGGCGAAGCAGGTCTCCCCTCTCTCAGGCGAGCAATGGCAAGTGTCCCAGGGCCAGGGGGCCTGCTGTTCTTCGGCCTCCAGCGCCGCCTTTTCCGGCGGCCACCTGGCCTCAATACCGGACGCCTCCCGGGGCTTGCCAATTCCAGGGCTATACTGCCCTGGCTTGAAAGGCCTGTCAGCCCCCGGCCATCAGGGGGAGGCGGGGGGGGATTTTGGCCTAGTCACTAGTAAGGGGGGAACCGGCAGCTGGCAAGCTCGGTGCCGAGGTCGCGCTTCTGGGGCTCTTGCTAGGAGTCCGGAGGTATCCAGCGCCTCTGGAATGGGCACCAAGGGCAACTGCCGCTCCGGCCTGTCAGTCGGGGAGGATGGAGGTTGACCGTGGGGCGGAGCCAAGGACGCCGAGGAGCTCGAAGACGTCGCCATCTTGTTACCCCCGGCCACTGCCTCGCCCGGCATCTCCGCCGCGGCAGCCATCTCCCCGAATCTCCCCTCGAGGTGGGGGCCCCTCCACCGCAGGCCTGGGGCTCACTCCCCACCCTTCCAGTGTTTGTCTCCTCCGGGAGTCCGTCCGGGGGGCCGGGGGCAGCCACTCCACTCGGTCCTCGCTTCTCCAGGCCCGGGTACAAGGGGGCCAGGCGAGGTGGGCTCCGCGTTCCATCGGTCCCGCCTCCTGGGCGGCGGGGGTCGTCCGTGCCGCCCAGGGATGCCAGCAGCGGCCTCAGCCTGCGCAGCTCTCCCAGGCAGGCGGCCAACTGCTCGACCAGCTGGCCGAGACGGTGGACGAGGCTGGACAAATCTGGCGGCGCGTCCTCACCGGCTCTGGGTTGCCCGCCGGAGTCCCCCTGTGCGAGGTCGGGGGAGGCAGAAGGCCCGGCCTCTTCCAGGCCTGGCCAGGGCACGGGAGACCAGGCCAGGCACCTCCGGGGGGTCGCCGCCGTTGCCGCAGTCCCCGTTAGGCCAAAAGGTCTCCCAGAGGCAGCAGCGTCCTTCAGGTCCGTGAGGGCCCTGAGGACTGAAGCCGGCACCCGAGTGGCCTCCAATGCGAGCTCGGCGTCGGCCTGCAGGGCCTCAAACAGGGGCAGGGAGCGCCTCGGAGCCCCAAGCAGCAGCCGAGGGTCCCCCCCTGAGTCAGGTATGTCAGATATGTCCAATAAGTTGCTCCTCGGGCATAGAGCACCCCCCCTCAACCGTGGGGGTGCTGTGCGGGAAGAGCTGGAGGAAAAGGTGCCAGAGGCCCAGCGGAGCTCGGCGTTCGCACGCCTGCTCGACGCGGCCATCTTCTTGCACTCCACACAATAAGGGATGCTAGAAACGCGGAGAGATGAGGAGTGCATCAGCTCCCTCTGGTGGCCAGAGTTTGCCTCTGTTCATCTATTTGTGCATATATGGAAATGTCAGGGATTGTCTGCTAAGTATGTGTACCTGTAATTCGTTCTGAGTCCCCTTCGGGGTGAGAAGAGCAGAATATAAATAAATAAATAAATAAATAAATAAATAAATAAATAAATAAATAAGCATGTGTTCGAACTGCTAGGTTGGCAGAATCTGGGCTAACAGCAGGTGCTCATACCGCTCCCGGGATTCGAACCTGTGACCTTTCAGAGTTTAACCCACTGCACCACTTCTAGTTAGCCATTTAGTTAGTTACTTAATGGAGCTATACCCTGATTACTTCAGATTTAGATCTTGCCTGGAGGGGTTACGTGGGCCTCTGTTGAACATCATTAATAGCTCCCTTGAGCAAGGAGTCTTTCCAGAGTGCTTAAAAGAGGCGGTGGTAGCTCCATTACTGAAGAAACCGTCTTTAGATCCGGCGGTTCCCTCCAACTACCGACCAGTTTCGAACCTTTCGTACCTGGGGAAGGTAGTTGAGAGGGCAGTAATGGAGCAGTTGCAGTCCTTCTTAGATGATGCAACATGGCTAGACCCCTTCCAGTCCGGCTTCCGTTCGGGGCATGGGACGGAGACGGTCCTGGTCTCCATCACAGACCAACTCCGCTGCCAACTCGACCAAGGCGGGTCTGTGCTGCTCGTGTTATTGGACCTCAGGGCAGCGTTTGACACGGTCGAGCACAATCTTTTGACCCACCGCCTGGCCATGGCTGGAGTGAGGGGGAAAGTCCTTAAGTGGCTGACCTCCTTCCTCCACCAGCGGTCTCAGCGTGTGAAGAGGGGCGAAGTGGTCTCCGAGGGCTCCCCATTAGTTTGTGGAGTTCCGCAGGGGGCCATTCTCTCCCCTCTATTATTTAACATCTACATGCAGCCGCTTGCACAGCTGGTGCGGAGTTATGGGCTTGAGTGTCACCAGTACGCTGATGACACTCAGTTCATTCTGAGGATGGAGGACAGGTCCGGTTCCGTCCCTGATAATTTCCAGCACTGCCTCGAAGCCGTTACTGGATGGCTGCGAGCCAGTAGGTTGAGGGTGAATCCGGCGAAGACGGAGATCTTGTGGCTGGGTCGCCCGGGTGGTAGGGATGTCCAGCTTCCGACCCTGGACGGTGCGGCACTATGCCCATCATCTTCCATGAAGAGCCTGGGTGTCCATTTGGACTCCCAGCTGACCATGGAGACCCAGGTCTCTGTGGTCAGCAAGATCGCTTTCTTTCATCTCCGACAGGCAAGGAGGCTGGCCCCCTACTTGTCCCGGACCGACCTGGCCACGGTGATCCAAGCCATGGTCATCTCGAGGCTTGATTACTGTAACGCTCTTTATGTTGGCCTGCCTCTGTCGGTAACCCGGAAGCTCAGACTAGTGCAGAACACTGCCGCCCGGCTCCTGTCTGGCATGCCAGCAGGTTGCCACACAACACCCACCTTGCAGGATCTGCACTGGCTGCCAATTGAGCACCGGATTGCCTTCAAAGTGCTGGTTCTCACCTTTAAGGCCTCACGCGGCCTGGGGCCAGCGTATCTGAGGAACCATCTCACCCCATACTGCCCTCCGAGATCACTGCGCTCGGAGGATACCAACCTTCTAGCTGTACCCTCCGCTAAAGTGGCCAAAAGGACAACTACCCGCCGAAGGGCCTTCTCAGTCGTAGCGCCGACACTTTGGAATGCCCTTCCGGCAGCTACACGGGCCATCCATGACCTGCTCCCGTTTAGGCGGGTGTGCAAAACCCACCTCTTCCAGCTCGCCTTTCAGGTGCAGGCCTAGTGGACTGCACCCTGCCTGGGAATAACCTATGTCCAGGTCGTGCTAATGGTGCTAAACTGTTTTTAATTGTTTTAAATGCTGTACACTGTAGTTTTAACGATGTTTTTATCTTTTGTCTTTTATGCTGTATTTGTTTTATATTGTTGCCTTTGGTTGTGAGCCGCCCCGAGCCTGTTTGGGAGTGGCGGCATAAAAGCCGAATAAATCAAATCAAATCAAAACATAATATGCACAACTGCCATCATGAACTGCAGTTTTCACTGATTACCATCTGTAATTGAGAAGGGCATATGTTTTAGAATGCAGGAAGCGATGTTCACAGAATCAAAATAGTGTTCCATCTAGCTTGGTATAAGCCACACTATTTACCAGGGGATTGCCAGGATATTAGACAAGTCCTTCCTAGCCCTTTGTGATCAGAGATAATAGCAAATAATCAATCACTGCTGCCTAGCTTCTTGGAACCAGCTTTCCCTGAATTACATTCTCCAGCATTGCTTGGAAGGAGCTTCCCAGATCCAACCACCACTGTCTGCAGCTGCTGTGACCAATAATCAGAACCCCAATCTATCAGAACACCATAGGAAACATGATGATAGAGAAAAGCCAGGACCTCTGGCTAGAGTTGTTGTTTATTCATTTAGTCGCTTCCTACTCTTCGTGACCTCATGGACCATCCCAAGCCAGAGCTCCCTGTTGGCCATCACCTCCCCCAGCTCCTTCAGAGTCACGCCAGTCACTTCAAGGATGCCATCCATCCATCTTGTCCTTGGTTGGCCCATCTTCCTTTTTCCTTCCATTTCCCCCAGCCTCATTGTCTTCTCTAATCTTTCCTGTCTCCTCATGATGTGGCCAAAGTACTTCATCTTTGCCTCTAATATTCTTCTTTCTAATGAGCAGTCGGGCTGAAGTATGGACTGGTTGGATCTTCTCACGGTCTAAGGCACACTCTAGGGTACCACCTAGAAACCCTAAATAAATGTTGCAGAGGAGCCTATGATATTATGGGATATGGCTATAGCTATATTGACAGTATCACCTCCACACTCCTTGATGTTATCTGGTTCATAAAGGGTTGGTGGGATGGGGACTTGATTGAGGATTTGAAACCAGTTGCCTATTTCTAGATCTTATCAACAGGCTCTTAAAATGTTTGAATATGTGTCAACTATGTTGTCATGGAGGTACCACTAAAAACAACCCATAGCAAGTGATCAATCTTGAGTATGATGAAATCACATCTCATCTGAGGCTATGACATTTAATGTAATGCTTATGAAAGTACCAATGGTCTGTACATCCTCATTTCACTCCAACACCTCCAACGTTACACTGAGTAATGATTAGGGGAAAGAAATTACATCCGGAAATACATATCACCACTAAATGAGAAGAGAGGCTTACACTCTACCACTGAGTATATTTACCTACAGAAAACCACAGATGGAGGTAAAATAATCTAAGTGGGTTGCATGGAATGGCAAGAAAAACCCTATTCCTCCCACTTCTGCCACCCAAGAGACTATAATAAGTTTCTCTCTCCAATCTCCACCCAAAACAGAAATCTCCAGACTGGTTTGCACTGCAAACATCTTAGTGGGCACAGTGTGTTTACAACTGTTTTCACTTTGCCCATTTCTTTGTTCAGGCATGAGTATGGCTGTGTCTCTCAAAGGTTATCCAGTGTAAACACATTGGTTAAAAGGAGACAGTTGCAACACACATTTTCACAGCAGACAGTTCCCAGGTTTGCAGCAAAGAACAGTTATTAAACCATCTAGATTTCTATATGCACAGGCTATTTTTTCTTTCTTACTGGACATAAGTTGCATTAAACACACAACATCTCAGTTACTTTGCAAATTATAGGCCAATGACTTATGCGCAGGTTGAGGAATTCCACAGGTTGAATAACAGAGTTGGAAGAGGCCACTTGAGACATCAACTCCTTGCCATGACATTTCTCATCATCACACTTGGTGCTGTTCTCTTCCCATTATTGCTATTCATAAAGAATTGTCTTTGTTCATGAAAGGAGCTCTTAGAAAGGTCACATGAAGTGAGATTCAGCTTCAGACTGAAGAAGAGACACAATGTCATGCCTTCCACACAGAAGATAGGGTTTGGGCTTAGTACATCAAGCTAACCCCCTCCCCCAAGGCCAGCTAAGAGGAGGAAGGGGACTGAGGTAGAGACATTAAAAACACCTGTCTCCTGGCTGCTGCTTCTTACACCTGCCTGCCACCTAAGGAGGAGAAGGAGGAAACGCTGCTGCTCCCCCCCCCCCCCAGGGCTGGCTAAGAGGAGGAAGGGGACTGAGGTAGAGACTTTAAAATCCAAGATGGCGCCGGTCGTTGAGCACCCGCCCGGAGTGCTCCGGCTGAGCATGCTTGATAGCACCTCGCTAGCCTCTCCTGCCCACCTGCAAACCAGCGGAGGGTATGAGTCTGACCTCCAGCCACACGAAGTGGTTGTAGAGGATCCTCTACCCCTTGGAGATTCGATGTGGCTGGGGAGGGCATCCCTGCCACGATCGGGCCCATACTGCCTGGGGACGCCGGCATCGGTACGACTGGTGCAGAAGCCAGGACTGGCCCCGGAGTCGGGAACTGAGGGAGCGGAAGGAAGACGAGCCCGGTGGTTCCTCCGTCCACTGACTGCTTCTTCAGCAAAGTTTTTGAGATCCTGGGGCAGGGGTCACCCGTTAAAGTCGACCCCCCTAAGGGAAGAACGCCTAACCGGAGGAGGCCAATATCGGACGGCGACCCCCAGAGACACCCCCACTGGCAAGCCAGACCAGCTTGCCATAGAACGTCTAATTTCCGAATATAGAAGGCTGGTGGAGCTCTTCAACGGCTTTGGCAATCTCTTGAGAGGGCTGGGCATCCTCAACCCTCAGGACCTGGACATGGCTGCAGGATCGGTAGGTCCTATGGAGGCGGCTGCCACAGTGGAACCCCCACAACTGGACCCCCTGTAACTCTTGACCTGGAATGGGACCAGTCTTGCAATTTCCCAACCGGGGACTGCAAGACTGGTGGAGAGCCACTAGCGGTGGAGAGGAAACCTGGCCCTTCGACCCCCGGAGACCCCACCGAGGAAGAAACCAAGGGAGACCCTGAGCGACTTGCCACAGCCGAGTCGCCCCCCGAGCCCTTACCCACAGGAGATGGACCCAGCCGATCGACGGGAGAGACCGGCTGCCCCTGCCAACACGACTCAATGCTGCCACTGAACGTGACGGAAATCCTGGCTGCCCCCCGAGGTCATTTTCGCCGACGCCAGAGCCTGGCCCCGGGGAGGCCGACGATGGTGGACGACCTTGGAGACGCTGGGCCTGGTCGTTCGTCACCGCCCCCTGAGGACTGGAAGCCTGGGAGGAGCCTCCGGCGGAAGGCACAAGGGCGTCCTGGGAGGCGGAGGCGATGCCAGCGCAGCAGGAAAAGCTGCCAAGAAAGGACTTCCGGTCCCACAGACATTCACCAGAAGTCCTCCCAGCCCAACCAGTTCCAGAGCAGCCAGGTGCCACAGAGGGGGACTCCCAGAGCCCCTGGAACTAGGAGGACCCTTGAATTTTCTTCTGGACCCCCGGAGCGGGAGAGGTCCGCGAGGATTGGCCTTGATGCATCCAGGAGGTTCCCTGCTAGGACCTTCTGGAATGCCAACTACAGACGTAGAGTGTCCCCACTGGCGAACCCTCAACCCAGGAGATCTGACATCCTGGTGAGGGGGAGATTGGACCCACAGGCTTGTGGTGACCGTCTCCCAACGGATCTGGTGACTCTAAGGACACTGTTGGACTTGTGGGACCCTCCTAGGCTCCCCTCGTTCGATGGTCGAGCCACTGTTGGCTTGACCTCTGGATAGCTCACTGACCCATGTGGTCACGAGCCCTGGTCTCCCCTCCCCTGCCTTAGATGTAGTACCTCCCTTTTGTGTTGTATCGTATTGTTCGTGTATTATGTATTTTATGTCAAACTGTAAACCCCTCCTAGCCTACGGGGAGTGGCGGTATAGAAAGTTTGAAGAATAAATAAATAAATAAACAGCTGTGCTGCAGAAAAATCCTGCCAATTAGAAGGTCAGCACGTCAAGCCTGGGCAGGGTGAGCACCCGCCGTTAGCCCCAGCTCAACTGTCCACCTAACAGGTTGAAAGCAGAAATGTGAGTAGATAAAATAGATATTGTTCTGTGCCCTTAAAGCAGTGGTTCTCAACCTGTGCGCCCCCATGTGTTTTGGCCTACAACTCCCAGAAATCCCAGCCAATTTACCAGCTTTTAGGATTTCTGGGAGTTGAAGGCCAAAACATCTGGGGACCCACTGGTTGAGAACCACTGCCTTAAAGGAACATCGGTTGGAAGAAATCTCATCGGCATGGAAGATAGAGTGACAGCAACCCACTCCCCCTGTGGTCTGAGTCAAGCACAGCTTCCAAGATGCCAGAAATAAGATGGGGAAAACTGCTTTTACCTCTGTTTGTGTTTGTCTGTCCTTGTTAATGGTATAATTTTTTATTTTATTTATTTATTTGTCGTATTTCTAGGCCGCCACTCCCGGGAGGCTCAGGGCGGCTCACAACAGGGCAATAGACAATAAAACACATTAAAACACATAAAGCACTCTAAAATATCCATACATTAAAAACACAATGCGCTGTACGAAATACGAAATGCACAGCATAATACAGTATAAAAGATAAAATCAACAGGCAAGACTGGGACACTGATGGCGTCTTATAAGCTGAAGGCCTGTTGAAAGAGGAAGGTCTTACAGGACCTCCTAAAGGGACATAAGATCTTGGAGGGCTCGTGTTTCGGCTGGGAGAGCGTTCCATAAAGTTGGAGCTATCACTGAAAATGCATTGAATGTTTGCCATATGCGTGTTCTGTAAGCCATTCTGAGTCCTCTTTGGAGTGAGAAGGGCAGGATATAAATACTGTAAATAAATAAAGATCCCAGATCCAATATCTGGTATTAGCAAGCTGGGATAGGAAAGAGACAGTGATAAGTTACATCAGTGGTTCCCAAAGTGGGCGGTACCACCCCTGGTGGGCGGTGGGGCAATCCAAGGGGGCGCTGGGAGGCTCAGGAGAATTTGGGGGTGCTGAACCCCTGTAAGGGGGTGGTGGCATGAGCCAGGCTTGCCACTTGCAGGGTCGCATGCTTGCGAGGACATCCCCATGGGAAGAAAGAGGCCGATATACAAGACTGCGCCATGGGCGGGGTTGACGAGAGGAAGGAGGCATGCATTGCAGTTTCTACGGCAACGCCTGCCTGGGGATTCCAACTCGCAGGGACACAGTCGCAAGTGCGCGATCCCTGGGCAGGTGTTGCTGTTTGATCCAGATCTGTCATTCATGGGGATCTTAGTGGTCTGTGGAAGTCAGAGCTGAATTGGCTGAAGGTACTGTAAATCCCATCATCCGTTGCGCATACTCCCCCAAACATATTGTTATTGTGATTATTTCTGGAATTCAATGTTTGTAATGTACACCTTTCTTTACTATATTTTACAAAAAAGGAAGAAACATTAATACATATATCTTTCTGTTTAATTGTTATTAAAATTTAAAAGAAATAATTTCTAGGAGGGCGCCGAGAAAAAAAAATTCTGGGAAGGGGGCAGTAGGCCAAAAAAGTTTGGGAACCATTGAGTTACATGAACCAATTTTAAGATTTGAATGATACAAAAATAGGAAATTGGTGGAAAGGGGTTGTACATCAAAATGCATAGCTATAAAGAAATCCTGCAGCACCTTTGAGCCTAAATAAGAAAAAGACATTTCTAGCATAAGCTTTCATGGGATCCAGTCCACCGCATCTGATTAAGTAGACTGGAGTCCACAAACACTTTTGCAGGAAACTTATTTATCTCAGTTGATCTCAAAGATGTTACAGGATTCCCTTATACCTTGTAATTGATTTTAGTCCGTTCTAATTACCGGGTATATGGTAGCTTCCTATATTCCACAAATACAGGAGAGCCTTGAATTATTGAGAAGTTGTTCCCTTAGTAATTCCAGTATGCTTTGATTAAGCACCTTCCAAAACCATTCATTAGATAGGACTCAATTTTCCCTATTCATTTCAATCTCCATTTCCGATAATGCCTGAAAAACCTCTTGTTTCACTTGGGTGTTCTGATCCCTCGAGATCATTTTCTTGGGCACAATATAAAAATATTAGTGGACACTATCAGCCACATAATCAAACATAGGTGTAAGAAATCCGGGACTACACTGTGTAGGAGTCTTACATCATGCTCTTAAACCAAATACCTCAAGTAATTTGAATGCTCTTGTTGGAGCTCATAATTGGAAATTACCTTTTTGCAGGATTTCCAGATGTTCCCAAAGAATATCTCCTACAAAGTCTGGTGCCAATTCAAGGAAACAGTCCTTCCCCAAAGCACACAATGCAGCTCCATTCATGCAGAATTTCTGGAAGTCCACACCTTTCAAACTGAATTCATTCACCGCCCACATCACCCAGTCTCGTACATGGGTCTCTGTCCACTGTTGGGGATCTGCAGCAAAAAGGCAGAAAACATTAATTCAAGAGCAGGAATTATGTAGCTGTCTTACAGTGCATCTACACTGTTCAAATGATGCAGTTTGACAAAACTTTCATTGTCACGGCTAAATTATATGGAATCATGGAAGTTGTAGTTCAGTGAGGCACCAGCACAGTGGTTCTCAACCTTCCCAATGCTGTGATGCCTTAATACAGTTCCTCATGTTGTGGTGATCCCCAACCATAACATTATTTTTGTTGCTACTTCACAACTGTAAATTTTGCTACTTTTATGAATCGTAATGTAAATATCTGATATGCAGGATGTATTTTCATTCACCGGACCAAATTTGGCACAAATACTCAATACGTCCAAATTTTAATACTGGTAGGGTTGGGGGGGGGGGTTGATTTTGTCATTTGGGAGTTGTAGTTCATGGGATTTATAGTTCACTTAAAATCAAAGAGCATTCTGAACTCAACCAACATGGAATTGAACCATACTTGGCACACAGAACTCCCATGACCAACAGAAAATACTGGAAGGATTTGGTGACCATTTGGTGACCTTGAGTTTTGGAGTTGTAGGTCACCTACATCCAGAGAGCACTGGATCTCAAACAATGGACCAAACTACTCAATATGCCCAATATGCCCAATTGTAAACACTGGTGGAGTTTGGGGAAAATAGACTGTCAGCGCCGCCTGACCCGTTTGTTTACCTAACGGCCCAGGCATCACCCGCCATCTGATAACAGCAACATCTGGTCATCCTTTGAACTGTCCCTGGCCTTTGAAATGCTGAGCGCCCTGTTCCTGGCCTTTGATATGCTGGGCGCTGGAAGAATGGACAAAGGGGGAGGAGTGGGCCGGCGGGAGGTTGGGGTTGAAGGGTTTGAAGGTGTAGACCGGCGGGAAAAGGCCAGTTCGGTCTTTGACTGTCCTGGATTAAGGATCAAATAAACTACTTTTCCTTCAAAGAACTTTGGAGTGAGCGTGGCTTCCTACCGGAGCTGACATAAAGACCAAACTCCCAAATCCTTTTGCGGCTGTGAATCCTATCCAACCGCAACCTCTACGATCACGATGTCCGAGCAGGAGGGAGAACCCCCGATGGAAATCACTTCGGAGGAAACGGCCGAAGACAAGGAAGGACTCAGAGCAGGCCGGACGGAGGCGGAGGCCGAAGACCAGAAGGTGACCCGCATGGATGACAGGGAGCAGGACTTCCAGATACCCTTGTTAAAAGACGTGACGGTGCGGAAGAAGACGGGGGCGACTGGAGAGAGAGGGCCCCGGGAACCAGCACCCCGAGTCAGCCCTGGCCGCTGGAAGAGCAAGTGAGTGCCCTAACCCAAGCAGTGCAGAGCATCCAATTCCAACTGGGAGTGATGCAACGCCGAGCGGAAGGTCCGGCGTGGGGATTTCCGGAGGAGACCCGGGTGAAGGAGAGAGCCCCGACCCGTGCATCGGAGAGGTCGGGGGGAAGACCATCCAGGAGGGTGACCTTTGCCAGTGGCGAGGACGACTTCCTCCCGGGGAGAGGGGCGTCCACATTCAACCTAGGTGCAAGCAAGAGAAGCCAGGAAGCAGGGCCTGGCCGGAGGGACCTGAAGGTGAAGTTCAATGGCGACCCGCGGCAGCTCTCATACTTCCTCACTAATGTCCAGAATTTCATGCAGGACTATGGAAACACCTTCCCCTCCTAAGGAGCCAAGGTACGAGCCATAGGAGCCAACTTGAAGGAGGCTGCGGCCGACTGGCTGGTGCAGATGTTCGAGACAGAGGTCCCCAAACTGCGACGCCTAGAGGCATTCCTGAACACGCTACAGAGACGGTTTCGGGACCCGCTAGTCGGAGAGAAGGCCAAAACCCAGCTCAAACGGATTTACCAGGGCCAGAAGACTGTGTCGGAGTATGCCCTGAATTTCTAGATGATTGCAGGAAAGGTCCGAGACTGGTTGGAGGTGACCAAGCTGGAATACTTCAAAGCAGGCCTGCGGTCTGACATCCTGGAATGGGCGATGCATCGGGGAAACCCCAAAACCCTGGAGGACTGGATAGTCCTGGCTGGCTGGGTGGAGTGTGATAAAGAACAGATGCCCCGGCGATACCCAGAAGGGGGGAGAAGCAGAGGACCAGGCCCCACCGGGAGGCCTGGGCCGGGTAGGCGACCTTCTCCAAGGCCCCGGTCGAGCAGCAGGGAAACTCCCAAGGGGAAAAAAGGGGCGTGCTACTCCTGTGGCTGCGCAGCCGAATGCCGCCGGAAGGTGGGCCCACCCAGGGCCGAAAAGACGCCAGAACCCAAACCGGCGGACGCCCCTAAGACCTCCAGAGGCAAGGCGGTGGCAGCGGCAGAAACGGCGCATGCACCATGCAGTCTGCGGGAGCCCGAGGAGCTCGGGACGGAGGCCGAGGAGAGCGATCCGGAGTGGACATCGGGAAACGACAATAATCTGCTGTAGGCGCCCGGCGGCAGATCCAACCCTCCCAGGGCGGTGAGTCCGAACCCCTAAACTGCGGCACCCTTAAATTTAATGTAAGGCTGTGGAACCCCGAGGGGGGCCAAGAAGTAGAGACAGAGGCAATGCTAGATAGCAGGTGCACCCGGTGCCTGATGTCCCCCCAACTGGCCCGGCGACTTGGAGTAAGAGCCCAGACCCTGGCGGCACAAATTCTTTTCACACAGTTAGATGGGACCCCAGCCAATGGGAAGCCAGCAACCCAAAAAACGAGGAACTTGGGGATTCAGATCGGAACCCACGAAGAGAACCTGCAGTTCGTTCTCTAACCCATGGCACATCAACCAGTCATCCTGGGGATCCCATGGCTCCGGAAGCAGAACCCCCAGATCAATTGGGAAACAGGGGTGGTGAAGTTCCGGGACGGAGAGGCTCAGGCAGAAATAGACAAACCCGAAGGAGGCGAGGGCCCAGTCACAGAGGGAGCAGGAGTGGCCACGGCAGAGGCCCCACCACCTGGCGTCCCGCGCGAGTATCAAGACCTGGAGGAGGTGTTCAGTGAAAAGGAAAGCGATCAACTCCCCCCCCCCCCACCGGAAGTGAGACTGTGTGATCGAGATAGAGCCTGGCGCAAAGCTACCAAGCCCGAAGCTATACGCCATGTCAGAGCCGGAGAGGAAAACCCTTAGGGAATTCATAGACAAAAACATGGAAAGGAGATTCATTGAGCTCTCGACCAGCCCATTAGCAGCGCCGGTCCTATTCCACCCCAAGGCGGATGGGACGCTGCGCCTGTGTGTAGACTACAGGGGCCTGAACGCCATAAGAACGGCAAGCCCATACCCGCTGCCGTTGATGTCCGAGATTTTGGCACAGCTGGGAAAAGGCCACTTTCTTCACCAAACTGGACATTCGGGAAGCGTTTATAGGATACCCAGCTTCTGCTGAGAATGGACGGCAGGCCGGACTCCGTACCCGATTGTTTCCATCTATGCCTCGAAGCCGTGACTGGTTGGCTGCGTGCCAGCTGGCTGAAGGTGAATCCATCGAAGACGGAGATCCTGTGGCCTGGCCGGCCTGGGCTGGGTGGGTGCCGGTTGCCTACCCTGGATGGCGAGCGGCTTAACCCATCGCCGTCAGTTAAGAGCCTGGGGGTTGTGCTGGACTCCTCGCTGACCATGGAGGGCCAGGTCTCCGTGGTCAGCAGGACGTCATTTTATCACCTCCGACAGGCTAGGCGACTGGCACCCTACCTGTCCAGGGGGGACCTGGCCACAGTGATCCAAGCGACGGTCATCTCGAGATTGGACTACTGTAATGCCCTCTACGTTGGCCTTCCTTTGTCGACAATCCGGAAACTCAAGCTAGTGCAGAATGCCGCGGCCCGCTTGCTGGCAGGAGTGCCGGCGAGAGACCATATTACACCTATTCTTCGGCAGCTGCACTGGCTTCCCATTGAGTACCGGATTGCCTTCAAGGTGTTGGTTTTAACCTTTAAGGCCTTGCACGGCCTAGGGCCTGCGTACCTGAAGGACCGCCTTACCCCATACGTTCCCCCGAGATCACTGCGCTCAGATGAGCAAAATCTGTTGTTGATTCCATCAGTCCGCTCCTGCCACCTGTCAACGACCAGACAAAGGTCTTTTTCTGTGGCGGCACCAGTGCTCTGGAATGCCCTCCCGGATAGTACCCGAGCAATTGCTGAACTGGGTCCCTTCCGGAGGGCGTGTAAGACGGCCTTCTTCGAGCTGGCCTTTAATTAGGCGTACTGGACCAAAAAACTCCGATGTATGTCCTCCCAACCTATGCTCTGACAATGTAACCGTTTTTAAATGTGGCTTATGTTTTAGGTTATGCTTATGTTTTAATAATTGTAGGGCCGCATGTTGACATGTTGCAACATGCCACCCATGTATTTTTGCTGTGCTCCGCCCCGAGCCTGCTGGGAGGAGCGGAATATAAAAATGAATAATAAATAAATAAATAAATAAATACGAGTGCGGGCTGAAGATTGCTGGAAGACCGCCTTCAACTGCCACCTGGGGCAGTACCAATTCCGGGTCACGCCCTTCAGACTTAAAGGAGCTCCAAAAATTTTCCAGCAATTCATCAACGAGATCTTCAGAGACTTGTTATACAAAGGGGTTCTAGTCTACCTGGATGACGTCTTGATTTATACTGAATCGGAACCCGAACACATCAAACTGACGAGGGAAGTACTCCGTCGACTACGAGAAAACCAGCTATTTGTCAAACTCTCCAAATGTGAGTTCCACCGGACGGAACTGGACTACCTGGGATACCGCATCTCCACCAGGGGCTTGGCCATGGACCCCAATAAGATCCGAGACGTACTGGCATGGGAGCCCCCCCGGACCTGCCGACAACTCCAAGGATTCCTGGGCTTCGCCAACTTTTACAGACAATTCATACAAGGATTCGCCGAGGTAGCGCTCCCCCTCACTGAACTGTTAAAAACGAAGGGGCTGGGGGAGACGAAGAAAGCCAAGTCCCCTAGCGCAAAACTGCAATGGACACCCCAGTGCCAGGATGCTTTTGAGGCCCTCAAGAAATGCTTCACTAGCCAGCCACTGCTGGTTCACCCCTTGCCTGACCGCACCTTCACCGTCCAGTGCGACGCGTCCGAGGCAGCCTACAGGGCGGTGCTGCTTCAACGAGATGATGGACAACTTCGGCCGTGCGCCTACCTCTCCAAGAAATTCTTCGGGGCCGAAAAAAGATGGCACATGTGGGAAAAGGAATCGTTGGCCATAAGGGCCGTGCTCAGTCACTGGAGACACTTCTTGGAGGGTACTGCCCTGCCGTTTGAAGTGTGGACGGATCACAAAAACCTGAAGGCGCTACAGACCTCACAGCGTCTCAACGCTAAGCAGCTGAGATGGGCCCAACTCTTTAGCCGCTTCAACTTCACCCTGAAGTACCTCCCCGGCGCAAAGAACCTATTGGCGGACACCCTCTCCCGAATGCCAGATGCAGACTACTCCGCCCCGGGGGAAGTGGGAACCGTGTTCTCCAACCACCAGTTGGGCCTAGTTGCCCGCACCTGAGCGGCCGCTAAGGCGGCACCACCCTAAGACAGTCACCCCCCCCCGACGTCCTGGCCAAGCTCAAGGCAGCTTCCCTGGGCGCTGAGTGGCTCAAGGGACACATGGGCGACTTGCAGTCCACGGATGGAACCTGGCACTACGGCGACAAGCTATACGTCCCAACAACCATGAGGGGTCAGGTCCTAGCACAGGCCCATGACTCCAAGCTGGCAGGACACTTTGGCCTCACAAAGACTCTAAAGCTGCTGGCGCGACAGTTCTGGTGGCCGGCGATGCGCAAAGATGTGAGGGATTACATCACCGAGTGCGATGTCTGCGCCAGAAACAAACCCAAGATGGGCCGGCCGACAGGTCTCCTACAGAGTGTGGCCAACCCCACTGAACCTTGGAGGGAGGTCGCAATGGACTTCGTGGTAGACCTCCCAAATAGCAGCGGCTATACTACCATTTGGATGGTAGTGGACCTCTTCTCGAAGCAGGCCCACTTTGTTCCCCTCCGCTGATTGCCCACAGCACCCGAATTGGCTCAGTTGTTCACAAACCACGTCTTCCGGCTCCATGGCTACCCTCGCCGCGTCATCAGTGACCGAGGGCCACAGTTCACCTCAAAGTTTTGGAAGTCGTTTCTGGCAGGGTTGGGCACCCGAAGGGCCCTGAGCACCTCTTTCCACCCGGAGACGGACAGAGCGACCGAAAGAGTCCAAAAGACTATGCAGCAATACTTGCGCTGCTTCTCCACCTACCAACAAGACCAATGGGCCGGTCTGTTGGACGTTGCCGAATACAGTTACAATAACTCTGATCATGCCTCCACGGGCGTCTCGCCTTTCCGGGCTGTCTCGGGCCGTGACTTTCCGCCCTTCCCAGCCATCGACCACGTCGCTGGTGGGTCACTCTCGCCCGACAGCTGGGGCGCCAAGGTGGCCAGCGCGTGGCCCCTTATCCAAGCCGCGCTACAACAAGCCAAAGAGAGCTACAAGACACACGCAGATAAGAAGAGGGGTCCTCAGCCCACCTAGGCAGAGGGCAACCTAGTGTACCTATCAACCAAACACCTCAAGTCCACCCAGCCGTCACGCAAGTTCGCTGACAAGTTCATGGGACCCATACGTATTGTGGAGGTGATTAACCCTGTAGCGATGAAACTGGACCTACCGCACACATGGCGCAAGGTCCACCCGGTGTTCCACATAAGCTTGCTGAAAAAAGCGGTAACCGATCGCAAATAGTCCACACCTGCTGACGTTCCCATTCCGATCATGGTAGGGGCCCACACCCACTTCGAGATCCGAGACATTCTCGACTCTCAACGCCGCAGGGGCAAGCTCCGATATCTGGTCCAGTGGGCGTCAAAAGACTTGCAGCCCGAGTGGGTGTTGGGTGAGCATGTAAAGGCCCCGAAACTACTCAAGAAGTTCCATGCTGCCTTCCCTGCCAAGCTGGGACCATGATCTCTCTCTCTCTTTTTTTCTTTTATTATTTTCCTTCTCTCTCTTCCTGCAGGTGCCCATTTTTTGAGGGGGGCGCTATGTCAGTGCCGCCTGACCCGTTTGTTTACCAAAGGCCCATGCATCGCCCGCCATCTGATAACAGCAACATCTGGTCATCCTTTGAACTGTCACTGGCCTTTGAAATGCTGAGCGCCCCGTTCCTGGCCTTTGATATGCTGGGCGCTAGAATAATGGACAAAGGGGGAGGAGTGGGCTGGCGGGAGGTTGGGCTTGAAGGGTTTGAAGGTGTAAACTGGCGGGAAAAGGCCAGTTCGGTCTTTGACCGCCCTGGATTAAGGATCAAATAAACTACTTTTCCTTCAAAGAACTTTGGAGTGTGCGTGGCTTGTTTGGGCTTCCTACCGGAGCTGACATAGACCTTGACATTTGGGAATTGTAGTTGGTGGGATTTCTAGTTCATATACAATCAAAGGGCATTCTGAACCCCAGCAATGATAGAATTGGGCCAAACTTCCCACACAGAACCCCCATGACAAACAGAAAATACTGTGTTTTCTGGTGGTCTTTGGCTACCCTTCTGACACTCTCTCGCAACCTCCTCATCCCAAGGAGTCCCGATCTCCAGGTTGAAAAATGCTGCACCAGCGAAAGACCTTGGAAAATGGCAGCTCCCATGATTGCATAGCACTGAGCCATGTAAGTTGGAAGTGGTGTCCAAAGACATTAAAATAATGTTTTTCAGAGGGTTTCCACCTCTTAACTGTACCTTGAGTATGGTTATATGGGCTAATCTACAAACACTAGCTTCAATTTTCTTACAACTTCAATTGTGTTATTAAAAAGTTCCTGGCTACTGGAGAAGTTGTTCTTTTTATATTCAATTACTTAGTTCATACAATTACAGCTATGCAGTATTTTGTTGGCAATTTCTAAAATTACAACTCTACACATCCATGTAATTCACATATTTCTACTCTTTGAAAGGAATAAGATGCAGATCTCTCTTTTCATCAGCCTTATCGCAATGGTGGCACAGGAAGCTGCAGCAGAAAATAATTCCCAACTTGCTTCGTGATGCCTGACACAAATAAATGTCAATCTGTATCTCGTATTTTATATCAGTGCCTCAGTCATACCTTTGGGAATTCCCAGTCGTTGCTGTTCTTTTGTGAATCCACTGAATGTGGCCTTTAATGCCTGTGACATCATTTCTTTGCTGCTTGGGGTTAACAAAGGCACATCCGCACATTCCATATCTGAAAGACAGGGGTAGGAAACAGATACGTAAACAGACGAAGTTGATACAGATGGTGAAAGGATCATAGAGCAGCAGAGTCAATGCTTAGGATGGTGACAGTCACTGTCCAGATGCCAAAGCTTGAAAGACTTATGAAGACCACCATGCTTTCTTTCTTTTCCCCCCAAAAATCAGTCAACAGGCAGATTTACATTTGCTCTAGAGTTACATAAATTGGTTCACTAAAAATGTAGGCAGATCAACACTTTAAGTCTGGTAGAGGTGCCCACTACGAAAGGGAGATGAATGTAAATCTCAGCAAATCTGGCCTGTCTTTACAGATCACTGATTCTGCAAAGCAGAATAAAATATGTGACATTCCAGGTCTTGTTATATTGCAATGAAAATGGGCAAAGCAAATGGTGAGGAATACTGGGGAATGCAATGCAACAACAATTTGGAAGACCATATGATTCCCACATTATGTCTGCATATATGCATATTGCATATTGCCTCGGTGGCACAATGGGTTAAAACCTTGTGCCGGCAGGACTAAAGACTGACAGGTTGAAGGTTCGAATTTGGGGAGTGCGTGGATGAGCTCCCTCTGTCAGCTCCAGCTCCCCATGTGGGGACATGAGAAAAGCCTCCCACAAGGATGGTAAAACATCAAAAACATCTGGGCAGGCCCTGGGCAACGTCCTTGCAGACGGCCAATTCTCTCACACCAGAAGCAACTTGCAGTTTCTCAAGTTGCTCCTAACATGAAAAAAGTATGTATATGTGAGTGTGTGTACATATACATACACACACAGGATGAATTATTTTAGTAGATTATTCTCACATTACCAACATAAGCAATCTAATCCACATGTGATCTTTTGCGATGACTTGGGAAATAAAAAGTTGAAATTAAACCACAATGAACATTTGTTGCTGTCAATCTTCTAGGTTAAAATAATAATTGTTAACATTTTATGAAAGGCACTTTAATTTTGCCGATAAAAAGGATGTATTCCTTTATAAACAGATTATATACAACAGCCTTCTTGCTTCTTTGGGATTTGCAGGGGGAAAGTTGGGCATTGTTTAAATGTTTTCTTCAATGAAATGATATAGATTTTTGGTTCTCACCTCTTTGCAGAGTACATCGGAAAAAGTGTGGTTGAAAAAATATTTTGCATATACACACAAAATGGGGAAAGTTATTCAGGTTGCTGGAGAAGAAGTAAGGGATTCCAAACACTGCCTAAAGACTGTCATTTGGATATTGAGAAGGTTTTATTAGCAAGGCTCTGGAGAAATAAACATACAGCCCAAGCCATCTCTGCCATCCATCTTCACTTCAAGATAACGCCAAGAGAAAGTGCCCTGCACACTTTTCCCTTACCCTTAAGAGATTTGTTGTATTTTAATGATGGGTTTAGTGGGCTTGGAGGTTGCAGGAGACCACCCAGAAACTGCTTTCCATCACCTTTGCAGTCTGGTTGGAGGGCAGCTGTGTTGCTCTCCAGCTATGGGAGAATGATTCTGTAAATGGGGAGGGGAACCTCTTTGGCCAGAAACTATTTTCAAGAACAATGGGCCTTGAATAACATGCACCCCAGCGCTAAGTCCCAGGAACAGTTCAGGGCAGTTGCCTTCAGCCTTTAGAGCCAAGATGGTAAATAAATACCTGTAAGAAAGGTCAGATAACTGACCAGATAGTTCCTAAAATGACCTTATTATGCTTACTGGAGCCCCGGGTGGTGCAATGGGTTAAGCCCTTGTGCTGGCAGGACTGCTGACTGAAAGGTCTTCAGTTAAAATCTGGGGATCAGAGTGAGCTCCCATCTGTCAGCTCCAGCTTCCCATGCGGAGACATGAAAGAAGCCTCCCACAATATGGTAACACATTGGGGCATCCCCTGGGCAACGTCCCTGTAGTCAGCCAATTCCCTGACACCAGAAGTGACTTGCAGTTTTCAAGTCGCTCCTGACACACACAAAATATTCATGCCTTACTGATCAGAACATAGCAGATGAGGAAAAAAAAATCAAAAATCAGATGAAGGCAGGGGAAGAAAGAGAAAAGAAAAGTAGAGAAAGAAGAGAGATAAGAAGGTTGAAGAGAAGGAAGAATAAGGCAGGAGAAGATTGAATTACAAAAATCATCTAGAAAACAGCAAAGCATAAAAGATCTCACATCAATGAATAAGGTAAATCAAATGCTGCAGGACTAGTATCTACTTGTGCTCCCTTTCACATTTGCTTCAGAAATTCCAAAATCGCCAGAGAATATTTGGGGAACCTGGTAGGTGTGGCCGGGTGTGTGTGTATAAAGTCCCTAACTGTATCCAGATCAGTCTGTTGGAGGAAGTACAACGTTGGATAGAATCCTACTAAAGTATATCACAAAGTTAATAATTAAATGTATAGCTCAAAGCTGCTGAATTCGAACTGTAAATGACTCATAACTCAAAATACAAAAGACTTGCTTAAATAACATTGTACTAATGAATGCTACAATCTTGGGTACAGACCTATCTGGGAGTAGGTCTCTTTGCAACTTCATGGGGATAATTTCTGAGTAGATATATAAAGAATAATCATGTAAAGAAGAACAAATTATTTGTTTCTCAATGGTAAGAATTATGTAGCCGCCCTGAGTCTCCCCCGCCCCCCAAGGGGGGGTGAGAAGGGCAGGTTAGAAATACAGTAAATACATAAATATGTCATTGGACTGCAGTTTCCAGCATCCTGTAGTAAGCATTACTTACTGCTCGTTTGCTACCACGCACAATTCAAAGTTCTGGCTTTAGCCTATAAAGCTCTAAACAGCTCCGGTTCAATTTACCTGACCAAACATATCTTTCCCTATGAACTAGTTAGATATTTAAGATCTGCGGGGGAGGACCTGCTACCAGTCCCCCCCCCCCCCAATCGCTTGACTGGTCTGGATGAGAGACAGGGCCTCCCCCGGAGATCTTAAATCGGGTGGCATATAAATAAAGTTTTATTTATTTTATTACCTATGGGAGCAGGCGTTTGGATAGTGCAATATAGAACTGGCATAACTGTAGCAACACAAATAATGATTTCTGGAATATGTGTCATAGTTTTAACAGTTTTACGTATTTATATGTTTTTGCCCGTATTTATATATTTTATGTATCATATTTTATTTGATTGCATATGTGACATTGAATATTGCCAAGTTGTAAGCTGCTCTGAATCCCCCTTGGGGTGAGAGAGAATGGGATATAAATATAGTAAATAATAAATAAATACATAAATAACCAATGGTGAGGAATGAGAGGCATTGCAATCCAATATCCAGAAGGCTGTAGGATTCCTGCCCATTTTATGTTCTTTACACGAGCAAATAATATTATATCTCTTTCTCTACTCATTTATTTTTTAGAAGTGTGTTTCCAGGCGACGGGGGAAGGGGCCGGCCGAGTGTCAGAGGGTTCGCTCACTCGGCCGACGTCGCTTCTCTTCCTCCTGAACCCAAGACTGGACAATTGTTCCTTGTAATGGTTGGCCTGTGGTCGCCCGAGAAGGGACCGATGATGGTCCATGCCATGATTGACTCGGGAGCCACCAACAACTTCATTGATACAGACTATGCCAAGTCTGCCGGATTACAATTTCTGGATCTCCAAGAGCCAAAGGGTGTACAGACTATTGATGGGAGAACCCTGAAAACGGGGGCTGTGACTCAGTATACGGCCCCTACCAAGATGTGGACTAGCTCCCATAAAGAGGACATTTCTTTTCTTGTGACCAAGCTCCCTGATTTTCCCATTGTTCTGGGCATTGTGTGGCTCGCTCTGCATGATCCCCAGATTTCCTGGACTAAGAGACAGCTCGTTTTCCTCCGACCATTGCCAGAGTCATTGTCTCACGGCTCGGGCTTGTCAGGCCCAAGAGGTGGAGACGGTGGCCACACTGCCCAAGAAATATGCTGGTTTCTGGGACGTTTTCAGCGAGAAGGAGGCGGAGCGCTTGCCTCCCCACCGGCCCTATGATTGTGCTATTGAACTTGAACCTGGAGCCCCTATCCTCAGCTCAATTCTTTAGTAGGAGTTACTTCCAAGTAAATATACATCATTTCGCCACAACATGCTGCAATGTGTTAGGTTTCCCATCCAGAGACAAAAGATGGTTACTCAAAAAAACCCCCAAAAAAACCAACAACCTTATCTATTTAAATAAAATTTATTTTCAAATATGTTGCTATGGGTTGAGATTAATGAGGTTTTTTTTTCATGTCAGGAACAACTTGAGAAACTGCAAGTCACTTCTGGTGTGAGAAAATTGGCCATCTGCAATTGCTCAGGGGATGCCCGGATGTTTTGATGTTTTACCATCCTTGTGGGAGGCTTCTCTCATGTCTCCACATGGGGAGCTGGAGCTGACAGAGGGAGCTCATCAGCACTCTCCCCAGATTTGAACCTCTGACCTGTCGATCTTCAGTCCTGCCAGCACAAGGGTTTAACCCATTGCGTAACTGGGGGCTCCTATGTGTTGACATATGAAAACATAGATGAAAAACACTTTATGGAGTGAAAACATATCTATGGGTGCTAGATTGGGGAAAGGGGTGTTAGGAAAGGCTACAATTTCTACTTTTTATATTGGTCCAAATTCAGCCATACATGATAACTCCCGACTTTTAGAATATAACTATGCAATATATGTATCCGCCTCTTCTTCTGAAACCAACTCAATACTCCACAACGAGTTCAGAATCATCCGTAAAATGTAGAGTTACTGTTGCAACACGATTCTACATCAGATAAGGGAGCAACTATGCTGAGATCAAACAAGCCCAGGATAAGCCAAAAAGATTCAAATGTTGATCTTGAAAGAGGAAGCCAAGGTCAACCATAATTAAAGGAACACATCTATGGTCAAGACTGCTAAGCTATTTCTCACATTACATGGCCTGTATGAGATAGAGTCATGCTTGAAAAGGAGTCACTCAACGGTCTAACAAGTGTATCCAAACTGATACACATGGATATGAAAACGTGTTGGTTACATTTATGTATTACTAGCTTGGGGACCCGGCCCGGCCCGGGTCATTTGAGAAGTGCAGCAGGATGTAGAGTGGGTCATGGGGGCTCTGTGTGCCAAGTTTAGTCTTGATCCATCATTATTGGGAGTTGCAGTGGTATCATGAAATTACTGACGGTAGTGCAAGTCCCATCATCTCTGTGTGTCCTGTCCCCCCCAAAGTGTAGTAGGATGTAGATTGGGTCATGGGGGCTCTGTGTGCTAAGTTTGGTCTGTATTGGTGAATGGATGAGGGATGCATTGTTTTTCGGAAGTGAGTGAAGGTACTTCAAGTCCCATCATCCGTGGTCCGTCTCACAGTAAACTGCACCAGGCTGTAGAGTGGGTCATGAGGGCTCTGTGTGCAAATTTGGTGTTGATCAGTCATTGGATTAGGTTTGTAGCAGGATTGGGAAGTGAGGGAAGGTACTGCAAGTCCCATCATCCATGTTCTGTCCCCCTCCAAACTTCAGTAGGATGTAGAGTGGGTCACTGGGGCTCTGTGTGCCAAGTGTGGACTTTCTCGGTGTTTGTTGGGGGCCACAGTGGTCTGTGGGAACAGAGGGGTGTAAAAGTACTACAAATCCCATCATCCATTGTCAGTCCTCCCCCAAACCTCACCAGGACGTGAAGGCAGTCATGGGGGTTATGTATGGCAAGTTTGGTCTCGATCAGTGATTGGATGAGGGTTGCAGCGGACTTTGGAAGTGAGTAGAGGCACTTCAAGTCCCATCATCCATGGCCCACCCTCCTCCAAACTGCACCAGGACGTAGAGTGGGTCATGGGGGCTGTGTGTGCTGAGTGTGGTCTGTATTGGTCCTTTTTAGTGGCCTCAGTGGTCTGTGGGAACCAAAGTCTTGGAAAGTACTACAAATCCCATAACTGAACTGAACTGAACTGAACTGAACTGACTTTATTATTTCTGAGTCGCCCTCCACGTTAGTGCTCCGGGCGACTTACATATAGCAATTCAACAATTAAAAATATTAAAAATATTAAAATTTAGATTGAAATATTTAGGGGTTAAATGCAAGGGCCAGGCTCAGGGTCATACGTGGGTCATGTCATAGGGGGGTTATGTGTACCAAGTTTGGTGCAGGTCCATCACCCGTGCTGGTCGCTGTGGCCTGTGAAAGTGGCTGCCACATATCCGCCCTGGCCTGTGAAAGTGGCTGCCACATATCCGCCCTGGCCTGTGAAAGTATACCGGTGTAAAACAGAAAGGAGTAAAAAAATGGAAAAGGCCTGCATGGAATGGATTCTGGGTTGCTGGCTTTTTCCCCTCAGTGGGAAGAAATCCTGTTGTTTGAATGTAAAGGCCTGGATTCTGGGTTGCTGGCTATTTTCCTCAGTGGGAAGAAATCCTGTTGTTTGAATGTAAAGGCCTGGATTCTGGGTTGCTGGCTTTTTTCCCCTCAGTGGGAAGAAATCCTGTTGTTTGAATGTAAAGGCCTGGATTCTGGGTTGCTGGCTTTTTTTTCCCTCAGTGGGAAGAAATCCTGTTGTTTGAATGTAAAGGCCTGGATTCTGGGTTGCTGGCTTTTTCCCCTCAGTGGGAAGAAATCCTGTTGTTTGAATGTAAAGGCCTGGATTCTGGGATGCTGGCTTTTTTCCCTCAGTGGGAAGAAATCCTGTTGTTTGAATGTAAAGGCCTGGATTCTGGGTTGCTGGCTTTTTTTCCTCAGTGGGAAGAAATCCTGTTGTTTGAATGTAAAGGCCTGGATTTTGGGTTGCTGGCTTTTTTCCCCTCAGTGGGAAGAAATCCTGTTGTTTGAATGTAAAGGCCTGGATTCTGGGTTGCTGGCTTTTTTCCCCTCAGTGGGAAGAAATCCTGTTGTTTGAATGTAAAGGCCTGGATTCTGGGTTGCTGGCTTTTTTCCCCCTCAGTGGGAAGAAATCCTGTTGTTTGAATGTAAAGGCCTGGATTTTGGGTTGCTGGCTTTTTCCCCTCAGTGGGAAGAAATCCTGTTGTTTGAATGTAGAGGCCTGGATTCTGGGTTGCTGGCTTTTTTCCCCTCAGTGGGAAGAAATCCTGTTGTTTGAATGTAGAGGCCTGGATTCTGGGTTGCTGACTTTTTTCCCCTCAATGGGAAGAAATCCTGTTGTTTCAATGTAGATGCCTGGATTCTGGGTTGCTGGCTAATCAGTGGCTATCAATGCCCTCTGTCTGGTGCCTTAGAATTTTGGAGTGGCGAGGCTGTCCAATCAAAGGACTTTATGCAAATAGCTGCCACATATCCGCCCTTCCGCCCTCCGCATACACACACACATACACACATACACACATACAAACATTCCGTTTTATAAAGGTATACAGATAGTTTAAATATGGGCTCAAGTCAGTCTTAAGGTAAAGGTTCCCCCTTGAAATTTAAGTCCAATTTACATGTAGTAATTAGTTATTATGATTTCTTTGTGTTACTGCATGTTTTCAACTAAAATATTGCCATTAATATATTGTAAACCACCTTGAGGTGAGAAATGTGGTATATAAATACAGTAAATAAATTATTAAGTCTAATCGTGTCTGACTCCTGGGGTGGTGCTCATCTCCATTTCTAAGCCGAAGAACAGGCATTGTCCATAGATGTCTCCAAGGCCATGTGGCCGGCATGACTGCATGGAGCGTCATTACCAAACGGCCGAAGCAGTGCCTATTGATCTACTCACTCTTGCATGTTTTCGAACTGCTAGGTTGGCAGATGCTGGGGCTAACAGAGGGAGCTCACCCCACTCCCCGGATTTGTGAACAACTAAAATATAGGATTGGGATGAAATTCAAGGACCAAAATTCATACCCCCGAACTATTCTGATTAAGCAAGCATACTCAGATTAATCTTCCAACATTCCACTTTTTCTGTTGTTTTTAAAATATTTCAGTTTCTCATTCATCCCCTTAGGCCCCTATATTCCAGGATCTGATCCCAGATTATCTGCCAGTGAAGACTCACATAATCCAGTTCAAAGCAGATAATCTAGGATCTGATCCTGGGATATAGGGCACTGTAGAAGGACCTTAAGTTCTTCCCTTTGATCTCAGTTTATTCCATTGCTGCAAAACAAGTTCAAAATACGAAAGTAGTTTGAACACAAGCTCAGCTGTGGGAGAGGAGAAGATGAATCTTGCCCTTCCTTGTACATTCAGGAAAAAGCAAACTGCTGCAGCCTCTCCAAGCTTGTGTGTGTTTTTGTTACACACACTTTGTTGCCACTTTGACAACACTCTGATCTTGTATGGTCACACGTGTTGACTCGCTACAGAATAAAACGCCTTTGCAGAGTATGCTGGTTAACAAGAACTTGTTGATCCACTTTCCAAGAGCAGTTAATAGACCACTTGCATCAAATATTGAGCTTTTTCAATAAACCCAACTATCTGCTGAGAGTTGAAACTGGTTGAATGTTGGAGTCTACTCTTGTACAATAAAGAAAATAGGACATTTACTGTGCAAGGATTTGGAGTCTACTCATCTGTAGTAAAGACACAAGAACTATTTCCACATACATGAAGAGGATTTTTTTTAATTTTTTGAATAAAATAACAAATTGCCGTATATACTCAAGTATAAGCCGACCCGAATATAAGCCGAGGCACCTAATTTTACCACAAAAAACCTGAGAAAATTGATTGACCCAAGTATAAGCCGAGGGTGGGAAATGCAGAAGCTATGGGTCAATTTCAAAATAAAAATAGATATCAATAAAATAAAATTGAGGCATCAGTAGATTAAATATTTTGAATATTTACATAAAACTGTAATTTAAGATAAGACTGCCCAGCTCTGATTAAACCATTATGACCTTCTTCAATGTAAATGTGCTTCAATGTAAATGTGCTTCCAATAAAAATAAATTGAGTAAAATAATAAAGGTAATAACAGTAATAGTTTTAGTAGTAAAAATAATAGAGTAAAATAATGGAAATGTAATAAAAAGAGTAATAATAGAGTAAAACAATGGAAATAATAATAATAAATAGAGTGAAATAATAAATGTAATAATAATACATTTATTATGTATTTATAACAGAGTAAAATAATAAATAACCTTGACTCAAGTATAAGCCGAGGGGGACTTTTTCAGGCTAAAAAAGGATCTCTGTTGATCCTATAACCCAGGAAATCTATTTGCTACTTTCCGAATTCACACTTATTCAGCTTGGCGTAGAGCCTGGCTTGCCTCAGCCGCTCTAACACCTCCCGCACCAGCCTTACGTGCTCCCCCCATGTCTGGGTCACCACCACTATATCGTCCAAATAGACATAAACCCCTTTGTACAGTAAAGGGTGCAGCACTTCGTTTATCAGTTGCATGAATATGCCCGTAGCCCCGGCCAAACCGAATGGCATGACGGTCCCTTGGTAGAGCCCCAAAGGGCAGGAGAAGGCTGTCTTCCACTTGTCCCCTGGATTCACCCTCACCATATGGAACGTGTCAATCAAGTCCAATTTCGTGAAGTACTTCCCCCCCCCCCCCAACTGGCCCATGAGGTCTTTAATTAAGGGCAGGGGATAACAATTCACCGTGCTTATGGCGTTGAGCCCCCAGTAATCTATGCACATTCGCAGCTCCCCGTCTTTCTTCTTCCGGAATACGACAGGTGCTGCGATTGGGGATTCCGATATTTCAATAAACCCCTTTTCCAGGTTCTCATCAATCTGTGTCCTAAGGGCCTCCTTCTCCTTTTGAGACATTTTACACACAGACATATATAGATGGGAATTATGAGAGAAAAAACAATCCCCCCGCTCCTCCCCCCACCCGCAAACTTCTGTGGAAGAAGTCACAATCAATGTTCCCATTTTTCACTATTGACGCCTGTATCCATGTCATTCTGCTTCAATCAGTTCATTATGCCTTTGCTCATCTACACTACTTTACACAGTAGCGAGGCCAAAATTGATGTCCAGTTTGTCATAGCAGGAGTGGGCTGACCTCCTCCTCCTCTGCTCAGTCTGTCTTGGGAGTTAATAGATGGACTTTGAGGTCAGGGACCAAACTCACTGTTGACATCAGCAGAAACAAAATAGCCCTTTCCTCTTCTTCTCCCCCTGCTCTCCTTCCCAAACCCATATACCTTTCTCAGATTCAGGCTAGTCATGCCAAGACTTTCAATGCATCACTGTCATGAAGGCTAAAAGAAACTCCATCTGCTCTGCATACATTTAAACTCTCTGAAGAAGAAAAAACTAAGTTTGGAAAGGTTCACTTTTGGACTAGAATGTCCAAAATCCTCCAGCAATTCTTGGAGCTGCAAGCCAAAAAGATGAATTTGGCAAGCCTGGAGTAAGAAGCAAAATTATCAGATTCTAAGGCAGGAGTAGGCAATTATTTTTTCTAAGGGGACACAAGAGAGCCAAAAAATATTATGGAGGGCCGCACCTAAAGGCTGAACTACATTCTAATCTACATCATTTATTTATTTATTTACTATATTTACTATATATTACACATCATCAATATTAACATGTTAATATATCAAGAAATATCCATATATTATTAGTATTAATATCATAATTATTATATTATAGTGTATATATAGACATTATAATATATTGAAATTATAATATAATATAATATAACATTATATTATATTATTTATTATATTATTATATCTATATATATAAAGGAACAGTTGTCATGTGAAGACTACCTCAAACAGAGAAACCTTACAACGCAGAAACACAAAACTTGCCAACAGAAATAGGCCTCAAGCAAGGTACGTTTGTAGCAAAGAAACTTTCCCCCCCAAACCTAAAAGGCCCCCAAAACAACGAGTAAAAAAACTACATTTCCCAGCATCCTCCGGGGCTGCCAAATACTCCCCCAGCCTCTACATTCTGACAACATGATTGGCTGCCAATAAGGGCGGATTTGCATAACTGCTGTACTGGCCAGCCAACATAAACATTCCGACCCATAACAAACTGTCAGCCAGAGCCTCCTCCAACACTTTCAAATCAGAAGACCATGATGGAGATCAACACCATTCAAGGGGAGCTCTTCTTCCTTTCCCAAAAGATCTCCAGTGGCTTGGAATTCCACATTAATAAGAGGACCATCCAGCAACAATGGGGTTTGTCAAGGAGGGTGCTCCAGCCCCTCTATATGCTGGCTCCAAGGGATGGAGGTCATCACCAAGTACCTTCTGATGCCCAGCGCTGGAAGAGCTCTCTCAGATAGCCTGTCCATTAGGAAAGCCTCATCGGACATCGACCAATGGGTGCAAAAGACACAGAGCAGGACATCTTGAAAAAGAGAGGAGCAGAAAGTAAGCTAGACATGGAGATCTTGAGAAAGGTGGCTAAAAAGGATACGGAAAGGATTTTTAACAGTCCCCCAACAGACACTGGATGCACCTGTGAAGATAGAGATCCCCTGACAGGACACGCCCTCCCCAAGCTGATCCGTCCTGGCCATGGTACAAGTCAAACCCGAAGGACTGCAGGCAAAGAGCTGAGTCACAAACATAAAGCACCCAATTCACTAACAACAATTCCAACCCTTACATACTCAGACTTTCTCGCATCTCCTACATAGGGCACAGCAACGCGTGCCGGGTACAGCTAGTTATTATTATAAAATAATAATAAAAACCACTAAAACAAAATTAAATTAAATTCAACCAAGATGAAGGCTGACATTCTCAAGAGAGGAAGGATCCCAAGATGGAATGGCCCAATGGACCCAGCCCAGAGGATGGCAAAGCAGACCCAGCCGCCGCTGCAGCAGAGGAGAGCAGAGCAGCAGACGATCAGAGGCTGCAGGCCTCTGCCCGCTCTCGCCCCCAGCCGTTCCCCAGCTGATCGCCCAGAGGGGCCAAGAGGAAGGGGTGCCACTGCTGCCATCCCATCGCGGGCTCTATGGGGCCTGTGTCGGCAGACAGGCCGGAGGAGCGGCAGCTTTGGAGTGCCTGCCATCCCTGGAGGCGATCCTGGCCTGCAGGGGGAGCACTCGGCAATCTGAGGCGGCTCATCGCCGTGGCGACCCAGAAGACGATCAAGTCTTCCGGGTCGCCATGGCGATCAGCCCCCGCAGGTCACCGAGTGCTCCCGTTGCAGGGTCGGATTGCCTCCAGCGATGGCAGGCACTTCAAAGCTGCCGCTCCTCCAGCCTTCCTCTTGGCCCCGCCCCCGACATCCTTCTCCTGCGCCTGACAGAATCGGCTGCCGGGCCGAATCCAGCCCGCAGGCCGTAGGCTGCCCACCCCTGTTCTAAGGCAACATATCCCATTATTGAACAGGTCTTACCATCAGGATTCACACAATTCAATGGAAGTAGTGCCTCTAGGGCACTGCAGGAAAATATAAATAGTATACCAGATAATCCTGAATGCATCTACCTTTGCCCAATTTCTGACCATTAGGGAAGACAAATGAATATCATTAAGCCAGGGGTGCTTAATTTTCATAAAGAAGTAAGCATATAAATAATAATAATAATAATCTTTATTTATGCCCCGCCACTATCTCCCCAACGGAGACTCGGGGCGGCTTACATGAGGCTGAGCCCAGTACAGCATACATAAAATAATACAATACAGAACACAAAACAGCAACATAATGAAGTAAATAAATCATAAAATACACTCAACAATATAGAATAATACCAATTAAAATACAGTAACAATGAGCGGGCCACGTGTAAAAGATTAAATTTTAAAACATTAAAAACCCAGATAAAAACCCAGCATAAGATAGAGGTGGAGCAAAACATTGGTAAAGGAAAGACTCATGGAAGAGAATCATATAGGCCTTCTTGTAGTGGGGAGAATTATTCTATAGGGATAAAGATTGAATGCCCACTGGATCCATTGTATTCAATTTCATTCCGCCTGTAGTTAACTACATGTTTGTGGAACTTTCCCAAAATTTGCTCGGGGCTACAGCCAGAGATTGGTGCCGGTTTTGCTCTTTGACATGAAAAAAATATGGAAATATATATTAAAAATAGCAATCAGTATTATTATTATTCTAGTATTATTCTAGTGAAATGTTTCCCACCAAAAGAGATGCTGTCCCACCTACCCTATGCTTAGCTCAAAGTTGATGCTGTTAAAAGTAATTCGAGGAGAGGAAAAGTGTCCTTTCAGCTAACAAGGGATATAAAAATAGTAATTTTGACTCCCGGTATTGCCAACTGGTGCATGGGAGAGGTGTGTGTTTGTTGTATGTCTTCTCCTGCCATTTCATTTCCAGAAGAGTCTTTGATCTGAGAGACTTCTAAAATTAGAGAGTTGG
Organism: Anolis apletophallus; assembly: GCA_030556195.1. Classification (NCBI taxonomy): domain Eukaryota; kingdom Metazoa; phylum Chordata; class Lepidosauria; order Squamata; family Anolidae; genus Anolis; species Anolis apletophallus. The sequence continues at coordinate 32,699,570 of JARBWK010000013.1, read as the reverse complement.
AAGAAAACCACAAAGTTCATCCAGTCTATCTAGTTCAAACACCTACCATGCAGGGAAACACAGTCATAGCACTCCAGACAGATTGCTATCCAATCCCTACTTCAAAACCTCCAGAAAAGGAGACTATAACTCCCTGATGGCGCAGTGAGTTAAACCACTGAGCTGCTGAACTTCCTGACTGAAAGGTTGTTGATTTGAATCCGGAGAGCAGGGTGAGCTCCTGCTGTTAGGCGCAGCTTTTGCCAACCTAGCAGTTCAAAAACATGCAATTATGAGTAGATCGATAGGTACTGTTTCTGCGGGAAGGTAACAGCACTCCCTGCAGCCATGTTGGCCACATGACCTTGGAGGAGTCTATGGACAACGCCAGCTCTTTGGCTTAGAAATGGAGATGAGCACCACTCCCTAGAGTCGGACACGACTAGACTTAATGGTAGGGGAAAACCTTTATGAGGGAGGGTCAATAAGTCAGTGACTTTTTGAATGAAACACAGGTTTTTGGATAAAAAATCATTTTATTTTTCAACGTAGTCTCCTTTGAGCTCTATACACTTCGTCCAACATTTCTCCAATTTTTTATCCCTTCCAAAAAATAAGATTTGTTGAAGTCATCAAAATAGGTATTTGTTTGTGAGATTTGTTTTTTTCTGCTGAGCCATTTCTTCAGGTTTGAAAACAAGAAATAGTCACTTGGTGCTAAATCCAGAGAATAGGGTGGATGAGGAAGCAATTCGTATCCCAAGTCATGGAGTGTTGCCATGGAAACTGCACATGTGTGCACCCTTGCATGGTCCTGGTCCAAAATAACTTTTTTCTTGGCCAAATGCAGTCGTGTTTTTTTTCAAATCCTCATTAAATCAATCCAATAAGCTGCCATAATATTCGCCATTGATTGTGTTACCCTTTTGAAGGTAGTCAATGTGGATTATACCGCGTGCATCACAAAAAATGGTCACCATGACTT
>JARBWK010000013.1:31841106-32093606 GCA_030556195.1 Anolis apletophallus | reverse complement strand
AGAGCTATCATATTGTCTATTCTCCCATATGGGTCGTATCACCAACACCTACGACTCCTCGAACGCGTCCATCAGCGCTGTCTTCACACAATCCTAAATATTCACTGGACTGACTATGTGATGAATGTTGCTGTCCTTGAGCAAGCAGGGATCACCAGCATTGAGACCATGCTATTGAGAACACAGCTGCGCTGGGAAGGGCGCGTCTCTAGGATGGAGGACCACCACCTCCCAAAGATACTACTCTATGGTGAACTCGCCAAGGGTCAGCGCAAGAGAGGTACCCCAAAAAAGAGATACATGGACTCCTTGATACAACACCTCAGCCTCGGCCAGACTGATCACCAACAATGGTCCACCCTGGCCTGACATTGGGAGGCATGGAGACGCACGATCTACAATGTTGCGGCCTCTTTCGAGAAGTCATGCCAAACGAGTCTCGAAGAGAAATGACAACGCAGAAAGAACCGCAACTTGGAAACAACATCACCCAAGGAGACTTTCTGCTGTGCTTTCTGCAACTGGACTTGCCTATCTCAGATTGGCCTCAGTCATCAAAGTGCTTGTAGAAAGTGTGGGATGAGTCCTTCCTAAATATTCATTCGCGAACAAAAGCCAAGAAAGAAAAGTAATGTGTGTAAGCAGAACATTATGCTCCATCCACATGTTGTAGAATTTTGGCCCATGAATGGTGGAACTGACCAGTGCAAAGGTAGATTCAAAAAGGAGCCCAGTCAATTTGAAAAGATGGGTGCCATTTTTTCCTTTTGTCACAGGAAGCAAAACATCTTGGGCCACCCCTGACTCCTGTTATTTTTGTTGGTTGGTAGAAGATCAGAATTACCCAGTGGAACCCGTGTAATGTCCTAATCTGTACTCTCGGAAATGGGTTTATCAACAGACAAGGTGATTATTAAACATCCCACACAGATGTTTATCTCATCTTAACCTCTTGAAGAGAAATTGCCATATCCTGGTATTTAATCAACTGTAAGTTGCTGAGGTAACTGGATAATGTGAAATCTTCCATGAAGTGAGCCCATCTGTCTTTGTTGTGGGTTCAGCAGGATTGCACTGGCAGTATATATAAATTACAAAATCTTGGAGGGAGGAGAAACCATAGTTTTGATTGATTCACTTTTTAGAAAAGGATCAAGAATATTGACATTTTGTCACAGGATGTAAGAATATATCTTAACACTAATCCAAAAAAAAGGAAGAGGTTAACAATAGCAAAAAACCCCACTGAAGTCATCTTAAAAATTATAAAGCTATCAAGGAACATGTCTTTAAATCAATATCTCACCATGAATGATGTTCCTTCAAAACAAGGGAGAACAGCATTCAGGTAAGTTTCAATATGACTTATCTAAATGGCCACACACTTCATAAGTATTCCCTCAAAACTCTTGGTCAGCTAAAATGTCTAACTTGGGGGGAAAATTGAGTAGCAGTTTATGACATTGGGTTATTTATGTTTCAGAGACCCCGGTAGTGCAGTGGGTTAAAGCGCTGAGCCATATCCTGGTATTTAATTTGGTCAGCGGAACATGCTGACCACAAGGTCGCAGGTTCTAATCCTGGGAGCAGCATGAGTTCCCATTGTTAGCCCCAACTTCTGCCAACCTAGCAGTTCAAAAACATGCAAATGTGAGTAGATCTATCGGTACCTCTCCAACGGGAAGGTAATGGTGCTCCACGTAATCATGACCTTGGAGGTGTCTATGGACAACGCCAACTCTTCGACTTAGAAATAGAAATGAGCACCAACCCCCAGAGTCGGGCATGACTGAACTTAATGTCAGGGGAAAACATTCACCTTTTTAATTTATGTTTCAGATGAGATATCTGAGAAATTATGTATTTTCTCCTCATTTGGTCAGCATTTTCAAATAATTACTGCATATTCAAGTTTCCTTCCTTTTGACCCTCATGTTTTATGGATTTGAAACAAGCCGCTGAGAGCTCTGCAGCCTATCTTTCCAAAGCTGTTGCTTTTTCTCTCTTAATTCTTCAAAAATAAGGAAGTTAGCAAGAGGACGGTGGGCAAAGGAAGGTGGAATGAAGCCAGGTGTGCGACTTTGCAGCAGAAGAGGAAACCTTTAAATTAGTGCTAGGCAAGTGCACAGATTAATAAGTGTAGAAGAAAAGAGCCAGCGGCCGAGATGCATGCCTGAGCAATTGACGAAGAAGCATCAAGCCAAACGGAGGGGCTTTTTCCACGCCCTGCTCTGCAGAGTTCATTTAATTAAGCCATGCACAGCTGATCCAAGGAGAAGTCAACGAAGGCTAGGCTGAGGTTAGGAACAAAGGACACTTTAATTAGCGGCGGTGCATTAGCTCAGTTTTGAATGATGTTACTTACCAGCCGACACTGAAATAGGAACCATTTCAGCCACTACTGAATGATAAAGAATATAAATTGCCTTACTGTAAACATTGGAGGATTGCCTTCCAACATATACATCAAGGTGTGGTAGAGGCTCCTTTTTTGGAGGCTTTTAAGCAGAGGCTGGATGGCCATGGCCATCTGTCGAGGGTGCTTTGGAATGTGATTTTCCTGCTTCTTTTCTGTATTGTCTGTAGACTCAAACAATTCCTCCTCTGTACATGAGACAGGGCACAGTGGACAAGCAGACAGATGCGGAGTTGGCTGTTCTGCTCCACAGTCACACAAGGTATGGGATTCTTTTAGGTAATGCCATTTTGCCAGGTTGTCTTTTCATCTGCCCACTCTGCTTCTGAGTTGCCCATTCTTGGTTTGCCCTTGGAGGAAGACCCTCGCAGTTGGTCATCCAGTTGGGATTTGATGGTTTAACTGCCCAGAGGGATACCCTTGCTGTTGCTGGGGGAATGCCAAGAGGAGTGGTAGTTCTCATAAAGCTTTTCCTTGATTTGAGTCTACTGGGAGGAGGCTGGTAGCCATATAGTGGATGGCTTTCACAGTGTTCAACCTTATTTCTCTCACATTTAGCAGCAACTGATGTTTCACATGAGCCGCGTATACTCATGTATAAGTCAAGGGCAGTTTTAGGGGACAAAATTATGATCTTGATATGATCCATGGATAGGTTTAAGGTCATTTCACATAAAGTGGAAAACAGCAGTGCCAACTCAGGGAGCCAGAAATCCCTGGCTGCTGTGGTCCAACAGTGGAGAGAATAGGGGGAGTCGGTGAATTTTTAAGGTTCTCCTGGGATTGACTAAGCTCTTATCTTTTGCCACTCTACACAGAGAATGGCATGGCTTTTGTAGGAGTTACGGTGTGGTAAGTCACATTAGCCCATGGGTAAGTCAACCCAAGTTTCAAGGGTTGATTTTTGACTGAAATTTGTAGAATTATACATAGAGCAATATTGAAATGCAAAGCTGCCACATCTCATGAGTAGTCAATCACTAGTGCTCTATAGTGCTCAAACCTTCTCAAAGGTCTATGTTTTAACTGCAGTTCAAGTTGGGTCTACACTGCCATTTAATGCAATATGAATTGAATTTTCAAATGAACTGAAGTGGGGAATCACAAAAGAAACATTATGTGTATATACAGTGCTTTTGCTGATTAAACCTGATTTGTCTCAAGCCAAAGAGCCTCCTTGTTTCAGAAGGTGGTCTACACAACTATTTGAAGGCAAAGGCTTACACAAGCCCTAGTGATCAATGCATTCAAAACAGAATCCTGTCAGGACACTGGCATTTAATTACAACTGAACACTATGGCCCTTTTTGATAAAGGGAAGGTCATAACTGATTCTCCCTGAAATGTCTAACAATCTGATAAGTTGGGATATAAACTAGAAGGAAAGGCCAACTTTAATATTACTTTTTCATTAGTTTTGAGTGCAGAGGGCGGACAGAGTCGATGTATCAGACAGATTTGATAGGTAATGCACCTTTCACTCTAAATGTTGCCAAAGATTTTAGGAAGGGACAATTAATCTGCAGTTAAAGTACTTGTTGATTAGTCCATAAATCAACCATCTTATAGGATGCAGGCAGAATGATGATAGAGGTAATTTATTGGAACCTTGGTAAATGGCAATGTAACTTGCCTAAAGGGTTCCCAGGAGACATTATGCAGAAACACTCAGGCTGCTTCTGAATAAGGTACTCAACACTGATGTTGAACAAATGATAGCTCTCTGATGACTTCACCTGGGTGATGTTAATATTTCGATATGATTGTCTATTTAATTCTGTTTTTACTTCTGTTTTAATTCTGCGTGGTGTATTGGTCCCACATTGGAAGAAAGGTGGAATATCAATTAGAACAAACCCACATTTATTTTAATCTCGATCCTCACAGTTTGTAGGACTCTGGGGAAAACAGAGGCTTTGTGGCATTCTCAGGTATCATATAAATTCTGGAACTGCTTTATGTTTTGCTGTGACAATGTCGACAGGGCTTTGAGCTGTTTGAGGAAACAACTGTGACCTCTGTTATAAACTCACAGAAATATTAATGTGCAAGTGGCCTTGCATATATTCCCTTCTGAGGCTCAATCTATACTGCCATATAATAAGGTTTGAAACTGCAGTATAGACCCATAGAATGCTGTTCGGTGCAGTTAAGCAAAATTTTATGGGTCTACATCAGTGGTTCCTAACCTGTGGCCCCTGGACCATCAGTGATCCGAAAGAACTAAGATATGATCTGTAGCCTCATCGTTACTACACTGTTGCAACGAGAGTGGCTGGTCTCATGAAACCCTCTTATAGTGCTTAGGCTTATTAAATATGGTTTTCAGTGGGGAAGCAGATGACAACTACTGGATGGCATATGTTCTATATAAGAGACTAGAGCTAATGTGGCCCATCCAATGAAAATTTTTGAATCAGCACCCCAAATAAATCTAAAGTTGACAAAAAACTGATTTGTAACCCTTTTGGTTTTAATGTTGGATAGTGGTCCCTGGTCAAAAAAAGGTTGGGAACCACTGGTCTATACTGAACATATGAGTTAGATTTTATATATATATATATATATATATATATATACACACACACACACACACACACACACACACACACACACATATACACACACACCATATATATACCAATATGAAAATGCCTTGAAGATGGAAGGCTGGGGGATGGGCTTTAGCCCACTGGGTTAAACTGTCAGCTGTAGAAAATCTTGCCAACTGAAAGGTTGGCAGTTCAAGTCCGGGTTGGAGGGCACTCCCACCGTCAGCCGAGCTTCTGTCCACCTAGCAGATTGAAAACAGTAATGTGAGTAGATAAATAGGTATTGTTTTTAGCAAGGAGGTAATAAAAGGTGTCCATATGAACATGCTGGCAATTTGATCAGGAGGACATCTATGGACAACAAAGCTCATCCGCATTGAAGATGGAGTGACAGCACCACCCTGTGGCAAGTGTCTAGCACAGCCTCCAGATGCCAGAGATGGAAAGGATGGGAAGGCGTATACCTCTATTTATGTATTGTCTGTCCTTGTTAATTATACAACAGCATTGAATGTCTGCCGTATATGTGTTCTGTAATCCACCTTCGGGGAGATAGAACGGAATATAAATAAAGTATATTATTAGTATTTCTTGAAGGAAAAGATCTTTTCTCTGAAAGTACAAACTACTTATTTATTATTGTTTATTTATTTATTATTGGAACTTCTCAACCGCCGACTCCCGGGGGCTCGCGGCGGCTCACAGGAACCAATGGCACAATGCCGTGGGTTAAAACATAAAACATTTAAAAATACAATTAAAACAATGCAGTACAATTAAAACAATAGAGCAGCAGCAAGTATAACCGAGCGGATATACACATGGGCCTACTCTCCGAAGGCCTGCCTAAACAAATAAGTTTTGCAGGCCCGTCTAAACGGGAGTAGGTCCCTCAAGGCTCTGGCTTCAGCCGGGAGGGCGTTCCATAGCGTAGGGGCTATCACAGAGAACGCCCTCCGGCGGGTGGATGTTAAATGGGCCAACCTTACAGATGGAACTACTAGGAGGTTGGCCTCTTCGACCGCAGTGATCTCGCTGGGCAATATGGGGTAAGACGGTCCCTCAGGTACGCTGGCCCCAGGCCGTGAATGGCCTTGAAGGTGAGAACCAGCACTTTGAAGGCGACCCGGTGCTCAATAGGCAGCCAGTGCAGATCCTGCAAGATTGGTGTTATACGGCAACCTGCTGGAGCCCCAGACAGGAGCCGGGTGGCAGTGTTCTGCACCAGCTTGAGCTTCCGGATCGCCGACATAGGCGACTTGAAACATATACCATAATACTAAGCATACATCTTTAGTATCTTTAGTATCTTTAGTATGTGCAAATCCCAATGTGGATCAGGACCAATGTGCATCTATGAAGTAGGCTAACTCTTCCTTCATCTCTGTTTTAAACTTGGGAGCATGGAAGAAGGATACATTGAGTAAAATATGTGACCCATAGCTTAACCTGTGGCAGGAGATGTAAAATCTGGGACAGCTTTAGATTTAGTTATTGACATTTATGGGGTTATTGACATATTTAGGGAATTACAGTTACAGTTATTGACATCTTTAGGGAAGGATAGGTACTTCGAAACTTTAATTCCCAGCATCTTCCAGATGGTCTAGTTTTCTGGAAATTATTGTATAAAATCAACCTTCCAGTCTCTTGATTTTAAAAGAAATACTTATTGGAATTTCTCTCTGAGGTTTTTTAAATTTTATTTTTTTCATGAATAGGAATGCAGTCTTGTGGTTCTGCAAACCAAAGCTTTTCAATCCTGCCTGACATAGAAAAGGCTATCAGCAGAAAATACTAGTATTTATTTCAGGTATATCTAAGCCATTCAATTCTTTTTAATGTTTTTGACATAATTTTAAAAATCTATAAAATTTTAACGGCTTACCGAATTGATAAAATGACACTCTATTTTTTGGTATCCAAGAGATTATTTCTATATATATGGAAATTTGGGCAGTAGCCGTATCTGCATGATATACTGATTGCTAATAAGGAATGTCCTCCTTTTTCCAGGAAATGACTACATAAAAGATTTCCAGGGCAGCGACCTCAGGGCAACCTTAGAATTGTGATAATGATCACTTATCTGCCAATGAATAGAAATTCAGTAACAACAGCAGGATGAAAGGTAGTTCAAAGCAACTTACTGAAATGGAGAGCTGACAAAGCATACAGCCATTTGCCAAAATGTGAAAGGTTGTTGTCCTTTGATCTGCATACAGTTGGCCTTCAACATTTGTAGGTTGAATTTTGCATAGATTTGATTATTTTTGAATTTGCTCAATATGTTCTCTTTAGGAATATCTATGTGTTTGAGAACATAGAGTCCGTGACATAATACTTTTGTAGTCATTTGTAGGTCTTCCAGTGTGATTCCATGGTCAATCTCCAGCAGAGTTGCATTGGAGGACCTACAGATTCCTAGAAAGATGCTCTCAGGTATATATTATAGTTTAAAAATAAATTGCAATATTTCCACCCTGCACCCCAACCCTGGAAAAAGTAGAGGGTCTCCTATAGTTCTATGTTCCATGAAACCAGTTAGGATGTGCCGCCAGCACTGATTGTTTTCATGGAGATGCTGGATCTTCTGTGTTTCTTTCATAGCTAGTCTTCTAGTACCATGGACATGCAGGCCCGGATTAGGCTCTTCGGCCGCCCGAGGCCAAGATGCCCTGGCCGCCCCCCCCCCCAGGGCGCAGAAAGCCACGCCACCAGGGTGCGGAAAGCCACACCCCCAGGGCGCTGCTGCGCATGTGCAGCAGCAGCCCCGGCTGTGCGGCTTCCGTTGCCGCCTCCTCCCGTAACCAGAAGGAGGGCCCGAGGAGGTGGACGGAAGCCATGCGGCACCGGCCCCACGGCTTCCGTCCACCTCGCGCCTTCCTTTCGGTCATGGGAGGAGGAGGAGGGGGTGGACAGAAGCCCCATGGTGCCGCGCGCCTTCCGTCCACCTCCTCCTGGCTCCTCCCGCGACCGAAAGGAAGGCGCGAAGAGGAGGGCGGGACTTCCCTTCCTCCTCTTCGCGCCCTCCTTTTAGTCGCGGGAGGTGGAGGAGGCAGCGGACGGAAGCCCCACGGTGCCGCGCGCCTTCCATCCACCTCCTCCTCCTCCCACGACCTAAAGGAAGGCGCGAGGAGGATGAAGGGAAGTCCCGCCCTCCTCCTCGCCCCCTTGCAAAGGAAGGAGGCGGCCAGGAGGAGGAGGAGGAGGAAAGGAAGCCCATGCTGCATGCATGCCCGGGCTTCCTTCCTCCTCCTCCTCGCCTCCTTCCTTTGCAAGGGGGTGGCCCAGCCAAGGGAGGGTGCCATTCCCTCCTCCCGCCCCCTCGCAGTGCTCTCCCCCCCCCTCTCCCGAGGTATGATGACTCTCGGGAGAGGGTGGGGAAAGTGCTGCGAGGGGGCGGTTTTTTAATGTTTTGGGGGGGGCGAATCCGCTGTCCCCCAAAACCTGCCACCCGAGGCCATGGCCTAGTCTGGCTTTATGGGTAATCCGGGCCTGTGGACAGGGTCAAAGACTCTAATTCACTTGAAACTACAGTTTCTGTCCTTTCTGGATGAATCCCTCTCAAAAGAGGACATGTCACTCGCTGAGCCAAACATTTTGGTAGAGTAACTCATACCATGGGACTCAGAGGAGGGATTTTCAGGAAATTGCCAGTGCAAATCACCAAGATTAAACCCTGAGATTGAGACTCTGTAGGAATGGTGGTCAAAGCCCACCTCAACTGTTCCCTAATTAGTTGACCTTGACAATTCAGAGATTGAGATGTTTATCTGTAAAACAGAAAACAATAATGATCTGAGCCAAGAGTAGGCCACTCTAGCCCTCCATAGCTCCCATTATCCCCAGCCAACATAACCAACAATGGAGGTTTATAGAAGATGTCAAGATCTGAAGGACTTATATCTATGTTAAGAGGATATCATAACCATGATAAAGCACTTCTAGCAATTTAACTGGTACAAAAAATTAAAAAGGATGTACTGTAACTGCAAATGGTGTTTTTTAAAATAAAACACACACACACAGAGAGAGAGAGAGAGAGAGAGAGAGAGAGAGAGAGAGAGAGAGAGAGAGAGATGAGTCACTGCATTTCCCCAGAAACAGTCTGTCCTCAGAAATATGCCAAGACAGCAAATGCTTCTGTAATGTTAGCATTCAGTGGGGGACAATTCCTTTCAATAAGGACCTTAAATACCAAGACACCAGATACCATCTTATATTGGAAGCTATGCAGGGTCAGAGCTGGTTAGTGCTTGGATAGAAGTCAGCTAATGAATATCTGGTGCTATACGTTACATTTCAGAGAAAGGAATTAATAAAACTGCCTCTATTCCTTGCCTAAGACAAGCCTATAAAATTCATGGGGTCATCATAAGTTGGCCAGTGACATAAAGGCACAAAATTGAAAGATTCTGCCATTTTGAACTCTGACATCATAGGAGTTACAGGTCCAGTTCACACAGGCTATTATTGTAAGTATATCTGTACATAGATATACTTACAATATTCATGATCCAGCTTTACAAATAACACTTTCCTACGAATTCATGTTGGATTACAACTCCCACTGACTTGTGCTTAGACTTTTTACAATTCTTGGAAAAAATGTGAGCAAAACTGTCATAATAAATGTTGACAGGAATGAGTAAATCACTGATAATGTTGGTGATAATATTTGCAAGGATAATCATGATATGACACTTCCCTATTTTAGTGAGCTTTTCTCAAGCTCTAGTTTGTCTATCTGATCCTTTGGAAATATAAAATCCAAGAAAGAAGGGGGAAGCAGCACATACGCAGTTATTAGATTAAGTTTGGTGCCTTTGTTGAATGCATGGACTAACCTTCAGATATCTTTGTATTTACATTACCCAGTGTTTCTCAACCTGGGGGTCGGGACCCCTGGGGGGTCACGAGGGGGTGTCAGAGGGGTCACTAAAGACCATCAGCCAACACAGTATTTTCTGTTGGTCATGGTTTTGTGTGGGAAGTTTGACCCAATTCTATCGTTGGTGGGGTTCATAATGGTCTTTGATTGTATGTGAACTATAAATCTCAGCAACTTCAACTCCCAAATGTCAAGGTCTGTTTTCCCCAAACTCCATCAGTGTTCAAATTTGGGCATATTGAGTATACATGCCAAGTTTGGTCCAGCTCCATCATTGTTTGAGCCCACCGTGCTCTTTGAACATAGGTGAACTACAACTCTAAAAGTCAAGGTCAATGCCCACCAAACCCCTCCAGAATTTTCTGTTGGTCATGGGAGTTTTGCGTGCCAAGTTTGGTTTTGCTCACTGATTGTAGGCGAACTATAAATCCCAGCATCTACAACTCCCAAATGACAAAATCAATCTCCCCAACACCATCAGTATTCAAATTTGGGTGTATCGGGTATTTGTACCAAATTTGGTCCAGTGAATGAAATACATCCTGTTACTATTCATAACAGTAGCAAAATTAAAGTTATGAAGTGGCAACAAAAATAATTTCCTCATGTTTGTGAGGGATTGGAGGATGTCTCTTTTTATCATCAACTTTGCAGCCATAGTTTTTATACATACATGTATTTAAGATCGCATCATTTAGTTTGCTGCCTGATTAATCGCAATGTCTTTTTAACAAGTCCTAATGGAAGTTATTCATTTGTAGCTGATGAACTGATTGAATATGGCAACCCTAAAGCAGCCATATTTTTAGTTATGTATAAACATTCCTAGGCATTAACTGCATGAATTCAGTTCGAGCTCTATTTTTCATGACTGATGGCTGTGCCGAAATGTTTGGCAGATGGGGCAATCAGGCTTTCATCAGTAATGGAGATCAAAAAAAGTACTCGACAGACTGTATTTTGCCCTTCTTGCATCCCTTATTTTAGTTCAAAGAGCTGAGAGTGATGCAAGCAATACATTTGTGTATATTTAATTTGCAAGCAGAAGGTTGAGCATAAACGGCTTCTAGTTTGCTTTTAATATCTTTATTATTGTTTTCATGGCTTTCGAATACAGCTGCTGAATTATTTTGCTGCCATGGAATTATCTTGCTCTGGCAGTTGCTAGGGTTTCGTTTGGGTAATATAGGATCCTAGACACACACTTCTGCAAACTTTTTAATTAGTTTTCCACATGAGGAATCCAAAGACAAATGCATGAAAACAGAGAAACAACCCACCATTCTAGTTAATATTGAACTGTCCACGGAAGCTAGCTGGTATTCAGTTTTGAGGAGTCAAACAGAGTTGTATTTCCCACCCACTTGTGAACGGATCTTCTCATGACTGTAGTCAAGGCTGTTCCTCTAGGAGAAAAGAGTAATGTTGATATGGGACTGAACATTTCTAATCATACAGAAAATCCAGTACTATTTGATGAACATTTGGTTGATTGATAGTACCTGGTTAATGACTGTGCGTGTCATGATGCAATACCTAAGGGAGTATGGTAATGACTGAATCATAACCATGTGAGGGTTATTGCAAAGGGGTTGCATCAGTTAGTGTCCCTTACTGGTGATCTCTCAGCAGATGGCTATATAAGGAGCATGAAAGAATCCATCTTCCTCTCTCCTGTGTCACTCAGTGTGAGTATCTGCCGATGTTGTATGTGACCATCTGATTACTCTGATTGTTTGCAAATACAAAGAAAGCAGAGCTGCATATCCTGTTTATACATTTTGTATATATTGCAACTTTGAAGCTCAAATAATCCTAATATTATGGATGAAAACCTGAGTCTGTGAATTTACTAAATAGTGTGTGTATAAGGTCAGGTGCTGGCAGTCAGATTGTGCTGCTAGATGGGGTGAAGCACATGTATTTGCTGTGAAAAGACTGGTTTTTGCTTCCTTCTAAACATTTGCTATCCAACTTGCAACAGTCCAGGGAGGCCATGATTTGGAAACGACTAGCGTTTCCAAAACACACAACTTTTTACCTGACATGGTTCAGTGCTATGGAATCATGGGATCTGTATTTTTAAAAGATATTTAACTTTTTCTGCCATACAATGTTATTGCATCACCAAACTGTAACTCCCAGGATCTCATGGCAACTTTAGAGCCATGACAACTAAAGTGGTCCCAAACTACACACCCTCTACAGTGTAGATGCAACCTAAACTAGATTATACCAAGCTCTAAATTGAATGTGAGATTGCCTTCACCAGCATGAGTTGAAAGCTTTCAGGCAGTAAGGTGGTAAATCTATTTCAAGCTTAAACTTTTTAAGGAGCTGTCTGAAGGACCATTGCATGTTTCCTATAAGAATTCTATAGAGAGTTGGATTAATTGTTGTTTAGGTTGGAACATGTTGTTAAATAAACTGCTGAGTTCAATCTCCTAACAGATGCCATTCATGAACCTTAAGATATTTTAACATTCCCCGTGACAGGGATTGTAGTCTTCCAGACTTGGTATTATTTGGGGGAAAGGACGGAGAGAGGCAGCCGAGCCAATATCGCACAAGAGTGAGACAAGGAATCCCGCTCCTTTCTCTCCATGTGAGACATCTTCAAAAATGCATCGTTTTCAGAGGTCTGGCAGTGACTAAATTATTAGTTCTCTCTTGCGGGTATAAATAATTTAATGCAGTACATCCCTCCTTTTTTAAATTAGCAAGAGCTGTGACATCATCCACCACCTCTCTTGGGTTCCCCGTGTTCACTCTGACTTTAGCTGTAATTTGCACAGAGGCTGAAGAGAAATGGGTTACCCCTGCAATGGTATATTTTTTACGAGCTATCTGTTTAATCCAAACTACATTAGACATGCAGTTAACCAGAAATCAAGCAACTGGAGCTCTCAAACTTATTATTATTATTATTATTAAAATAAAATATGTAGCATAGCTTTACTGTATTATACATGCATATATAATGTAGGAAAGCTATTCTTCATTAATGTTGTCTTAATTTGCTTTTAATTATGGTATTTCAATATTAATAGTAAATCAATGCAGAGTTTATGGTATGATATATGATGGAATATGGTATTAGTTAGAACTATTTTAATCATTTCATTATTGGCTGCTACTTCCCGGCAGATGCCAGGTGGTGCAATGCCGGCAAAACAGGATAATTTCTCCAGCAGTGTAAAGCTGTGGTAATGCAGCATTATTAAATCAAGAAATAGTTTTCTAAGATCTACTGAGATAGTCGCAGGAACACCTCAGCAAGCGAGAGCCCAAAAAGTGGCAGGTTAAAACCCAGAACCTTAAGCCATGGCTGATACTGAATGAGAGACACTCTCCTGGGCACACAGAAGACTGGGTGACTTGGAAGGTGCTGAACAAACTGTGCTCTGGCACCACGAGATGCAGAACTAACCTTAAGAAATGGGGCAACAAAGTGAGAGTCCAAGACATGTGATTGTGGAGAAGAGCAAACCACAGACCACCTATTACAATGCAGCCTGAGCCCTGCCACATGCAAAATGGAGGACATTTTAATAGCAACACCAGAGGCACTTCAATTGGCCAGCTACTGGTCAAAAGACATTTAATACGGCCCTCTTTAGACTGGCTTTCAACTAGTCTGGCCTGCTTGGCACTCTCTGTGCCCTGTGTTGAAGAACTGTAACTCCACGCTCTGTAACTGCCTCGTTTTTATGCTTTTATTGTATGGCTGCACGTTTTGTTTGCTAGGTTTTGTGTATGTTGTGATCTGCCCCGAGCCTGCAGGGAGGAGCGGAATATAAGATGGAATAAATAAATAAATAAATATAATTCCAAGTTTTTAAACGTTGTGTTTGTAAAATACTTTACAATTGTACCCTTGGTTTGCTTCAGATACGATAAATAAATAAATAAATAAACTATTTTAATTGTAACCCTCAAGCATCCAGAAAACTAATTCAGCCTGTACTAATCCCTGTGGGTTCCACTTAACTTTGGGCCCTTCCACATAGCCATATAACTCGGAATATCAAGACAGATAATGCACAATATCTGCGTTGAACTGGTTTATCTGAGTCCACACTGCCATGATGCAGTTAAATGTGGATCTTTTACAACTGTGTGGAAGGGGCCTGAGAGTCTATTGTACTTTATTGTTACTTAGTTTTGCTGACCAAAATCCTGCATGGAACATCAAGGACTCTGTAGTTAAGGACTTTTCTGTGCATAAAATAATATATCACAGAAGAATATTATTTCCTGCACAGGAAATGAAATTTTCTATAGAA
The DNA here is from genome assembly GCA_030556195.1 of Anolis apletophallus. Lineage (NCBI taxonomy): Eukaryota > Metazoa > Chordata > Lepidosauria > Squamata > Anolidae > Anolis > Anolis apletophallus. The sequence goes on along the minus strand of JARBWK010000013.1, from coordinate 32,079,458 downwards.
ACAATTTACATGCACATTTTGTGCAAAATGATCCCCCACCGACAGCATTTTCTGCCCAGGAAAAGGTCAGGAAATATTATTTCTGCATACAAATGTAATTCTCTGAGCAGAAAAGGCTGTTTTCTGGCTAAATAAATAAATAAAAATAAGCACATGAAAATTTTGCACAGAATTAGTCCCAAACCACAAACATTCTCATCAGTACTACATTTTTTCTTGTCAGGATTTGCTAATAGTAAAATATATGGATTTTTTTTTTACAATTTTTGGTATATTTACCTTTTTATGTGAGTTGTAGTTAAGGGGAAAGTTGTGGATGATAGTATAAGATGACTTGGCTATTTCTGATGTTTTCTCATCCCTATTTTCCAATCCAAACTCTTCAGATGCCCAATCTGCTGACATAAATGTCTCAAAGCTTAATCTATTCCTTCACAGCTCTTTATGACAAATTCTATGTTCTAAAATGCCAATGAAATATTGGAGAGTAGGGAGGAACATTCACGAGGAAATTACCTCTCTGAATGCAATCCCACACAATTTTGCATTAAGAAAGAGCAAAGGGTATAAGAGTGCTTTGATTTAACAGTTTTCTTCATGGGACAGCAGAGGAATCTGACTGCAAAATTGATACAGGGAAGATGAGATGATCTTCTTGATTGTTTTCAAAGTGCCACAAGAGTGAGAGCTATTAAAATAAGAGAATGTTAAACAGCACAGTCTAGACAATGTGTTTGGCTTTGCTCCAGCCATAGTACCAAGCTGAATTTGAAAAAAGTTGCCCCTTTGCAGTACAACTCCATTGCTCTCCCTTCCTACATGGGCACTACCTACAGCAGGGCTGTCCAACTGGCGGCCCTGGGGCCGGATCCGGCCCCCAGCCTGTTGGGCACGGCCCCAGCTATACCCCCCCCAGCCGCCATTTTTAAATTTTTTTAAAAAATTCTAAATTTTTTTTAAAAAAATGGCGGCCGAGGAGGAGGGAGGCGGGCAGGGAGGAGGAAGAGAGCTAGCTCCTCCTCCCTGCACCGCCCCCTCCGTCCCTCTCTCCGCGCGCGAAAAGGAGGGTAGGCGGCGCCAAGGGCAGCGCGTCATGCCAGGCCTGTGATGCGCTGCCCTTGGCGCCGCCTTCTGCCCCCGGCGGCTCCCCACCCTAGGAAGGGCAGGGGGCACCGAAAAGGAGGTAGGCGGCACCAAGGGCAGCGCGTCACGCCAGGCCTGTGACGCGCTGCCCTTGCGCCGCCTTCTGCTCTCCCTCCTCCTCCTCTTTCCCGGGCGCCGTGCCTTTCCGGGCACCGTGGCGCTTCGGGACAGCCACGGTGCCCGGGAAAGAGTAGGAGGAGGAGGAGGAGAATGACAGCTTTAGGAGAGAGCGGGGCCTGGGCTGGGGCGGGGCCTGGGGCGAGGGCCGAGCAGCCCCAAGGTAATCAGTGACCTCTATTCCGGCCCTGGACCCAGTAGAAGTTGGACAGCCCTGACCTACAGTATATTCATACAATCATACAATCATAGAGTTAGAAGCGACCTCGTGGGACATCCAGTCCAACCCTCTGCCAAGAAGCAGGAAAATCGCATATAAAGCACTCCCGACAAATGGCCATCCAGCCTCAGTTTAAAAGCCTCCACAGAAGGAACCTCTACCACATTCCGGGGCAGAGAGTTCCACTGCTGAACAGCTCTCACAGTCAGGAAGTTCTTCCTAATGTTCAGGCGGAATCTCCTTTCCTGTAGTTTGAAGCCATTGCCGCATCCTAGTCTCCAGGGCAGCAGAAAACAAGCTTGCTCCCTCCTCCCTATGACTTTCCCTCAAATATTTATACATGGCCATCTCTTCTGCAGGATAAACATGCCCAGCTCTTTAAGCTGCTCCTCATAGGGCTTGTTCTCCAGATCCTTGATCATTTTAGTTGCCCACCTCTGGACACATTCCAGCTTGTCAACATCTCCCTTCAATTGTGGTGCCCAGAACTGGACACAGAGTGATTCCAGGTGTGGGGAACTCAAGAAAATGTAACTTCCTCGACTTTTGTACTTAGATTTGAAAGGCTCGTCCATCTCAGACATGTCTCCCATAGCTTTTGGCAAGCGATCAAGCCTGTTTATTTATGCATCTTTTAAAATATTCATACCACATTGTTCTGGTTTGTCCTGTTACTTCTTAAAGTCGTCTAAAACTCTATTTAAAACTATATCATGAAACCAGAGATCAAAAAACAAACATAGGACAAACCATAGAAAGTCACCAGTGTCATGGAAAATTTGGCCTTCATAATTTGAAAACAAAAGACTACAAGGTGAATTGATAGCTATTTTTAAATATCTGAAGAGATGAAATTGTGTGTGCGTGTGTATATATATACATACAAATTATATATATATACACACACACATGCATACATACACACACTTGCTTTCTGCTGTTTGAGCAACTGTATCCATAGTGCAGAATTATCGCAATTTGACACCTCTTTGCTAAGGGTTTTCTGGGATCTATAGTTTATTGAGGTCTTTTCTCTGTCAGAGTACTTTTGTGCCACAACAAACTATATATCCCAGGATTCTATGGAAGTCAGAGTGGTGTCGGTTGGCTATAATTCTGCCATGTGGATGTTCTCTAGCCAGTGGAATTAAATTACAAGAAAAGAGATTCCACCTAAACCTTTGGTAGAACTTCCTGACTGTAACAATGGAATCGACTATCCTAGAAGCCTGTGCTTTAACTGTGTATTTCTCCAAAGCAGGGGGTTGGATTAGATGGTCCTTGTGGTCTCTTCAAACTAAGGTGCTGTGACATGATCAACCAATTAGTCCTTTCGATAATGTTGCCCAAAGAAAATTACATTACTGGTCACTTGTTATACAAGGCTAGTAATCATTAGTGATCAGAGAGTCAGCCAGGACTTTGGGGATTCCACAGATATGGAGGCCATTTCACCGTCGTTCATCTTCATTATGTTCAGGACAAAACAAACACCTATTTCTTTTGACCACTAAATCTGGCACTGTCTGTTCCAGTACTGTTGGTTTCTATAAAGTGTTTTTAACCTTGCCCTTCATGTAAGTGGGTTTGCATGACATTGTCTCCCCGCCCCCACCCCCACCCCATCCCTGCCCTCCCAAAAAAGCAGGAAATGTTTGAGGAAGCTCAGTGGTGTTAAAATGATCCCTGTGTCCTATTTGTTTCACCCGCTCTTATCAGGGCTTCCTAAATCGGGAAGTACTCCAGAGCTATTGGGAAAAGCTGTGAAAAGGTGTCAAGAGCAAATGAGGTGTGAACAAGGGGGCATCGCAAAGCCAGCCCCAATTGTTAATCCCTGGTTCAGTAAAAATAGATGGTGGTGGAAAACAAGTCCAAAACACACATGCTAAACATACTAGAAGCACTTGCTTAGGTTGCCTTTTATCTCTATGAGAAAGGACATAGTTCGGTGGTGGCATTGGATACCAACAAGAGGTGGTGATAGTCTTGAAGTTAGATTACTTTAAAAGACGATTAGACACATTCGTGCAGTTAAATCTATCAATGGCTACTAATCAAGATAAATAAGAAGATTTAACCAGGCTGGCCGTGGGAGACTAAGGCCCTTCCACACATCTGAATAAAATCCCACATTATCTGATTTAAGCTGGGATATATGGCAGTGTGGACTCAGATAACCCAGTTCAAAAAGGATATTGTGGGCTCTTCTACCTTGATATTCTGGGTTATATGGCTGCATGGAAGCGTCCTAAGGCTGGCTCTACACTGCCATTTGATCCAGTTTCTGAATCCAGATTATCTGTAATGGTATATTTGGCATCGAATCGTTGCCTATGTAAACCACCCTGGGTTGCCTGAGGGCTGAGGTGCTATACAAATACAGTAAAATAAATAAATAAGCAAACTGAATTATATGAGTCTACACTGCAATATAAACTAGTTCAAAGCAGATAATCTGGATTCAGAAACTGGATCATAACTGGCCAAAGAGTCACAAGATCCAGGCAATATATTTACAACTCTATTAGTAACAGAAAAAGTAACTTCCCTGGAGATGAAGGGTGTTTCTGTCCAGGGTGAGTCTATCTACGCTTTTATCAGGTCCCTTCACAGCTGCATAAAATCCACATTGAACTAGATTATATGGCAATGTGGATTCAAAGCAGATATTGTAGATTTTCTGCCTTGATATTCTGGGTTAAATGGCTGTGTGGAAAAGCCCTCAGGCAGGAAAATTTCTCGAGAAGCTTCTGTACTGTTGTATGTGGAGGAAAAACCTACAGGTGCTAAATATGTAAAATCTGTTAAATGCCATCCCATTAAAAATACCTTTGCTGAAGGTAGAAACTTTAAAAAGGTACGGTCCTTAGTATTTTCTTCTTTTACGCGTCAGTAAACTGTGTCCCACAACTGGCTCTATACCTCACTCAAAGCAAGCCTTTAAGCGTGGTGGAAGACACTGCTTGGGCACCAATATCAGTAAAATTCAACCAACAGATGTGTTTGCACTTGCGTGTGGACAGCATTTTGGTCTGCTCCCAATTCAAAGGAATGATTGCCAAGCAGTTGCATTGTCTCTGGCTCTTCTCTTCTGCTTCCCTGTCTCAGTTGTAGACTAACAATCAAAATTGAGTCTCTTCCCCTATGTCGGTCAAAGGGGAAGATGCAAATTAGTGTGTCTTGCTTGTTAAGATCTCCTGAATGGGCAACAAAGCAATGGGTTTGGAGCGGACATGATTAAGATACGGAGCCAAAATGATATTCCTTTTGAAGTTTGTGGGCCTTCTGCCACCGACTTCAATGGGATCCACATTTAGCTCGAGGAGAGCGAGCGCCAAGAATAAAAATTCAGACACCCTCTGGCCATAGATGCACTTAGAGTTTTAAAAAGCATTAGTAGAGCATCTAAATTTAGATGCTGTGCTTCCCTTTCATTAAAAATTCTACTTTATTACAAAAAGATCCAAGCTCAGCTTCCTTACCAGCTGGATCCTTAATCTCTCTCCCTCTCTTTCTTTGTTTGTCTTTTTTAAAAAAATAACGGCTTGGCTTAACCCACAACTTTTTCATCATATCACCTTTTCCTGCTGTCTATGAATAGAACTTGAATGGGGTCAGAATAAAGATCATGAGTAAAATGCTGCTTCAGCTCATTTCCCCTGCTGTTTCACGTACAGAATAAAACCAGGTTGAAATTAGCCTAAGAAGGGGGTGTCTGTCCATCTCAGTTTATTTATTTTTAAAACACATTTTAAATCCTGTTTTTTCACCACCCAGAGCAGCTCACAATAAATACAGCCAAGCATGAAATACTATAAATTTGCATGAATATAATACCATCACAGAGCAACAATATACGAGGGGCATTCATTAAAGATTTCCCCTGACCCACTTCTATTTATCACAGGATGCTGAAAATGCACATGTGTAATGATATAAGTCCCTATAGGTTACATGCCAATTTACAACTCAGGACTGATAACAGTGTTGATTTTACAGGTGTCGAAGTGGTGTGAGGTTTGATAATTCACCCAATGGAATACAGAGCAGTCATCAAGTTCCTTTACTTGAAAGGCTGCACATCAAAGTTGAGATTAAAGAGGTTTATGGTGATGATTCCCCATCATATGATGTAGTCAAGAACTGGAATTGTAAATTCAAATGTTGTCAGACTTCACTGCAAACAGCTCCAATTCAAGGGCGACTCCACTCTGCTATTGAGGAACACAACATCCAGCAAGTGGAGGTCACCATTTTGGAAAATCGCCATGTAATCATTCACCACCTAGCTCCAAATGTCAAGATTAGTGTGGGGTCCATGGAAAAAAAACATCCAAGACCATCTTCACATGCATAAGGCATCCACTCGCTGGGTCACATCTTTCCAGAAGCAGGAATGAGACAAATGCTCTCAGCCTCTATTGATGATGTGCCATGGAAACCGAGAGGACTTTTTCAACAGACTGATCACACAGGATGAAAGCTGGGTCAATCACTCTGATCCTGAGACTAAAGTCCAGTCAATGCAATGGAAGCATCATGACTCACTATCTCCAAAGAAGGCATGTGCCCAACTCTCAGCAGGCAAGGTCATGCTCACAGTATTTTGGGACCAGCATGGAGTAGTATTGATGGATTTCCTAGCAAAGGGTACCATGATCACTGGGGAATACTATGCTTCATTGCTGCGGAAATTGTGGGAGGCCATCAAAACCAAGAGACATGGCATGCTTACCAAACCACCAGTTCACATCTCACCTGTTGCCCAAATGGAAGCATGCTCCTGTGCCTGTGAAATTCTACCACATCACCCTTATTCACCCGACTTCGCACCATTGGACTTCCACCTCTTTCCAACACTGAAGTTATTTTTGAAGCGCAAGCATTTTTGAGATGATGAGACTATGATTTCTGAAGTTACAACGTGGGTTTTGGAGCAACCTGTTGACTTCTAAAAGTCAACAGGTTGCTTAAAACAGTAAAAGCAAACAGGTTGCTTTTACTGTTGCTTAAAAAGATGGGAGAAGTGTGTGTTCCCAGGTGGCACCTATGTAGAGAAGGAATCATAATTGTGCCATGTTTCATTGTTCTCAGTCCACAGAATCAAGGGAAATCTTTAATGAATGCCCCTTGTATGGGTGCAGTTTGATTCCACTTTAACTGCCATGGCTAACAAAGCTATAGCCCCAATGATTCCATACCACTATGCCATGGCAGTTAAAGTGATGTCAAGCTGCATTAATTCTACAGTGTGGAGGTGCCCTCTATGTCACCTTGACATGGCTTATACATACTATCTATAAATCGCAATGCTCCCAATGAATAATGGGAACCACAGCCTAGCACAGTGGTTTCCAAACTTTTTTGGCCTCCCCCCCCCCCCTTCCAGAAATTTTTTTTACTCACCACCCCTCTGGAAATTATTATTTTTTAAATTTAACAGCAATTAAACAGAAAGATGTATGTATTAATGCAGTAGTTTTCAACCTTTCTAATGCCATGACCTAAGGTTCCTCATGTTGTGGTGACCCCCGACCATATTTTTATTGCTACTTCATAAATAATTTTGCTACTCTTACAAATTCTAATGCAAATATCTAATATGCAGGATGTATTTTCATTGTTACAAATTGAACATAATTAAAACATAGTGATTAATCACAAAAACAATATGTTTGGGGGAGTATGGACAACGGGTGATGGAATTTGCAGTACCTTCAATCAATTCAGCTCTGACTTCCACAGACCACTGAGACCCCCATAAATTACAGAATTGGACAAAACATACTGGAGGGGTTTGGGAGGAATTGGCAGTAATTTAGGGAAGAGATGTAGTTCACCTACATCCGGAGAGAACTGAGAACCCAAACAACGATGGCTCTGGACCAAACGTGGCATGAATACTCAATATGCCCAAATTTGAACCCAGGTGGAGTTTTGAGAAAATAGCCCTTCTCATTTGGGAGTTGTAGTTACTGGGATTTATGGTTCACCTACAATCAAAGAGCATTTTGAATTCCACCAACAATGGAATTGAGCCAAACTTGGCCCCATGAGTAACAGAAAATACTGGAGGGGTTTGAAATGAATTGCCTCCGCCGGGGAAGGCCGCACTTCCTTCCGTGGTGGTGGGGATGCTCCGCCAGAGGATGCAGAGGCCTTTGCACTGCAGCCTTTGCACTGCACTGCAGCCTTTGCACTGCACTGCAGCCTTTGCACTGCACTGCGTGTGGGGTTCAAAGTGAAAAGGGTGGGGGCCAAAGAAGAGGGCCGCGCAACCCCTCCTAAATGGCCAATTGTTCACCGCCCCCTTAAAGGGGTTCACTGCCCCCAAATTCCCCTGAGCCTCCCACCACCCCCTTGGATCGCCTCACCACCCACCAGGGGGTGGTACTGCCCACTTTGAGAATCAGTGCAGTGGCCTAGCATATCCAGAGGACATCAAATGTGGAAATGGCACTGTGGAACCTTGAATGAAGACAGAGCTGGACTTTGTATTTTTATTTATAGTGTAGGAAACAATCCAATAAAACTGTACTGCTAAGGGAGATGTTTTTCTGTTTGTTGGCAAGCAGCTAGACAAAAGGATTAGGTCAAACCTGTATAAGATGCAGTTAATCTTATCCTATGATCAAATAAAATTGGCTATAAGTGTCTATCATGTCTGATCATGTCCTAGGTTGGCAATCATGCATCCCTCAACCATTGCCCCTGCCTGAGCTTTTGCCAATATAAATATGATCAATTTCAGATGAAAAACACACACTTTCAGGGGTTGAATTCCTCTTTAAAATGCTGCTGGGAGTAAATTCAAAACAGGAAGAAAAAAGCCCCAAAATGCCTCCCCAAAATGAATACCCTGAATGCATACCCTCAAACTGTCCCTAAAGCTCAGGAAAAACAATGTCCAAAATGTTCTGTTTTCTTCCAGTGCTTTGTAGAAAAGGGACATACTATTTGCAAGGCAACACAAAATAGAAGTGTTGCTAATGTCACTTCTGGCTGTTGTCAACATGCCCCTGTGGCTCACAGAGCACTTGGAAGACAATGGCCCTCTGACTCCCGTACTGTGCCCATCATATTCTAGTTGCTTTATTGGAAGATATCATGGAGAGAGAAGGAATATAGTGCTCAGCAGTTCTTGGTGCCAGCTGAGCTCTCCCACACAGAGTGTGGTTCCTCATGCTACTAAGGCATCACAGGACATATCATTTAGCCATATGCAGTCTGGCTGGGATCCGAGATCACACTGGTGGAGTGTGAAGCATGCATTAGGAAATGTTCTGCCCCTTATACACTTTACAAGTCCAGTGCAAGGACATTGGTGATAGCAACTGGTTGAATGCTGGAAGGTGGCAACTCAAAAAGTCACTTCTCTGGCTGCTGTTTTCATACCACTTATACATTGAATAAATTCTCATTTCAAAATAGCATTGCTAATATGACTCATGCTCACAATAGTATGAGAGCCACTCCCAAACAGGTATGATTCAAACATACATGTATATTGTTTAGATTGTGTTTGGATTGCGTTTAAGTTATGCAAAGGTGTTTAATGCATGCAGAATCATTTCCAGAGCATTGTTTGGGGGGTGTCAGAAGTGACAGCAAACCATTACTGGTGTGAGAGAATTGGCCATCTGCAGAGACATTCCCCTGGGGATGCCTGTGGGAGGCTTCTCTCATGGATTCAAACCGCCAAGCTTCAGGTCAGCAGTTCGGCTGGCACAAGGGTTTAACCCAGTGTTTCTCAACCTTCCTTATGCTGCGGCCCCTTAACACAGTTCCTCATGTTGTGGTGACCCCCAGCCATAAAATTATTTTTGTTACTATTTCATAACTGTAATGTTGCTACTGTTATGAATTGCAATGTAAATATGTGATATGGAGGATGTATTTTCATTCACTGGACCAAATTTGGCACGAAAGCCCCATACTGGTGGGGTTGGGTGGGGTTGATTTTGTCATTTGGGAGTTGTAGTTGCTAGAATTTATAGTTCACCTACAATCAAAGAGCATTCTGAACTCCATCAACAATGGAATTGAGCCAAACTTGGCACACAGAACTCCCATGACCAACAGAAAATACTGGAAGGGTTTGGTAGGCATTGACCTTAAGTTTTGAAGTTGTAGTTCACCTACATCCAAAGAGCATTGTGAACTCATACAATGATGGATCTGGGCCAAACTTGGCACAAATACTCAATATGCCCAAATATGAACATGGAGGAGTTTGGATAAAATTGACTTGACATTTGGGAGTTGCAGTTCCTGGGTGTCAGGGCTAGAATCTCTATGCCTGGGGCCAGAGACAGATCCCAGCCTGCCATGAGCCTACTACTTTCACCTGAGTTGCTGAGTCAGAGAGAGATGACTCAACCATGAACTTTGCTCTATTTCTTTGCAGTTGAATATACTGGGACTATGACCTTTGGTCTAGATAAGACTCTGGGGTATGATGTAATACCCAGGGAACTCTGGGTAATGCAAAGACTCACTGGGATTGCTGAGTCAGGATGCAACCCTCCAGGCATTGCATGGGGGAGGGATTAGTATATAAGGATTGTGGTGATGGGAAGCGGGTGCTTCAGCTTTATAGGTTTTGTGTCTTCAATAAACTACCACTGGAAGAAGCAGCAGTTCTGTAGCGTCTTTACTGGAAAGCATTGAAGTTCCTGACAGAAGCTGAAGCCCCTGAAACTTTCCCAGGAATGGAGAGGTTTATGCAAGAGGCGGAGGAATATGTGAAAGCTGGGATTATGTTACTGGAGCAGTCCATGAAAGATGTACTTTGGAATGGGGGTGGAATACTATGGATGAGGTTGGCCTCCCTGATCGGGTCGGAGAAACGGCGTCAGCATGGCGTGCGGCTGCTCCAGAGGGACATATTCTTCGTGAGGGATCCAGGGAAGCTTGTCATGTGGATCCAGTGCGACTCCAGGGTGCAGCTGCGGCGGTGCACAGTAAGTCCAGAGAGGCGACTAGGGGGAGTGAAACTACTGAGCCGAGTTCTCCCACGGAGGTGGAGAAGTTGGGATGCAAAGTTGCGGCTTTGGAGAAGACATTGCAGCGAATGTCCCAGCAGATGTTTAAGAACCAAGATTCTATGTGGGGGCCGCCTGAGGGAGGCGATTTTACGCGTTATTCTTGGATGGACAGTGAGAGGGTTGAAACCCATCCTAGATCTCCTTCGGGAGTGTGGGGGGTTGATGCCCAGTCAGGAGTTCCGCGAGGAGCAGCATATGGTGATGCCAGGCCGAGAGTGGTGAATGAAGGGGTTTCAGTCCAGCCTAAAGCTGTAGGACTGGGTAGAGGTATTCAGGTGCCCAAGAGGGATGGATCTGGAGGATGGAGACCCCAGCCTGGTGCCCAGATGCCCAGAAGAGATGGAGCAGGAGAATGGAGACCCCAATTGGGGGGTGATGTTCGTCCAAGGAAGGAGCCGCTCCGTGTGGAGTTTGATGGTGAGGCATGTAAAGTGGCCTTTTTTGTGGCGGCAGTTGGCGATCACATACAAGATTATGGACACTTGTACCCAAGTGAAGGCAGCAGAGTGCGTGCTGTGGGAGCTGTGCTTAAAGGAAGAGCTGCGGACTGGTACGTGCAGTGCCATGATCGACAAGATCCATGTTTGGGGACATTGAGAGGGTTTCTTCGGGCGGTGAAGAACAGATTTCGTGACCCACTGGAGAGAGTAAAGGCCAAAGAAGCCCTGAGGGGGTTAACGCAGGCAATAAATCTGTAACGGAGTATGCGGAGGAGTTTATGAGCCTTGCGGGCAAGGTAGCGGAGTGGTCTCAAGCAACCCTCCTTGAACTATTTAAAGACGGATTACGATGAGAGTTGTTGGAGTGGTGCCTTCATCGTGGAGACCCTGGTGATGTCGATGGATGGATCCAATTGGCTGGTAACGTAGAAGGTATTCTGGCCCAACTGCAACGGCTGAAGTCGGCAGTAGGACCTACGAGGCGATTTCGGCCAGGGTCAAGACGTATAACCGGAAGCGAGCCAGCGGAGTAGTGTTAGCGGAAAGCCAACTGTGGGGAAAGGCTTGTGTTACATTTGCTCTAAGCGGGACATTATTCCTTCCAATGTCATCTAAGAAAGTTACCGGATACCAAAAATGTGAAAGTTGCCCGAGGTGCTCTGGGTGAAAAGATGGAGAGTGCGGATGGGGTGAGAAAAGGGGCCCCAAGTATTGTTTGTAAAATCGAATTGGAAAAGAAAGGAAAATATCAAACGCATAAAGCATTGGTGGATTGCGGGTGTTCTGAAAACATTATGTGTCCTGGATTAGTTAAGGATTTGAAATGTGAAATTCAGGAATTACCAGCTCCTGTACATTTTGCCCAGTTGGATGGAACTTTTGTGGGAGGAGGGCCCTTTCCATTGGGAACGAAAGGGTTAAAGGGAAAGGTTGATACTTGGGAGGGGGAGCTGGATTGTGTAGTGGCTCCTGTTATGGAACATGAAATTATATTGGGATTGCCTTGGCTGAGACAGGCTGATCCAATCATAGATTGGAAAGCAGGTACGTTAGAGTGCCGGCCTGTGGCAAATGGTGGCGTGTATGTGAATGAAGAGAAGAAAGGAGGTGAGCCACAGATTCCTGAGGAATATATTGACTTAGCAGATGTGTTCAACCCTGTATTAGCCGACAATCTGCCCCCAGTCAGGAATGTACAGTGCAAGGTAGAACTGAAAGAAGGGGCAGTACTCCCTAAGCCAAAGATTTATCCTATGTCTGAGAAGGAGAAGGTTACGTTAAGGGAGCAGATTGATGATTATTTAAAGAAAGGGTACATCCAAAAATCGGAATCCCCTATTGCAGCCCCTGTTCTCTTTAGGGAAAAGAAAGATGGGAAATTAAGGTTGTGTATCGACTATAGGGGTCTTAATGCGATAAGTACCATTAATTGTTATCCATTGCCTTTAATCAAGGATCTATTAGGGCAATTGGGGAAAGGCAGGTATTTCACAAAGCTGGATATTATAAATGCCTTCCATATGGTGCGGGTGCGAGAATCGGACAGGTGGAAGACTGCTTTTTCGTGTCCCTTGGGGCTGTACGAAAGGGTCGTCATGCCTTTTGGTTTGGCCGGGGCCCCGGTATATTTATGCAGTTGATTAATGAGGTGCTGCACCCCCTTTGTATAAGGGGTGTATGTTTATTTAGACTACATTGTTGTGGTTTCACAAACCAAAGAGGCGCACGTGCAGTTAGTTCGGGAAGTATTGGAGAGATTGAGACAGGCCAGATTGTTTGTTAAGTTAAGTAAATGTGAATTTAGCAAGAGCGAAATTGACTTCCTGGGATATAGAATTAGTAGAGAGGGTGTGTCCATGGATCCAGGTAAAGTGTCAGATGTGTTGGCTTGGGAAGCTCCTAAAACAAGGAGACAGTTACAGGCTTTTTTGGGGATGGCTAACTTTTATCGGTCTTTTATTCCCGGCCAGATTTCTGGCTGGCCTGAAAACCTGGCTCTTCCGCCAGGCTTTCGGGGACTGAACTGGATGGATGGCAGAGCCTTTTACGGCTCATATCTGCTGTTTTAATTGATGTATCTGTGTTTTTAAAGGATGTAAGTCGCCCGGAGCACCATTGGTGGAGGGCGACTCACAAGTAATAAAGTATTATTATTATTATTTGCTAATATTGTTTTGCCTCTTACAGAGTTGCTCAAGACAAAAGGTAAGGGTGAGGCTAGGAAGGTGAGGGCGCCTGGTGCCAGGTTGGGTTGGACTGTAGAGTGTCAAAAGGCTTTTGATTCTTTAAAGGTAGCTTTCACTGCTGGACATGTTTTCAAAGCAAGCCCATTTTATACCGTTAACTGGCTTGCCTTCGGCAGAAAAATTGGTATGATGTAATACCCAGGGAACTCTGGGTAATGCAAAGACTCACTGGGATTGCTGAGTCAGGATGCAACCCTCTCCAGGCATTGCATGGGGGAGGGATTAGTATATAAGGATTGTGGTGATGGGAAGCGGGTGCTTCAGCTTTATAGGTTTTGTGTCTTCAATAAACTACCACTGGAAGAAGCAGCAGTTCTGTAGCGTCTTTACTGGAAAGCATTGAAGTTCCTGACACTGGGGTTGTAGTTGTAGTTCACCTACAGTCTCCTCAAAAAATGCAGAAGCCTGTGGCCCTCCAAACAGACTGGAGCTTCCATTCCTCACCATTGGCTTTGGTTTGGGCATCCTAAAGAGCAGACAAAAACATTGGCTCCAATGTGCCAAAACAAGAAGGCTAGATTACATCTAACCTTGTTTTTTCATGTTAGCATTCAGATGATGACGGTTATCTTTTTTACAGTTAATTAGCTAAATCTTAATGTGATTTCTTGCAAGAACTAACTTTTAATCCTGTAACTCCCCTATTTCTTACCTCATGTTTACTTTCATTTTTAAAATTTTTACTCTTAAGACTACTTCTGCGCCTGAAATTGGCAAACGATATTTACCCAGCATATAACTCTCTGTTCCACAATCATATTCCAGACCATGCAAATTTTATCAATATGTCATTTTAAACTTTTTCATCAATTCCAGGGAAACATGGGTTTAAAAAAGTAGAAATGCAGAAGAAAGAGTCACTTTATTTCCTTAGCAGAAAAGTTTCCCTCAGAGTAAAGTGAAACACTGTTGTCAGATCAGTGCCAAGTGAACCCCAACTCTTCTATTTATATGTTTGAAAATCCTGGGTTTTAAAAGAAAAGGGTGTTCGAAATGAAAGAATGTGCAACCATGCCTGTACAAGCAGCTCCAGGGAGCAGAAGAAGTGAAGACAGGTAATTATTAGCATTCCCTGAATTTTCCTTTTTCTTCTTGTCTGATCTTTTAGTTCCTTTTTCTATGGACCGAACTCCTGAGTTCCAACTTTGCTTCCACTCACTCCTCCTCCACTTGCAGTCTTTGTTTTGATCACAGCAGTTGCCAACAAACACCATCCTTCACTGTTTATCAGACATTTGTTTAGTGTAAGATGGTGTTGGATAGCGATTCCATGCTGATTCTAAGTGGTCAGGTTTCATGGAAAGCCAACAAAGAGAAATTGGGTATGTCAATCACTCTTGCCCACTCTATATTTGCTCCCGGGGTGGAAATAATAATATTGAACTATAGCTCCAAGCATTCTTTGCTATTGGCCATGCTGGCTCCACAAGGCTCCCGCAACCTATAGCCTAACAACATCTGGAGAATAATATGGTTCCCATCCCTATTAGACTTCCACTTCAGTCCACATTTTCAGCTTGTGATGGCAGTCCTGAAAACATTGAGTAACATCACATCTTATGTAACCACATTAAGGTTTATCCTATGTCTTTTAAAAAGAGATCAACAATAGCCTGAGACAGTGTTTGCCCATGGACTACAAGTCACAATACTAATGTAAGATGGACAACTCCAAGACAGTCATAACAAGTGCCGATGAGCTTAGTGGAGGATATCGGCAGCCCTAGAGCTGACGGAGCTGTTTGCTGTGCCATCAGGAGTGCTAGAAAGAGTCAGAAAACTGCTTAATAAAAACTGTAGAGATTTATCCATACTTCTATATATGATGCCTCAGCTCTTAAGAAGCATCAGATCATATAGATTATTAGAATATGCTTTGTATTGGGAGGAAAGAAGTGCCAGTCCTTCGCTGAGTGCTCAGTGTTAAAGAGAACAATGGGGAACTGGTTAACCTTGGTAGTTTCCAACTTCCTGTCTTCCTAGATCTCTGTGGTATATATCATGTAAATAACTAGAAATTGCATCCCAAAAAATTGAGTCAACATATTCAGAAGTCAGTATAAGTACTGTACTTTAACTGTCATAATCCAGAAGTCAATATACTTTAGTCTTGCTTATCCAACCTTCGCTCATCCAACGTTTTATATTATCCAATACTTTCACTTATCCAACATTCTGCTGGCCCGTTTATGTTGGATAAGCAAGATTCTACTGTACATGCATAAAGAATGAGAAAGAAGCAAAAAAGGATAGTCCCATCCATCTAGACCTGGGGCTTTGATGATTAACTCTTAAAAGTTTTGGCTGGAAACTTGTATCATATTGCACATTATGCAACTTTGCATATATTGTTTCACAACAGACATACTAATAAACCCTATTACTAGATTGTGAGGTGTAACAGGACACTGGCAAGGATTTCCTGATGTGAATCAGCACATGCTAGCTTTTTTCCTTAATCCCTCCTAATTCTCCAACATTTTTGCATATCCAACATTCTGCAGGCCCATTTATGTTGGATAAGCGAGACTCTACTGTAAGTACTTTAGCTTCACTATCTTCTTTTCTAAGTAGCTGCAGGCTAGTAATTCCAACTTGAAGGAAGAGCTCGGGCTTGATTTGCTCTAGGACCCATTGGTTGGCCTTTTTGACAGTTCAACACCACACTTTCAATGAATGTTGGCCTCCTTCACTATCCAGCTTTCATGACTACCTATAGAATCTAAACATTCCTGATGAGAATCCATGATTCTTGTTCTAGTTTTGAATATTAATTCCATTTCAATCCAAACTGGCTGCAGGTGCTAATGATAGAAGGAGGGAGTGAGGAGAGCAGGAGGGAGGGGGAGAAAAGCGCCTATAAGGTACAAAGCCAAATAACTGCAGGAGCCCTTGGGAAGTGTGTGCATCCATTTGGGTCAGCTCTGCAGTCTGTTTATTTCTGAAAGAAACAGCTGTGCTTTGATCCCAGGTGAATAAGGCTTGGGGAATTAATTTCTTTCTGGTTTCCTGGGATACTGAGTGGGTTTGAAGGCTATAATGTTTGTTTCATGTACAGGCAGGATCTTACACAAGGAATAATATATATGAAAACATCCATGCTATATAGAAACATATGAAAGTGATCTGTCCATCCCAAAGCCTCAGCAGTTCTCTGAGGCCTACCGACAAGGTCTTCCACAGCCAATTGGTCGGAGATCAGAGATCCTTTAACTCAGCAATAGGAATCAAGCAGCCCTCCAAATGTTGTTGGACTATAATTCTGAGTAGCACCAACCAGCATAGTCAGTGGTGAAATATTCTGGGCATTTACAACCTCTTGAGAGCTGCACAATTCCCAAGTCTGCTTTTTGTGGAATTTCAGGAACTTGGTCTGGCAGTAAATACATAAAAGGACAAGAGTCCTCCCTGGAGACAGAGTTAAATAGCCACTTTGCAACTGGTCAACCTGTAGCTTTCTTTAAAAAGGCTCACCTTGGACCTAAAATGGTGATTCTGTGACCTTCAGACAATCTTTGAGGGACAAATTTTGGTTTATGTTTTATCTCCTTATGTGGTGTTGTATGTGATGGGTTGGTGTGGCCTCAAACAGTTGCCCAGACCTTTATTAGAGCTGTGTTTGCCTCTGTTAAGAATTGTGGGAACTGAAGACCAAAACACCTGGAGGACCAAAGGTTGGGAACTACTGGTTAAGTGGGATTTGCAGCCCAATAACATGTGGTCCCATTCCTGCAATAAGCTTCTGGTCATATCCAACATAGCATTTTTGTTATGTATGATTATATTGGCTGAAATGAAATATATTTGGTTGCCTTTGTTGATGTTGTTGTGTGCTTTCAAACAGACTCTAATTTATGATCATGTTAACATGGTATTTTTTCTTACAAGGGTTTGTCATGGCTTTCTTCTGAGGACAAAAGAGCGAGACTTGCCAATGGTCACCCTGTGGATTTCCACCATGGCTGACTGTTCTCCAAGAGTTTTGATCCAACATCCAACTTTTATATTATTGAAGTCAATTTGCAATGTCACACATTTGAAGATTACTGATGTGAATATTCACCAACCACTTCTGTGGATTAGTATTTCTGAAAACAGATTAATTTTATCTCCAGTATATGACAACCTGTCCCAGGTTGTCATATTAATCCCAGGAGTCCATAATTTGAAGAGGCAGCGTCTTCTTGTAAATGATCTGAAACACCTCTAGTTGCCCCATTTCTCTCTCTTTGGCAATTATCTTTGGCAATTATCTAATGCCATCTGTCTTTGGCATTAAATGCAAGAACCTCCCTTTATTACCAAATAGAGAGACTAGATATCAGGAAACTGTTCAGAGTGGCTAAATCCCTTAACTTCTTGCTTTCACAGTATTTACAGAACCATGAGACAGAGAAGAGCTGCAGAGAGAGGGAGGGAGAAGAAGAGGGAGAGAGAAAAGAGAAAAAGACACACATAGCATTAGCAGAAGGCAAATACTTCTGGTTTGTTACACAAAGTCCTTCCCAACTTTAAACTTCAAGATAAAATCCCTTCTTTATGCTGGAGGAAATGACTTTTAGGCCCCCTTTAGTTACTATTTGCTTAAAGGTTTCTAAGATAATATAACTAAAGCTGCCATAATTCCACACCAAAGAGCAAATTGAGCTCTTTCCAGGCAGGTTAAGCCCACACTGATGTGTTGCCATCCCTATCAACAAAGAAAATAATCCACAGAAAGAAAGGATATCCCTAAGGCAAAGGCTGCAAGGGCAAGAGTGTGGTTGGTCTTTTGACTACAAGTGGAGCAACCCATGCAAATAAAGCAAGTGAAATTTCCTGTCTTGTGGAGATAAAGGTGAAAGCAGGTTTCAACTGAAGTTGTTTGCTACTGTTGATGTAGTATGTTTTATTGATTAGCCCATTGGCCATATCAAAAACATTTTACAATCACAGACACAGGCTCATACAGAATACAACCCACAGTACAACATAAGTCAAAATGTTGATGATGAAACATTGTTCTTTTGTTTTTGTTTTTGTTGGGGGGGGGGGGTTTGGGTTTTGTTTTTTTTAAAAAAAAAGTGACAGCCCAAGTTGAGCCTTTATATGCTGGCTTTCTTTCAGAGTGGGATCCAAGGTGGCTTACAAAAAGAATAGCTGAAACCTGATAATAAAATGTTTGTTTATTTATTGTTCATTTTTATATACCGCTCCTTCCAGCAGGTTCGGGGCAGTTTACATGAAATCAGATAGTAAAACAGCAACATCTCAATTTAATAACAACAATATAAAACAGAGCATAAAAACAAGAACAATCTACATGGAACCCAAGGACTTGGACAGCTTTATCAGGAGCCATTTAGATTAAAGGCCTGCCTAAAAAAGGTCATCTTGCAGGCTCTCCGAAACGGGACCAATTAATTGATGCCACGGACTTCACCTGGCATTGAGTTCCATAGCGACGGCGCCGCTACAGAAAAGGCTCTCGATCTGGTTGTTGACAGATGGCAGGAGTGGATAGATGGAACTACTAAAAGATTTTGCTCTTCTGAGCACAGTGATCTCGGGGAACGTACGGGGTAAGGCAGTCCCTCAGGTACGCCGGCCCTAGACCATACAGGGCCTTAAAGGTCAATCACAAGAAAACAACAACATGCACGTTTTGTAGATATTATTATTTAAGTCAATAGTAACAAATCATATAGAAGTTTAAAGTTAGCACTTTGCAAGCTTAGCAATATAGTTAGAACAAATTATAATCCTGTGTCTTAATACACCGTTTATATATGGAAGTACATAACACGAGATAATAGCCAAATGGCAAATCAACGTTCCCTGTTTGGGAGATGTAGTACACGCAAGTACAGAAGCACAATGGCGAAATACAACCTTACTCAGAAGAAATCGCTGGCAAATGCCTTAATAGTTCAAAAAAAATTACACAGTCATTGAATGAGTAAGTAGCGTAGATTAGAACTTGCGGTGGTACTTAGCGTTGGGTTTTCAGTCAGTTCGGAGATCCGAAGGACGAAACGTAACGCTGGTCGCGAACAGCCGTAAATGAAGAGCCAGAGCCGCAAAAGTGTCGCGAAGGCCTCCCAAGCGGGGAGAGAGGGGGGCGGTAGCCGGAGCTATCGCCGGAGCCGACGACAGTAGCGCTGTGCCAGTGCCTGGCGTTCCGGGTCGTTTCGAACGAATCTTCTTCAGGGCTCGCAAGCAGAGAATTCATCTAACCCCATGGGTATTCATCTTTAAATTGAGGAAATTAAATATAGAACATCTTGTAATTCAAATCAGACTGCATACACATACGGTCAAAGAATCAATGGTTGCCATATAGTTACCATCAATAGTAGAGTATCTATCCTGGGGAGATCCACAGATGCCATCCAGTGGGAGAATGGTGACGGAGTGTGAAAGGTGCAAATCATTTAAAGGGGTATAGCACATTAATAACAGCTGATAGATACTCTACTATTGATGGTAACTATATGGCAACCATTGATTCTTTGACCGTATGTGTATGCAAACGACCTGGAACGCCAGGCACCGGCACAGCGCTACTGTCGTCGGCTCTGGCTCTTCATTTACGGCTGTTCGCGACCAGCGTTACGTTTCGTCCTTTGGATCTCCGAACTGACTGAAAACCCAACGCTAAGTACCACCGCAAGTTCTAATCTACGCTACTTACTCATTCAATGACTGTGTAATTTTTTTTGAACTATTAAGGCATTTGCCAGCGATTTCTTCTGAGTAAGGTCGTATTTCGCCATTGTGCTTCTGTACTTGCGTGTACTACATCTCCCAAACAGGGAACGTTGATTTGCCATTTGGCTATTATCTCGTGTTATGTACTTCCATATATGAACGGTGTATTAAGACACAGGATTATAATTTATTCTAACTATATTGCTAAGCTTGCAAAGTGCTAACTTTAAACTTCTATATGATTTGTTACTATTGACTTAAATAATATCTACAAAACGTGCATGTTGTTGTTTTCTTGTAATTTCAATACGGTTTACCCAGTGTTTGACCTTAAAGGTCAATACCAGCGCCTTGAAAACAATCCGGTACTCTATTGCTGCAGAATAGGTGTAATATGCTCTCGTGCAGATGCTCCCACCAGCAGTCGAGCAACAGCATTCTGCACCAGCTTGAGTTTCCAGATTGCTGACAAAGGAAGGCCAATGTAGAGGGTGTTACGATATTCCAGTCTCAAGATTGTTAACACAATTGAACAAAAGGAAAACAAGGAAGGGGGCTGGCCAGTCTTATCTTCCATGGAAGGGAATGTCAGAGGAAAGAAGCAGCCACCAAGAAGACTTACTCCTGTATCCTCACCAAATGAGACCAAGATGTTGGGTGCAAAAATGATAAAGCCCTCTAGTATCAGACTCAAGTAGCTTTGTGTGTTATCTGCAGGACACCTGCTTCTAAGTAACTGCTTGTATGATTAATTTGCTTGCCTAAAAGAAGTGAATACAGTATTCTGACAGTGAATCATGCAAATCTTTGTCTAATTTATTTATTTATTATTCACACTTGTTAGTCTCCACTTCCGGTGTGGCTCGGGGCGACTTACAACAGTGGAAATACAATTTAAAAACATAGTATTACACAATAAAATGTAATGAAACACAATAAAACACAATAAATACACAGCAAAGCACAATAAAATACACAGCAAAGCACAATTCATCAGGTTTGCATCCAGCACAGGATGGATAGCCAAGAAACTGCAGTCTTAGACTCCGAAGGCCTGCTGAAACAGGAGGGTTTTGCATGCCTTCCAGAATGTCATTAGATCTTTAAGTGAACAAACATCGGAAGGCAGTGCATTCCATAGTAAAGGGGCGATCACCGAGAAGGCCCTTTGTCTTGTGGCCGTAAGATGGTACGTTTTTGAAGCTGGGAAACTTCAAAAGTTGGCAGGACTCAGAACGCAATGGCCTAGACACCCCTAATTGATTAGGGGTGTCTGTTACCAGATACCTGGTACAGGTTCCTCCATGCATTTGGCAGCTGTGTAGAGCATCTGGGGATGATAAGCATAGCCAGATGCCAAAGTTGTTCGAGTTGAACACCTAACAATAGTTCAAGTAGCAAAAGCCTCCTGGGAAAAATAAGGACATGAAAATGGTGCTGGACACTTCTTGGCACCTGGAATGATGATATCCACAGCGATGAGCAGAGAACATAAGAACATAAGAACATAAGAAGAGCCATGCTGAATCGGGCCTCAGCCCATCTAGTCCAGCATTCTGTGTCACACAGTGGCCCACTAGTTGTACACAGGGATCTCTAGCAGAAAGGAGGGCAAAACCCTCACCTGCTCCCGACCCCCCACAACCAGTACCCGGGGAAAATCCTGCCTGCCTCCATCAACACAGAGGTGGCACTTGGATGTCCATTTCAGTAACTACTGATTCCCTTGGTATCCATGAATCTGTCTAATCCTGCCTTGAAGCTGTCCAGGCTGACAGCTGTCACAACCTCCTCTGGAAGTGAGTTCCATAACCCAATGACCCTCTGGGTGAAGAAATATTTCCTTTCTTAGTCCTAACTTTCCTACCTTGGAGCTTTAGGGAGTGCCCCCTAGTCCTAGTGTTGTGTGACAGAGAAATTTTTTTTCTTTATTCACCTTTTCTATCCCATGCATGATTTTATACACTTCGATCAAGTCACCTCTTAAACGTCGTCTTTCAAGGCTGAAAAGACCAAGGCGTTGCAACCTGATTTCATAAGGGAGCTACTCCATCCCTTGGATCATTCTTGTTGCCCTTCTTTGTACCTTTTCCAGTTCCGTTATATCCTTTTCGAGGTGCGGTGACCAGAATTGTACACAGTACTCCAGATGTGGCTTCACCATAGATTTGTAGAGAGGCAATACAACATTTGCCGACCTATTTTCGATTCCCTTCCTGATCATGCCAAGCATAGAATTTGCTTTTTTCACTGCTGCAGCGCACTGGGTTGACATCTTCATTGAGCTGTCCACCAAAACCCCAAGATCCCTTTCCTGGTTTGTCTCAGAAAGCTTTGATCCCATCAGTTGATAAGTGTATTTGGGATTCTTTGCCCCGATGTGCATGACTTTGCACTTGTTTAGGTTAAACTGCATTTGCCACTTTGTTGCCCATTCACTCAATTTCGAGAGATCTTTCTGGAGCTCTTTACAGTCAGTTTCATTTTTAACTACCCTGAACAGTTTAGTGTCATCTGCAAACTTTGCTACCTCACAATTTACTTCTACATCCAGATCATTTATGAATAAATTAAAAAGTAACGGTCCTAAAACTGAACCTTGGGGTACGCCACTTCTCACCTCTTTCCATCCAGAGAAGTGTCCATTTATTACCACCCTTTGTTTCCTACAGTTTAGCCAGGTTCCGATCCAGGACAAGACCTGTCCCCTGATTCCATGGCTGAAGAGCTTATTTAGGAGCCTTTGGTGAGGGACTTTGTCAAAAGCCTTTTGAAAGTCAAGGTAAACAATATCGACTGGCTCCCCTTTATCTATGTGTTTATTTACACCCTCAAAGAATTCTATCAAGTTAGTAAGACATGATTTGTCTTTGCAGAAACCATGTTGATTTTCCTTCAGCAATGCCTGTTCTTCTATGTGCTTAGTAATTTTTTCTTTAATAATGGTTTCCATCACTTTGCCTGGAACTGAGGTTAGACTAACTGGCCTATAATTTCCTGGATCACCCCTGGATCCTTTCTTGAAGATCGGAGTTACATTTGCCTCCCTCCAGTCCTCGGGTACAGTGCCTGATCTTAGAGAAAGGTTATATATTTTGGCTAGAATTTCAGCAATTTCACACTTGAGTTCCTTAAGAACTCTGGGGTGGATGCCATCTGGCCCTGGTGATTTGGGAAGGGAGAAGAGGGTACGGTTCCTCCTTTTCTTCCTCTCTCTCAGGTCTCTTTGTCACTCAGGATATTGTCACTTCAGACAATGTGCATTGTTCTGCCCCATTTTTGAGCCCAGCAGATGAAGAGGGGCAAGATCAGGGTTGTGAGCAAGCTGATTCTGATGCCACTTGGTTGTGAGGCCATCACGCATTCACCTGGCTGGCATGAAGCCATGTTGGGCAGCCACCCTCCACCTCCCAAGCTGATTTGTAAGCAAGGAATGTAGCCTCCAGCAAGCCTCCAGCAATGCTCCTCCAGAGTATCTCACTCCTGAGCAGCATCATAATTGCTGCCTAGTCAAGATACAATCTTGCTTGATCTTAGTATGCATTTTTCCCTAGGATTTTAGCATGCCTAACATATGGACTTTATTTAACTATATTTGTATACCGCCCTTCTCAGCCATTAGGCAACTCAGGACGGTATACTGGCAACGATTCAATGCCCCAAAACACCATAAAACATTTAAAAACATTAACACATAATATGAAACCATAACAAGAAAACTGAAAGAATACATCATTTGCGTCTCCTAATAAAAACATTGTCCCATCTCTTCGTCCAGTCGTTCCAATTCCTATGTCTTTTACCTTGCATTTTCAAACGCTTGCTCAAACAAGTCTTGTCTCTCATCCGAAATGTTAAGAGGGAGGGGCATTCCCATCTGTAGGGAAAGCAGCTCCTTGCCCTTGTGGCTTAAATAAAGTGCCAGGATACTGCAGCTCAAAGTGAAGCCCAAGCACGCATAAGGGATCCACGTGATGATAACATTTTTGGCTTTCATGAGCCAATATTTAAGCTAAGTGAAAGGTTTTTTAATGGGGAGTTATCTTGGGCTCTTAAAGATTTTATGGCTTTCTTGTTCTCTTAATTTCACTATAGTTAAGCTATGAATTAATAATACTTCACTGCTGGGATTGTTGTGGATCAAAATGACATCCTCTGGATGTATCGTGTTAATAATTTATGCCACTAAATGAGCATCGTTGCTGTCCAGAGTCTGCATACCTGCTGAGAATACAAATATTCAGCAAGCTTTATGGTACAATGAAATATGTACTGGGGCACATGGAATGGGGAACCAAATTGGGAAGGATGAACTAGTTTTGGATTTCATCCCTCTCAATTTTGCTATTAATTATGGCAATCTTCTTGGGTGGACTTGGGGAAATTCTTACCTAATGTTTCAATGCGAATCAAGGTGGCCAATTGAAACATTCTCACCTACCTCCAACAGACAAATGCTTTCTCCCACCCTGGACTTTCCCCATTTTCCCCATATACATATACCCCATTTTCCTAGTTTCCAACAGACCTCAGGACCTCTGGGGATGCCTGACATAGATGCAGGCGAAACATCAGGAGAGATTACAACCCGAAAAACCTACAACAAACCAATTCTTACCTTCCTTTGGCTAAGAAGGCAGATGATACGATCTGCTTATGTCTGCTCTTTCTCCAGAGTCATGAAGGGGTCACAAAGATAGGAAAAATACAGCGTTCTTCAGTGCCTACATCCCTTTTTCCCCTTTTTTCTACCATAACTGTCTATATCACTGGTTCTCAACCTGTAGGTCCCCAAGTATTTTGGCCTACAGCTCTCAGAAATCCCAGCAAGTTTACCAGCTTTAGGATTTCTTGGGAGTTGAAGGCCAAAACATCTGGGGACCCATCGATTGAGAACCACTGGTCTATATGGTTATAGTCACAAGACTCCTTCACTGTAGACTGCAACATTATTGATGATGATATTGATATTGATGATGTGGCATAGTGGTTCTAATGCTGGAGTAATGCTGGGGCCCCTTCCACACTGCCGAATAAAATCCCACATTTTCTGCTTTGAACTGCAATATATGGCAGTGTGGACTCAGATAACCCAGTTCAAAGCAGATACGGTGGGATTTCCTGCCTTGATATTTTGGGTTATGCGGCTGTGTGGGAGAGCCCTGAGAGACCAAGGTCTGAATCCCTGCTTGGCCATGAAACCTACTGGATAACTTTGGTTGAGTTATTTATTTACACCATTTATATTCCGCCCTTCTCACCCCGCAGGGGACTCAGGGCGGATCACAATGCACATGTACAGGCAAACATTCAATGCCATAGACAAACAACATATATAGACAGACAACGAGCTACACAATTGGTCGAGAGCTCACCCTGACCTTCTGGTCAGTGGAGATCTTATTCAGCTGGCTCCCAGCCAGCTGCGCCACATTCCCGGTGTTATAGTCTCTCAGCCTCAGAGGCTGGCAATGGCAAAACTCCTCTGAACAAATCCTGTCAAGAAAATCATTGGATATTGTTGCCATAAGCTGGAGCTGACTTGAAGGTAAATGGCAACCTTGACATCCAAGGATATTTCACTTCAGACGGTATAATCATAGTGATTATTTTAAAGCTAAGAGCCATCTTCTCTTAAGATAAGAAGACACTGTTTCAACTCTGCTCCATCCCACCAACCCCAAAATCAGAATTAATTCTGCAATAGTAGAGCATGCTGTAACCCTCCTGTAATGTGGGATATAAAGCACAATTGTGGTTCTTCAGACATTGCAAAGTTATATCCCAGATACAGCATAAGGGACATGTACAAAGAATAAAGCTCTAAATATGCTACTCTCAGCTGCCACAAGAATCATTCACAAATCCCTCTCTTCCTGATGAAAAATATAAATAGGGTGACAAGTGCTCATCTCTTGCTTATTAAAATTCAATACCATTAGAATTCATTATAACACTTCAGATATAAACAAGATCCTTATACCAGTTTTTATATAAGGTAAAGGTTAGGGTTTTCCCCTGAGGAAGGAAAATTGCATTCAAATCACTCCCGACAAATGGCCATTCAGCCTCAGTTTAAAAGCCTCCAAAGAAGGAACCTCTACCACACTCTGGGGCAGAGAGTTCCACTGCTGGACAGCTTTCACATTCAGGAAGTTCTTCCTAATGTTCAGATGGAATCTCCTTTCTTGTAGTTTGAAGCCATTGTTCCGTGCCCTAGTCTCTAGGGCAGCAGAAAACAAGCTTGCTCCCTCCTCCCCGTGACTTCCTCTCCCATACTTATACATGGCTATCATGTCTCCTCTCAGCCTTCTCTTCTTCAGGCTAAACATGCCTAGCTCTTTGAGCCGCTCCTCATAAGGCTTGTTCTCCAGACCCTTCCTTTCAGAGGAAGGAACTGGCATAATCACCTCTGAGTATTCCTTGCCTAAGAAACCCTAGGAAATTCATGAGGTCACTGTACATTGAAGGCCCATAAATAAAGGTAAAGGTTTTCCCTTGACATTAACTCCAGTTGTGTCCAACTCTGGGGGTTGGTGCTCATCTCCATTTCTAAGCCAAAGAACTGGTGTTGTCCGTAGACACCTCCAAGGTCATATGGCCGGCATGACTGCATGAAGCGCCATTACTTTCCCACTGGAGCAGTACCTATTGATCTACCCACGTTTGCATATTTTCGAACAGCTAGGTTGGCAGAAGCTGGGGCTAACAGCGGGAGCTCACCTCGCTCCCCGGATTCGAACTGGTGACTTTTCGGTCATCAAATTCAGCAGCTCAGCGGTTTAACCCACTGTGCCACTGGGGGCTCCTGTTTTATATAGCTGCACTTTTATATTGTTTGTATGCAAGTAGCCTATGCTCTAGCCATTAATAAACAGCTAATATCATATTGGATTCTGGGGTCAAGTATACAAAATAGGGATGTAATTGATCATCAGACAGTTTGTTAAGGCTATTTGTGGTTGAGGGCTTATTCTGCACAAATTTTTCACTTAGTATTTATGTATAGAGAACAAAAGCCTACCTTACTTGTAACTACCGGTAATAAACAAACATTTTAATCAATGAATGTATTTGTTCTAGTGGTTCTCGTTGGAGGAAACACGTTCTCTTCGAAGAAGAAAGATAAACATATTGCCACATATTTCTCCCTGTTAATTTTTTTTTGTTCCGTTCTGTCCCACTTCATGTATAATTCAAACCCGTAAATTACTTTGTCACCCAGGTTTGTTTGAAACCTAATGTTCCCCATTGGAGAAGTTAAACCAGGAGGGTATTGCTTTGTTCTAGATGTGATATTATTGATTGTGGGAGGTGAGGACAAAAAGCTCCCACTGCTCTTCAAAGATGACCTCTGAAGCTGCCACTTGTGCTGAAAATTTAGGAGCCACTGAGAATCTTTGCTCCACGTGATTAACAGTGGAATCACCCCTTTCCCCCTTTACATTATGTATGAATTCTATGTGCTGAAGGCAAGTGATTCATCTAGCAAAAGACTGCATAATAGATTTGCCCAGAGATACAATTCTCTGTGTAACGTGCCCATCGTGCTCCGCTTCTCACAGGGCATAATCCCCAGATTATTATTTTAAATATCAATCAAAATGTTATGGTTCAGCTGCAGGCGGTTGCAAACTTTAAATATATAAAAGAAGATAAGTAGAGAACCCGTATTGTCCCAGGTGGGCCCTTCCTGGGCTAAGAATAGTGCTCTTTAATATTTGGTTGTTCTAAAAGAGCTCAGGTTCCAGTGCAGGACTAATGCTCCATGGTGACTCCTGGGAGGACACCACAGGTGCTACTTCTTTCCTCCAGCTCCATACATTATTCCCAGTAGAACCTGTATACCATTGGCCAAGTCACACTGAACACCTGTGGCTGGGTAAAGTTTCCTAACGCAGAATGACGCCAGATCTCTCATCTCAAGTGAGAACTCACCAAAGCAGAATACAATGGTACTCTTATTTTCCTTGATCTAAACCAGCAGTTCCCAACCTTTGTTTGACGAGGGACCACTTAACCAGGGACCACTTTGACCACTTCCCAACATTAGTACTAAAACGGTTATGAATCAATTTTTGATCAACTTTAGATTCGGTTTGGTTATTTGGGGTGCTGATTCAGAAAATTGCATTGGATAGATCACATCATTTCTAGTTTCTGATGCAGAATATATGCCATCCAGTAGTCACCATTTGCTTGCCCACAGAAAACCATATTTAATAATCTAGAACTGATGTGGTCAATCCAATGCAATTTTCTGAATCAGCACCCCCAAATAACCCCAGGAACAGGGCTAAAAACAAAAAACCCAAGGCACCCCTGCTTTCAGGTGCCACATCGAATGGCTCTGCTGGGGGGGGGGGGGGGAAGCAGCCATGAGAAGGCTTGTTCTCATGCCTTTTGTGGGTAGTCAGCCTCACCCCCCTTGACATTCCCATTGTCTCAACACTATAACAGGGTTTCACAAAACCAGTCACTCTCATTGCAAATGTGTAGTAACTGCAGGGCCAGATCTTACGTTACGCAAACTAAGCGCCCGCGGTGGGCACCATATATTCAGAGGTGCATTGGCTGCCAAATGCCCCTTCTCAGTGTGGCGTGAGCAGGCCAGAGCCGCCCGTAGCAGCTCCACGAAGCTGGAGACTGCATGCGCGGAGCCTCCGCCCCTGGCCGCCAAACTCTCCTCCTCAGTTTCCGGCCTCGTGGAGGGTGTGCATGCATGCCGGGTGTGCATGCACAGAACCAGCTGGCTCCGCCCATGCACACCCTCCATTAGGCCGGAAACTGAGGAGGAGGGTTTGGCAGCCACCAAACCCTCTTTCCTCAGTTTCCGGCCCTGTGGAGCACATGCGTGGAACTAGCTGGCTCCGCACATGCGCACCCTCCATGAGGCCGGAGAGCGAGGGGGTGCCAAAACAATGTTCGCTTACCATTTTGAATTACCTTAGTCTGGCCCTGAGTAACAGTGAGGCTGCGGAGCATATTTTAATTATTGTGAACCACTGGTCATCCACAGACCACAGGTTGGGAACCACCAATCTAAACTCCTCTGCAATAACCATATAATAAAGAGATATGCTGGTATATGTCAGATAAAAGATTAAGAATAACAACAACAACAACAAATAAAAATAAATTTGACAGATTCCAAATGTAGACTCTGCAAGGAAGCAGATGAAACAATAGATCACATCCTCATCTGCTGCTGGTGATCGCACAGACTACAAGCAGAGACATAACACTGTTACTCAGATGATTCATTGGAACCTGTGCCACAAATACCATCTGCCTGTGACAAAAAACTGGTAGGATCACAAGCCGGAAAAAAGTTACAGAGAATGAACATGCCAAACCCCTCTGAGACTTCCAGATTCAGACAGAGAGAGTTTTGGAGCACAATACTCCTGACCTCACAATCATGCTAAAAAACAAAGTATGGATCGTCAATGTCGCAATCCCAGATGACAGCAGGATTGCAGAGAAACAACTAAGTGTTCCCCCTTATTTTCCCTCTGCAACTCTCCATGTTCCAAAAAAATCTGATCAATTTTTCCCCATCCCTCCATATGAAAGTTGCAGTGATGGGGGAAGGTTGCTGGAAGGAGCTTATAAAATACAACTGGCATTTTAATGTATAATTTTCAAAATGCCATCTATAGTTGACTGATATTTTGTACTTTCAGCTTAAGTGATTTGCTCAGGTGAAAAATGTATTGCTAGCATTACTTAATTATTATGGTAGTCTTATCCAGATTTCCAAAGGCCGAAATATTCCAAAATCCAAAAATTGTCCACATGTGTGGCTGAGATAGTGGCACAATTGCTTACTGGTGGTTCAATGCCCACATTTTTCTATATTTTTAATAATTTTGTTTCATGTACAAATTACTTCCAGGCTATGTGTATAAGGTGTATCTGAAGTAGGTTTCGTCATATACTTAATGCAAAGGTTTTCCCCTGACATTAAGTCCAGTTGTGTCCAACTCTGGGGATTGGTGCTCATCTCCATTTATAAGCCATTGTCCGTAGACACCTCCAAGGTCATGTGGCCGTCATGACCCAATGGAGCATTTTTACCTTCCCACTGGAGCGGTACTTATTATTTATATACTCACATTTGCATGTTTTCGAACTGCTAGGTTGACAGAAGCTGGGGCTAACAGCAGGAGCTCAGGCTGTTCCCTGGATTCGAACCTGTGACATTTCAGTGAGCAAGTTCAGAAGCTCAGTGGTTTAACACACTGTGCCACCAGGGGCTCATATATATTTTAAATAATCTCTTTGCAGGCGCATGTGGTGGGGACGAGGGACAGGGCCTTTTCTGTGGTGGCCCCCCCCAGCTGTGGAATTCCCTCCCAAATGAAATTAGATCCGCCCCCTCCCTCCTGACTTTTAGGAAGCGGGTGAAAACGTGGCTGTGCAATGAGTGTTGTAATTGAGCCTTCAGCGTCTACTGCTAGTAGTGATAAGGAAGACGCTGAGTCATTAGCTTCTAGCAGTAGTATGGAATGGGGTGTAGCTCTGAGTAATCAAGTCACTGGAGCTGGGAGAAAGAGGGCTGCTAGTGATTCTAGCCTTGAGGGTTTGGAGCAGAGAAAGAAGATCTGAGATACTTAGAGCCCCTTCAAATTCTGAAACCTTTGAAGGTTTTTCTGGGAATGAAGAAAGGGAGTCAGAGGGGAGTGATGCTGACTTTGGTTCAGGAAGTAAGGGATGTGTGTAATGAAGATTCTAGCACTGATACCTTTCTGGGTTTTGATAGCGATCCAGATTAGCCTTCTGAGGCTTCAGAGGCAGACTGGGATACTTTAAGTTTCCAGGATCACTGGGAGACATGGAGAAATGCACAAAACACAGCAGCTGCAGGAAAAGAAACAGCTGCTTCCCATGATCAAGGGGAGTCTTCAGGCAAGTCCGACGTTTAGGGCTATATAATGAATGGGTCTATGAGGCTGCCTTTTGCAACAGTCAAAAAGTTGTTGTCTGGTACTTTTGTCTGGCGTTCCTGTGATCTTTGACATCATGGTATTGTGTGTCTTGTTCCTGGTTCCAGTTACTCTTGCTGCCGTGTATTCCTGTGGCGGGGTTTGATCTCAGCTGAATCTGCTCTCCTGGTGATCCTTGGACTGTCTCCTCATTTCCTCTGTCATTCTCCTGCCCTTGACCCTTGGACCGGTTTATGACTACTCTTCTGGATCTTCCCACATTGGACATTGCAGACGGACATCCTGAGTTTGTTTTGCATCTTGCTTCAGTGTTTTTGTTGGGTTTCCTGGGATTTTTGAGGGGTTTTAGCCGAGTTGGCTGATTTTTTGTTCGTCCCCTTTCCATTTATTGTCCAATAAACTTTTTGTTACCTCCTTTTACAACTGGGTTTGGCTTACTTTGTATCTGTGCTACGACAGATTGACCGCCGCCAAAGGCAGAATGAAGGAGGAGATCGCGAATCGACTAAAGTCGCTAACCACTACATACTGACCGTATATATGGATTGAGTTGGACTTGATTTTACTTTCGCGACAGGCTTTAAAAATGTATTTATTGTATGTGTATTTGATAATTTTATTGTAAATTTATGATGTTTTTAGATTTTAAATGTTAGCATTGAATACTTGCTGTTTGCAGGTCTGAGTCCCTCTTCGGAGGTGAGAAGGTCGGGGTATAAAAGTTTAAAAATAATAAATAATAAATAAATTCTATCAAACTATTTAACCCACTGCTGTGGACATGCTTTTACAAAAGAGCACTTAAGCTTCTCACAAATACATGTGCAAAGTTTTCCAAAATCCAAGGGGGGAAATCCAAAGATAACACACGGTAATGCAAAAATGACTTGTTAAAATCATGGTAGATATTGGAAAAGTCACCCAAAATTGTTCACCTCAGAACTCAGAGGTGATCTGAATTTAACTCAAATTCGAGTCATTTGGCTCATTACAGTGACATGCATAGTAAACACATACTTCCTTTACTCTCTTTCAAAGCTTTGCGTGTGTATGTATTCATGTTGAATCATGGAGTTGGCATGTGCTGCGTAATTCATAAATTATGCATAAATCCACTCAAATATCAGCCTGGATTGATTTTGTGTCAAAACTAGTAGCACAAATTAGCTTTTGGTCAAGCTATTTCAGGGATGAGATGTTCTTGGTAGTGTCATTAATCATTGCAGCTAAAAGGGGATCTGTATTTGTAGCAGAGGACAAAATGGATGGGAAACTTGGCAGGCGATGCCCAAGGACTGGCAAACTTTCATGGACGACAGCTAAGCAAAGATCCTCATCAAAGGGAAAAGTAAGTTGACTGGGACAAAGTTTATAAGTAACCTTGACACAAACTGTCTAGTAATTGTCTGGGGGGGGGGGAATAACACCCAAGATTAAAACCTCTCATAAAAATGTTCCAAACTTGTGAGATGATGAATGAAAATTTGAGTGCAATTTCATCGGGGAAGGAAACCATGAAAAAAAAGAAAAAAGTGGACTTAACAACACAAGGAGGAAATGATCCAGATATGGAGGTTCTCATGTGCCTGCAGTAGAAGTAGTTCTCCTATTTAGGCAAATCTGTCTGGATGAGGGAACTAACATCAATTGTGACTTGGAGAATTACTTGGTTGGCCTTCGACAAAATGTGTGCTCATCTGGGAGGAAACTGTGGCTTCAGCGAGATAGTGTTGTCAGGCCTCATCTCTTCCTTCTTAGCCAGCTTACTGTTCTTATTCTCGTTTGGCTTCCTATTCAATATTTACGAGATTGTAAGATGGGCTTGTTTTTAATTGTTCTTAACCTTCTGTATTTTATTGTGCCTTGGCTCTTGTAAGATGGGAGTCGGCGGCATAAATAAAATAAATAAATATGATCTCATAAATCATGGTGAGGGAAGGGAGATGCCTTCGTAGAGTTCCAACAATTATGTTGGTGGAGGTACTATCTGGTTTCAGAGGTGCCATAAGTCAACCTCATGTACAAGCCATGTACAAATCAAAATAATATATTTTGTGATGACATGTGGGTAAGAGATGAGCAGTGCTTCTTTCAGATTCACCTGGGATAAACAACGCTCTTGCCTTTTGTCACTCTATTCAGAGAATGTAATGATTCCTTTTTGTTATAAGCTGTTATTATCTTCTGCAACTTTTGTTTCATAGAATCATAGAGTTGGAAGAGACCTCAAGGGCCATCCGGTCCAACCCCCTGCCAACAAGCAGGAAAATCACATTCAAAGCATCCCCGAAGGTGGCCAGTCTATTCTTTTCTTCCTTTTTTCTATTACCTGTATATACTCGAGTATTAGCCAACCTGAATATAAGCCAAAACACCTAATTTTATTTATTTATTATTTATTTATTTATTTATTCAATCTTGTATTCCGCTCCTCCCCGCAGGCTCGGGGAGGATAACAACAATGTAAGTGGGCATCATGTCACAGACATGGGGCCCTACAATAAAAGCATAAAACACATTAAAAACACAAATTGACACATTTCGAGGTGCAGGGTGACATACATAGTTCTAGAGACACAGTCCTTCTATGCCTAATTAAAGGCTTGTCCAAAGAGGGCGGTCTTACAAGCCCTTCTGAATGGAGCCAGCTCTGAGATGGCTCGGGCACTGTCCGGCAAAGAGTTCCACAATACTGGGGCCACTGCAGAAAAGGCTCTCTGTCTAGTTACAGATAGGTGGCATGAGCGGACTGGTGGTACCGTCAGCAGATTCTGTTCGTCTGACCGCAGTGATCTCGGGGGTAAGTACGGGGTAAGGCGGTCCCTCAGGTACGCAGGCCCTAGGCTGTGTAAGGCCTTAAAGGTCAATACCAACACCTTGAAGGCGATTCGGTACTCGATGGGAAGCCAGTGCAGCTGCCGAAGAATGGGCGTGATGTGCTCCCTCACCGGCGAACCCGTCAGCAAGCGAGCAGCGGCGTTCTGCACTAGCTTGAGTTTCGAATTGTCGACAAGGGAAGGACAACGTGAGGGCGTTACAGTAGTCCAGTCTCGAGATGACCGTCGCTTGGATTACCGTCGCCAGGTCGGTCCTGGACAGGTAGGGTGCCAGTCGCCTAGCCAGTCGTAGGTGAAAGAAGGACACCCTGCTGACCGCAGAGACCTGGGACTCCATGGTCAGCAGGGAGTCCAACTGAACACCTAAGCTCTTAACCGAAGATGACGGGCTAAGCTGCTCGCCATCCAGGGCAGGCAACCGACACCCACCCAGCCCAGGGCGACCGGGCAACAGGATCTCCGTCTTCGACGGATTCACCTTCAGCCGGCTGGCCCGCAGCCAACCAGTCACGGCCTCTAGGCACTGATGGAAACAATCGGGTACGGTGTCCGGCCTGCCGTCCATTCTCAGCAGAAGCTGGGTGTCATCAGCGTACTGATAACACTCCAGACCAAAGTCGCGGGCCAGCTGGGCCAGGGGCGCATATATCGTTGAATAATAAGGGGGAGAGGATGGCCCCCTGGGGGACCCCACAATCACGTGGGAGTCTCCCGGAGGCCCCCCCACCCCCCTCCACTCGTTGTCCCCAGTCCCGGAGGAAGGAGGCCACCCATTTAAGGGCGGTCCCCCAACCCGGAGCCGGCTAAACGGTGGGTCAACAATGCGTGATCTACCGTGTCGAATGCTGCTGTCAGGTCTAACAAGACAAGCAGGGCTGACCCGCCCTGGTCCAGCTGGCGGCGAAGTTGGTCTGTAATGGCGACAAGCACGGTCTCTGTCCCGTGCCCAATACGGAAGCCGGACTGGAAGGGATCAAATCCAGCTGTGTCTTCCAAGAACCGCTGCAGCTGATCCGCTGCTGCCCTCTCAATCACCTTGCCTAAAAAAGGCAAGTTGGAAACTGGCCGGTAATTGGAGGGAGCCGAAGGATCTAAATTCGGCTTCTTCAGCAGCGGTCTCACCATAGCCTCTTTCAGTCCCCCTGGGAAGACTCCTTGCTCAAGGGAGCTATTTAAGATCATGCCCAGGGGGCCTCGTAGTCCCTCCCGGCACGCTCTAACAAGCCAGGAGGGGCACGGGTCGAGGGAGCATGTAGTTGGTCTAGCTGCAGCAAGTAACTTGTCGACAGCTGCTGCGTCCAGCTATTTGAAACGGGTGAAGGTTGTGCCGACGAGTGGCGGCGGAGTCTCGAGTTCACTAACTGTATCAAGAGTGGCAGGGATATCCCGGCGGAGAGTCGAAATCTTGTCGGCGAAATAGCTCTGGAAAGCCTCAGCAGTTGGAGCCAAACCCTTATCATTTGGGACAGTTGGGATTTCTGTCAGAGACCGAATTATCTTAAACAATTGAGCTGGGCGTGAGCTGGCCGACTCTATCAGGGAAGAATAGTGAACTTTTTTAGCTTCCTTGATAGCTTGCTCATAAACCTCCTTGAACTGTTTATAAGCCGATTTCGATGCTTCGTCACGGAGGCTCCGCCACACGTCCTCTAGCTGTCTCTTCCTCCGCTTCATCGCTCGCAGCTCCTCGGTGTACCATGGCAAGTGATTTCTACGGGGGATGAGAGAGCGCCTGGGGGCGATCTCGTCTAAGGCAGTGGAAAGGTTGGTATTCCAGGATTCCACAAGCCCGTCAACCGAGTCGCTGGGGAGTTCCCAATCCCTTAGAGCATTCAGGAACCTAGTAGGTTCCATAAGTCTCTTCGGGCGAACCAAAATGGGTTCGGCACCCTTACCGGGAGGGGGAACCAATTCCAGTCGGACTTCCAGGACACTGTGATCCGACCATGGAACCTCCATAATGGAGGTTAGGATCACCTGAATTCCGGCAGCGAAGATCAGATCTAAAGTATGTCCGGCTTGGTGCGTGGGGCCGGTCTTGCAAAGTGAGAGTCCTAGTGCCTCCATGGTGGACACCAGGTCCATGGCTGCTGTCGATGGGGAGGTGGTGTCGGCGTGGACATTGAAGTCCCCCAAGACAATAAGCTTAGGAAACCTCAATGCCCACTCCGCAACCACCTCCAGCAGCTTAGGTAGACTTCCTGCTGGTGCGTTGGGTGCACGGTACACCAGCAGGAAGGCTACACTCTCACCGAGGTCCCATACCAGGCCCGCACACTCCATCCCGGGAATGTTCGCTGTCGGGATCGTCCTGGAATTGAATTTGTCTCGACTGAGGATGGCTACCCCTCCCCCCCGCCCCTCTGTCCTCGTCTGATAACTGGCCACAAACCCAGGTGATGTTAGTTCGTGCAAGATGACATCGTCGCCCTCTTGTAGCCACGTCTCCGTGAGACAGGCTAAATCGGCCTCCCTCTCCAGAAGGAGGTCCCTGATGGTCCCGGACTTGTTGCGCACGGACCTGGTGTTGGCCAGTATCAGAGTTGGAGTTATTTCCACAAATAACTAGAAAAACATATTAACTCGAGTATAAGCCAAGGGTGAGAAATGCTGCGGCTACTGGTAATTTCAAAATGAAAATAGATACCAATGAAATTACATTAATTGAGGCATCTGTAGGTTATATGTTTTTGAATATTTACATAAAACTGTAATTTAAGATAAGATTGTCCAACTTTGGTTAAACCATTTTTCTAACCTTGTAAATGTGCTGACATATCCTTCCAATAATAATAAAGAGAGTAGAAGAGGTTAATTACCAGCAGTAACAGATCTTACCAATAAAAAGGTTGGCAGTTCGAAGCCCAAGTCAGGGTGAGCACCTGAACTTCAGCCCTGCTTACAGACCACCTAAGCAATTTGAAAACAGCTGTGAGCTGAGTGTGGAGAAATTAGACATGCTTAAGCAGGGGGGTATTTTCCAGCACCATAAAGGCATCATTCCAGCCAGCTTAAAGCAAGCCGATTATAAAACCGCTGTTGAAGAAACCATCACTGGACCCCACTCAATTAGTGAACTATCGGCCAGTTTCCAATCTCCCCTATTTGGGCAAAGTCATGGAACGTGTGGTGGCTTTGCAACTCCAGGGGTTCTTGGTAGATACTGATTATCTTGATCCGGCACAGTCTGGCTTTAGGCCGGGATATGGTACTGAAACAGCCTTGGTCGCCTTGGTAGATGATCTACGCCGGGAACTTGACAGGGGGAGTGTGTCCCTGTTGGTTCTGCTGGACCTCTCAGCGGCTTTCGATACCGTTGACCACGGTATCCTTCTGGGTCACCTTGCAGATATGGGGCTTGGGGGAACTGCTTTGCAGTGGCTCCAATCCTTCCTGGAAGGTCGTACCCAGAAGGTGTCATTGGGTGACACCTGTTTGGCTCCACAGCCGTTGTCCTGTGGAGTCCCTCAGGGTTCAGTACTGTCCCTGATGTTGTTTAACATGAAACTCCTGGGAGAGATCATTCGGAGTTTCGGAGTCAGGTGTTATCTGTACGCAGATGACGACCAGATCTGTCACTCCTTCCCACCTGTCACCAAGGAAGCTGTCCAGACCTTGAACCGGTGCTTGGCTGCTGTGTTGGACTGGATGAGGGCTAGCAAATTGAAACTAAATCCAGACAAGACAGAGGTCCTCCTGGTCAGTCGTAAGGCCGAACAGGGCATAGGGTTACAGCCTGTGTTGGACGGGCTTACACTCCCCCTGAAGACGCAGGTTCGCAGCTTGGGAGTGATCCTGGACTCATCGCTGAGCCTGGAACCCCAGGTCTCAGCAGTGGCCAGGGGAGCTTTTGCACAATTGAGACTTGTGCGCCAGCTGCGCCCGTACCTTGGGAAGTCTGATGTGGCTACGGTTGTCCACGCTCTGGTCACATCCCGAATAGATTACTGCAACGCACTCTACGTGGGGCTGCCTTTGAAGACAGTTCGGAAATGGCAATTAGTCCAGCGGGCGGCAGCCAGATTATTAACGGGAGCTCCATACAGGGAGCACACCACCCCCTGTTGTGCCAGCTCCACTGGCTGCCGGTCCACCCGAGCTCAATTCAAAGTGCTGGTTTTGACCTTTAAAGCTCTATACGGTTCTGGCCCAGCTTACTTGTCCGAACGCATCAGCCGCTACGTCCCACCCCGTAACCTAAGATCATCCGGGGAGGCCCTGCTCTCGCTCCCGCCGACTTCTCAAATGCGGTTGGTGGGGACGAGGGACAGGGCCTTCTCGGTGGTGGCTCCCCGCCTGTGGAATGCGCTCCCTATGGAGGTACGGTCCACCTCATCCCTCCTGGCATTCAGGAAAAAGGTAAAATCCTGGCTTTGGGACCAGGCGTTTGCACCCCAGCACTAAGCAGCATGTTAGATGGGGATTTTAATGGAAATGGATGAAGAGGGTCAATGTTTTATGGATTGAATATTGTTTTAACTTGGAATGACTGTGTATGTTGTTGAGGGAACTGCATTTTAATGTTTTTTTTAATATATCTTAATTGTTGTGGGGTTTTGGGGTTTTTACTGTGATGATGTGGCATCGAATTGTGCCGTACTGTAAGCCGCTCTGAGTCCCCCCTCGGGGGTTGAGAAGGGCGGGGTAAAATCCTGAAATAAATAAAAGAAATACCAAAAATGCTGGCAATCAAAGGAAGGAGGAAGTCTGTGATCAAGGCTCTTCATCATAGAGGATGAAGCAACAGCACCCCTCTGTGGCTGCTATTGAGCACAACCTCCAGAACGCCGAAGTTGGGGAAAATGCCGACATAATACCTCTATTTGTTGTCTGTCCCATCCGTTTAATGTCACTGAATGTTTCCCATATGTGTGTTCTGTGATTCAACTTGAGTCCCTTTCGGGGTGAGAAGGGCAGAATATAAATGCTGTAAATAATAGAATAACATAATGGAAATGTAATAACAACAATAATAAATAGAGTAAAATAATAAAAGTAATAATAATGGAGTAAAATAATAAATGTAACAACAACAAAAACAACAACAGAGTAAAATAATAAATAAGTTTGACTCAAGTATAAGCTATGGGGGGGCTTTTTCAGCCTAAAAAAGGGCTGAAAAACTAGGCTTATACTCGAGTATATACAGTATATATAGTAATGTATTAATAGGATAGTTAGAGGAGAAGATTCAATAAAGACAAAAGATTGACACTTCATATGACATACCAAAATATGTAAAATATGTAAAACATTTCTTAATTAGCATATTTTCTTAATTACCATAAGTCTCTTTATTGAGAACAACCCAATACTGCATCTTGATTTACTGTTCATTTAACTTTGGAGCTTGCCTCATTTCCCCAAATCTTACTATAAATAATCTTTGTGACAGACACTGTCATGGGAAACAATGATGCTGCTTTGTACTCAGAGGCACAGTCTTTAATGCATTCAGAAGCAATATTTTGGGATCTAAGGCAAGACATATATTCAGGATCTTATTCATTAGCACTTTTATTTGGTATTTTGAATTGAGGACTGTGGCAAAATGACATCATATAAATACAGTGACTACGAGGCTCAGTCTCCTTCTAGACTGCCATATAGAATCCATATTATCTGCTTTGAATGGGATTATATGGCAGTGTAGATTTAGGCCCCTTCTACTCTGCCATATAATCCAGACTTTCAAAGCAGATAATCCACATTTTCTGCTTTGAACTGGATTATATGGCAGTATAGACTCAGGCCCCTTCTACACTGCCATATAGTCCAGATTATCAAAGCAGATAATCCACATTTTCTGCTATGAACTGGATTATATGGCAATGTAGACTCAGGCCCTTTCTACATTGCTATATAATCCAGATTATCAAATCAGATAATCCGATTTTTTTTTGTTTTGAACTGGATTATCTGAGTCTACACTGCCATATAATCCAGTTCAAAGCAGAAAATGCGGATTGTATATAGCAGTGTAGCAGGGGCCTCATATAATCCAGTTCAAATAAAATAATGTGGATTATCTGCTTTGATAATCTGGATTATATGGCAGTGTAGAAGAAGCCTCAGGCAGTTTCTCCTACGTTGTCCGTTCTTCCTCATTAAATGCTTTTGCTTTCTTGACCCCACTCTGATATATTCTTGGTCACATGCATCCTGATTTTCATATGTGAAATATTGGAAGGTGCCTATCCTTGGTTGGAAAAAACTGGAAACCTTGTATGTCTAATTAGGAGCACAGCATACAAAATGTCAGAGCAAACCAACTCCGGGAGCTCTACTTCCCAGCACTTTGCTGTCTCATTGTGCCAGCCCACATATGCAGTTAAGCTTGAGCTGCCACCAAGCCCAGCTGACGTGGGAGTTATATGCTGTTGTTTCCATAAATTGGTCCTCTGGGGTTACAAGGGGCTTGAAAGCCTTTTGCTGTCGTGCTGTGCCTTGCTGCCTAATCCCACACGGAGTGACAAGAGGTACGAAACTGGGCATCTATATCTAGTTGCTTCCAAATTATGTCCAGCAATGCTATCAAGACCCAAATCTATCCTTCTCCTGAGCCCACGCTCCTTTGTTTCCCTTGTTGTAGTAGAACCAAGCATTTTTTGCTGGGCCAAGCGCTTTCTTCTGTTATTATTGTTCTAGCTTTAGCAGTGAGGTGAAAGCCACTTCCTCTCCATTCCTGTTCGTTTCCTTGGTTACTGATCTCCAACTGCTCACCTGTGCACTCTCAGCCTGTGCATGAATATTGCCTTGCGCGCACAAGCATACAACATCCGGATGTCAGTAGGCCAGGCTTTGTTGCAATTGCTTTTCAGTACACTCAAAAGATAATGTGCACATGATGGAAAACAAAGGGTGGAGAGGGATGCAAAAACATATATAGCTTTGAAGGCCATATAATTGGCTTAATTGTTAGTAAGAAACAAGGCTAAGTAACTATTTGGCATTCTTTTCGGAGACCTTTTCCACCAAAGTATGGCCAGTTTCAAAATAGGGCAGGAAAAAACCCAAAGGGAATGAGCTTGAAAGATGCCTTCAAGTTCCATGTTAATTTTTGAAGACCCCAATAGACTTTATACTGTATGTTGTCGAAGGCTTTCATGGCCGGAATCGTGTGGTTGTTGTGAGTTTTCAAGGCTGTATGACCATGTTCCAGAAGCATTCTCTGCTGACGTTTCGCATCCTCAGAGGTTGTGAGGTCTGTTGGAAACTAGACAAATGATGTTTATATACCTGTGGAATAATGTCCAGGGTGGGAGAAAGAACTCTTTTCTCCTGGAAGGAAGTGTGAATGTTGCAATTAATCACCTTGATTAGCATTGCAAAGCCTTGCAGCTTCAAGGCCTGGCTGATTCCTGCCTGGGGGAATCCTTTGTTGGGAGGTGTTCGCTCTAAAAACTCTAAAATTAGTACAGTAAATAAAGAACAAGACTCTGAAAACAGGGGCATTCCAAACATGAAACAATCAGGGGCAGCTAATATGTCCTAACAAAGGATTCCCCCTGGCAGGAATCAGCCAGGCCTTGAAACTGCAAGGCTTTGCAATGTTAATCAAGGTGATTAATTGCAACATTCACACTTGCCTCCAACAGACAAGAGTGCTTTCTCCCACTCTGGACCTTGAACAGATATATAAACCTCCCATGTCTAGTTTCCAATATACCTCACAATATACCTCACAACCTCTGAGGATGCCGGCCATAGATGTGGGCAAAATGTTGAGAGAGAATGCTTCTGGAACATGGCCATACAGTCCAGAAAACTCACGGCAACCCAGACTTCATATGGTTTTCTTAAGTGCGAAACACTCAGAGGTGGTTCACCCTTGAAAAGGCGCTTCTTGGTAAGGCACTTTGTTAAATAAGCTTTTGCCTCTGTCCTGTCACCAATACTCAGCTGTCCTGCCAGAAGGAGTGACAGAAGTGCAAACATCTTGCCAGCTCTTCTGCATGGAAAGTATG
This sequence comes from Anolis apletophallus, assembly GCA_030556195.1. Lineage (NCBI taxonomy): Eukaryota > Metazoa > Chordata > Lepidosauria > Squamata > Anolidae > Anolis > Anolis apletophallus. The sequence continues at coordinate 32,037,802 of JARBWK010000013.1, read as the reverse complement.
GGCCATCTCCATTGCCGGCAGCGCTTTCCTCAGTTTGTTGACTAAGGTTCACCTCTGTCAACACTGGAATGGACAGTAAGCATTTCTAAACCATGGTTGCTTGCATTTTAAAATGAAACACCTGGATGGAATATTTACGAGCCACCTGGTTTTCTTTCCATCAGGTTGTTTAACAAGAAAGAAATGTATAGTTCTCATCGAGAGATCTTCACTCACCCAATTAAATCTATATAGATTCCATGTCATTATGAAGCCTGGTTTAAGAAATTTAATAGTATCACTAATTGAAAAATCTACCAGGGCATTTCCTTTTCAAAAACAAGTTAGCTAAGTGTTTCTCAACCTAAGTCAGGACCCCTGGGGGGTTGCGAGGGGGGCAGAGGGGTTGCCAAAGACTATCAGAGAACATGGCATTTTCTGTTGGTTATGAGGGTCCTGTGTGGGAGGTTTGGCCCAATCCTATCACTGGTGGAGTTCAGAATGCTCTTTGATTGTAGGTGAACTATAAATCCCAGCAACTACAATTCCCAAATGTCAAGGTCTGTTTCCCCCCAAGCTCCAACAATGTTGGCATTTGGGCATATTGAGTATCCGTGCCAAGTTTGATCCAGATCCATCATTGTTTGAATCCACAATGCTCTCTGGATGTAGGTCAACTACAACTCCAAAACTCAAGGTCAATGCCTACCAAACCCTTCCAGTATTTTCTGTTGGTCATGGGAGTTCTGTGTGCTGAGAGTGGTTCAATTCCATTGTTGGTGGAGTTCATAATGCTCTTTGATTGTAAGTAAACTGATTTGGACAGATTTGTAGGATGTTTTAAACCTGGGGAACTGTTTTAATGTATATTTATAATCATTTTATGTAGTTCTGTATTTTATTGCTGTTTTTATTATTTATTTGTTTATTTAAAACTTTTATACCCCAGCCTTCTCACCTCCAAAGGGGGACTCAGACCAGCAAACAGCAAGTATTCAATGCTAACATTTAAATTCTATATTGTATTGGCATCAAATTGTTGCCTGCTGGTAGCCGGCCTGAGTCCCTCCTCGGAGGTTGGGAATAGGATGGGATATAAATGTTCTAAATAAATAAATAAACTACAACTCCCAACTTACAAAATCAATCCCGGCCCCCACCTCCACTCCCTGGAACCCCACCAGTATTCAAATTTGAGCGTATTGGGTATTTGTGCCAAATTTGATGCAGTGAATGAAAATACATCCTGCATATCAGATACTTACATTACAATTCATAACAGTAGCAAAATTACAGTTTTGAAGTAGCGACACAAATAATTTTATGGTTTGGGGTCATCACAACATGAGGAACTGTGTTATGGGGTCGTGGGAGGAGGAAGGTTGAGAAACACTGAGCTGGTTTGTCTGCTGTTAATGAGCAGCCATAGAATAATGCAATTGTAAATGTTCTGTTAAAGGGGTCTTTTTTTCTAACAGAAGCTATGTGAGATTAAGAAGAGTAATTTTTGAACTATCCTGGCCTTTCCCCACACTGATCTTAAACCATTTCCATTGTGGGAAATGCCAAGGCACCAGCTCCCAACACTGTTGCAATTAAAGCAGACTCAGGCAAGAAATATATGAAAGCACTTTTTAGCACATGCTAATGACAGCTTCCCCACTAGAAACCACATTAAAAGTGCTTTTGTGTGTCTGAATAACATAAGAGCCTAATTTAAAATGTAAACATCTGAAATGTTGACTAAAAGGTTGGGTGAAATCAATAGTGTTGCAGCTCCGTTGGCAAGATGTTAAGAACAAGCTTAGAGATATGCTTCGGGGGGGGGGGGGGACACACAATCAAGGGCGAAGAGCAATTCCTCTCTATGATTACAACTGTTTCAATGTTTAGGGGTTGTTCGCTTAGCAAATAAGCAACTGGCTGGAATGAACACAAAATAGAACACAAAATGAGACATTTGAGATTATGGTTTAGAACGAGGTAAGACAAATATATAGAGGAGAAGGTAAGCAGGACTGGGGCTCCAAGAGGCCAGAAATCAACCCATTGTGGACCTTGGGCAGGTCGCACTTTCTCAGCCTCTGATGAAAGCAATAGAACATCTCATTTGACTACATTTTTCCAAAATACACATGATAGATTCATTTGAGTGATGCTATAAGTCAGATATGATTTGACAATTCAAGCACATGAAATTCAAAACAATAGTAAATTTATTCAGTAGTCTCTCAATAGAAACAATATATCAATATATCAATACATCAATACTGGAGCAGTTTCAGCAAGGAAAGTTCAAGCCTTGTCTGGCACAATTAGTAAATAGTTCAATGAAAGGTAAGTGTTAATTCACATTCATTTCCTTGGACAGCAACAAATATAATCCATCTATGGTGGTAGATGAGAATTCACCGTTCAAAATAAACAAAATGGTATTTGTAATCCACACGTCGTTACGTGATGTATAGGTAGTCTGTGGTTGTCGTCTATGGCCGACGAGGACGCAGTTGCGCGGGCCTGCAATGAACACAAAATAGAACACGAAATGAGACATTTGAGATTACGGTTTAGAACGAGGTAAGACAAATATACAGTATAGAGGAGAAGGTGAACAGGACTGGGGCTCCAAGAGGCCAGAAATCAACCCATTGTGGACCTTGGGCAGGTCGCACTTTCTCAGCCTCTGATGAAAGCAATAGAACATCTCATTTGACTACATTTTTCCAAAATAAACATGATAGATTCATTTGAGTGATGCTGTAAGTCACATATGATTTGACAACACACAACAACAAAAGCAACAGACATTGATACAGTTGAAGACCAGAGTTTCTTCATTTTAAAAAAATAGATCAAAGGTTTTCAACCTTCCTAATTCCAAGACCCCGTAATACAGTTCTTCATGTTGTGGTGACCCCCAACCATTAAATTATTTTAGTTGCTATTTCCCAACTGTAATTTTCCTACTGTTATGAATCGTAATATAAATACCTGATATGCAGGATTATTTTCATTCACTGGACCACATTTGGCACAAATACCCAATACACCCAAATCTGTATGCTGGTTGGGTTGGGGGTATTGCTTTTGTCATTTGGGTGTTGCAGTTGCTGGGATTTATAGTTAACCTACAATCTAAGAGCATTCCAAACTCCACCAATTATGGAATTGAACCAAACTTGGCACACAGAACTCCCATGACCAAGAGTAAATACTGGAAGGGTTTAGTGGGCATTGACCTTTGAGTTTTGGAGTTGTAATTCACCTACATCCAGTGTGACGGTGCGGTAAGCAACCCCTACATAAAGGATCTTGAGTTTGTAAAGTTTTGCTTTGTTAAAATGTGTTTTGCAGCTTGCACAGTTTGTTAAAGGTGAGGTTGCATTGATTGGTCCCTAGTACCTGTCAATCATCATTCACATATCCCAGTTGAGTTTGTTCCAGGGATCTGGGAAGAATGCTATTTTATATTCATTAGGCCACCAGGATTTCTCCAGAGAGGGCATGACTGAAGGTTTGCTCAGCCAGGCCTTGGTCAGGCTATCTTCCAACACCAGACTGACTTTCCTTGGGACTCAAACAGAAAGCCCAGCATACCAGAAGGTTGGGTAGCTCTAAGGAGTCTCAAGTGCCTTCAAACCAGTCAGCCGGCACTTAGAGGAAGGTTTCATGTCTTCAATGTAGGCCATCTGACTGGGGCTTCGAGTGTCCCTACCTCAAGGCCATAGAAAAGGAAAAGACTTGGAGAGCCAACCAGTTAAAGCTTCCTGGACTAAAGCTGCAGAAAGATTGTAAAGTAAGATCTTTCCTTTATCATTTTGGGGAACTAAACGAAGTGAGTTAACTCATGTTATGAACAATAAAACCTTTTTGACTTAACTAGAGTGTCCAACTTGGTCCTTGGGAGCCCCAAGCCTTTAAAGGAAGGCAAGAAGCAATCCCCGGTATAGAGAGACCACGTCCTTGCCCTTTACTGGGTATTTACAGCCCGGGTGCGATGGCACATCCAGAGAGCACTGTGCACTCAACCAATGATAGAGCTGAACCAAACTTGACACGAATACTCATTATGTCCAAATGTGAACACTGGTGGAGTTTGGGGAAAATAGACATGTGGGAGTTGTAGTTGCTGGGATGTATAGTTCACCTACAAAGACTATTTGAACCCCACCAACGATAGAATTGGGCCAAACTTCCCACACAGAACCCCCATGACCAACAAAAGATACTGTGTTTTCTGATGGTATTTGGTGACTCCTTTGACACCCTCTCATGACCCCTCAGGGATCCCGACCCCCAGGTTGAGAAACTCTGATATAGAGCAACAGCCATACAACATTCTTGAATAGTAAGAAATAGAGCTGTTTCCGAAGGCAAAAAATGCTTCAATTTCGGAATCGGATGTTGATTTCGTTCAAAAATTGGATATGATTGACTTCCGAATTTTTTGAATTTTTTTTCCGGAATTGATTCAGAAGTATTTCCGAAATTCGGAAGTCTACGGAAGTCTTCAAAAATGGTGTCCGCCTTCTAAAATGGCCCAAAAAATCAGCAGAAGGGAGAGTCAGCTGTTAGCCATCAGCCAATGAACAATCAGCAAGAAAATTCGGAAATGACATGTGAAATTTGGAATTCCAAAATTCAGAATTCCTTTTGGGAGGGCTGCTCTCGAAATTGCTTCAAAAGTCAGAACTTCTGAAATTCGGAAGTATCCGAAATTCGGAAGCAGCCCTAGTACGAAATTATTAGGTGGAATCTTTCCTTGTGATTTGTATCCATAGCTCATATTCTAGTCTCCTTGGATAAAGAGGGCCATTACATTACAAGACCTAAATACCTAAAGCCACCAGAGCCTACCTGATCTTGAAAGCTAAGCAAGGTCAACCCTGAATAGGACTTCGGTGGGAGAACACCAATGAATACCAGGAGTGCTGAAGGAATTGGCAAATCAGTATTGAGTATGCCTTGCCTTATAAAAAGCCTACTTGAATGGAGCTGACTTGAAAGCACACGTACACATCACATCACATCTTAATCTTTTCTGCCCCAAGCTAAACATTCCCAGCTTCCATAGAGCTTGGTTTTCAGGACTTTGACTGTCTTTGGGCTCATCTACGTGAGCATAATAACTCAAATCCATCATGAATTTGATCTTGGCGGTCTTAACAACATTTCTCCACTTCTGGTAGCAATTGTGGGGTGTAGCCCTACAATAAGAAAGGTCAGGGGATGTGCCAGAGTTTGCCTGACTGTGGCAACTTATGGCTTCAATACAGTGTGGACAGCAGGAGCTGGTCCTATTCTTACTGGTCCTTCGTTGTCTTCCTCTGGATACATTGTCTCCAAGATTAAGGTCAAACGATTTGACCACAGGTTTGTGGTTTGGTTCACTTTATGAGAATGACAACAGGGCAAGGCAAATGGTTTGTGTGAAAGAATTGCAACAATCCTTATGTGATTTCTTGCCCACGGCTAACATCTTGTATAACGTGGAATCCTACACATATCTGCTTTTGAGCTATTCTTGAAATAAAAGTGTTCAGTGTTTGCAACATTTAAGATTTATGAATACCGGTCTAATGTGGCTTGCATAATTGATTGCTCACAAGCAATTTGCCTGAAACAAGTCAGCAAACCTTCTTGCAAACATCGCTCAGTGAATAAGTGCAAGCAAATTGCAAGATGCCCTTGAGTTGAAAGGGACATTAGCTGCTTCTGAGGTGAGGAGACTGTTCAGCCCTTTCATCTGCCTGAAGTTCAGAAGTCTAACCTCTATTTTGCATGTCACTAATTTCATAACAGCTCAAGCTGAAAATGGCAACTGAAAATGGCAGCTGAAATGAACAAAAACAATAAAGTCTTGAAGTAGATTTATAGCTCATTAAACAGAAAAGACTCCTTTACTTAGGCAATCTAATCCCTCGTAGCCTGAGGATAACGTTCCTCCAAGCGTGGGTCCATAGATGGTTGTGGAGTCCTATCCTTGATCCACATGTTCTCCTGGAGTGAGGACATCGGTTTTCAGGTGGAAGGCAGTCCCAGTCAAGGTTGGCTTGATGCGCCTTCCTCTTGGCATGTTTCTCCCTTTGTACTCTTCATATTCTGCAGCACTGCTGGTCACAGCTGACCTCTAGTTAGAGTGCTCAAGGGCCAGGGCTTCCCATTTCTTGGTGTCTATGCCACACTTTTTAAGGTTGGCTTTAAGACCATCTTTAGATTTCTTTTTAAAGCAAGGACTTTATGTGAATACTAGCATTCTTGTTTGAAATAGTGTGTGTTCTTGAGGCACCTATAACAATCTCCAGTCCTTGGAATAGCAATAGACTACAAATCCCATCAGCCTGAAACAACATATTCAAAGTTAAGGGGTGACAGGAGCTGTAGACCTTAGGAGCTGTAGATCGGAGGGCTATACTTGAAATGTCAAACTCCAAGAGAACCTTTTTTTAATTTGCTTGATTTGGACAAATCTGGTTAAGATGCTTATTTCTGCCTTTTCACCAGTTGAATGTCTGCATTGGATGAATGTGTTACTTGGAGCATTGGCATTACAGTTCTCTGGACAGATCTATTCTGGAAAGAGTGCCATGAAATTTAAATTAAATGTATTCTTACTCAACAGGCACCAAAATATCTTTTTGAAGGCTTATATAATTTATTCTGATCATCATCTCCACCAAAGTATTTTTTTTGTACGCCAGCTTCCAAAATCTTCCGCAGGCATTTCTTTATGTCACAAAGGATTCCTTGGTAAGTATTGCTCTCCCTTGGAACTTAAATCTTGTCAAGTTTCTCAGGATATTCAGATATAAAACACAACCCCTTTCTGATTTACAGATTTCTCATAAGCCCTTCTGTTTGTACGTACCGTCCTCAACAGCCCAAGTGATAGCAGATAACGACTCATATTCTGAATGGTACTTGAGTCTGCATTTGAATTCCAGAGTACAGAACAATAGCATTTTTGGACTACAGCTCCCAGAATCCTCAGTCTGCATAGTTAGAACTGTAATCCCTATAGAAGTCACATTGTAAGCTATGGAAAATCCTCAATGTTCCCCTCATCCAGCTTGATTCCCATAGTTTCCCCTACAGCAGGGGTCAAGAAACTTTTTGACTTAGAGAGCCAAATATTTGGAAATTTATTTCAGTGAGAACCATATTATATATATATATATATATATATATATATATATATATATATAAAATACAGGGCTGTATTCTAGCATCTTTTTTATTCAACTTCTATATCAATGATATTGTCAAGGAGTTAGAGGGCCTACAATATGCCCTGGTCACTATTCTGGACCAGAAGCTTTCTCTGCTAATGTATGCCGACGACATCATTCTCCTGTCAAAAACTCAGGTAGGGCTGAGACGGCTGTTGGCTGGATTCTCAACATATTGTAAACAAAACGCTCTTACGATAAATTACAGCAAAACCCAGGTTTTGGTCTTTGGTAGGCGCCCCAAAACACACTCTTGGCACCTAGATGAACATGTAATAAAACAAGTCAAATCCTTTAAATACCTAGGAATTTTCTTTTCTGAATCAGCCACCTGGAAACAACAGATGAGTAACATCAAAACTCAAGCCTACAGATCAGCCAAAGCAACACTGAGGTTTGCTGCCAAACAAGGCAGTAACCTGGTTAACCCCACCCTAACTGTTTTCAAAGCCAAAACCCTGGTGCAATTTCTCCATGGGGCAGAAATCTGGGGCATACCTAGTGCCCCAGGTCTAGAAGTGCCTCAAAATTACTTCCTAAGGGCACTATTAGGCCTCCCTAAAGACACTCCAACTGCCATGATCCGCCTTGAAACCTCTGTCCCAACCCTAGAAAGCCAAATAGACAAAAGGATCTTGTGCTATTAGCTTAAAATCCAAAAAATGCCAACTGCTAGATTACAAAAAAAAAAGTCTCTTGGAACTTATCAACGATCTACCTGTTAACATTTGGGTCCACGAGGCAGCACAACTGGCCATTAAATATGGTCTCTCGGTTAGTGAGCTGGCAAAGCTAGACCACCCCACAAGGAAGACAAAAATAAACAAGCCAATATTAGAAGTCACTACACTTACAGACCTCCAGGCTACCTGTGACTCCCCGTGTGCCCCCCTATACTACAGCCTTAGACAACTCACTGGCTACCCGGATTACCTTGACAGCCTGACCTTTGTCCAGCTCCGACAAGCCTTCACAGAACTCAGACTAAATATGTTTGATTCAGCTGAAAAGGACAGGAGGCTTTAAAAAGTCCCCCAAAAATGAACGAAGATGTTGTCCCTACCCAGAGGACCTGGTACATTACTTAATGTGCTGCCCCTTACACAAAGACCCTAGGGAGCGCTTTATCTTACCTTTACTGGACAAGGAGATATTACTCTCAGGAGATATTACTCTACCTCCTTATGGATACAGATAAATATACGACCTGGCGCGTAGCCCTGTTTGCCCTTGCGGCTAAGAAGATTAGGAGGAGGCACATAGCGGAGATGGCTGTCCTATGTAAAGGAGATAATCTGGTTTAAGAAGGTTTAAATGTGATTCCTAATATACTTATGGTGTATAAGTAATTTGTAACCTTTTATTGTCTACCGACCCTATGTAAATTTCATATGTATTGTTTTGTGTGTGCGCTATTTTGTTATTTTGGACTTGCAACGGCCTTTGGCCAAAAGCAATAAACTTTATTCATTCATGAGTGCGCATGCGTCGGTAAACTTTTTAGACGCTCCACGGGTGGCTCCCATATGAGAGGGAAGAAAAAAGACTGGTGAGCCGGCTAAACCAACCCCCCACCCTCAGAAACTGGGCCAGTGGATGAAGAAAGTACAGGAGGTAGGACGGAGTTAAAAGTGAGGCCCAGGAGAGAAGGGGGAAGTGGATGCGGCTGGATTAAACTTTATAGCCTTGTGGGAGGAAAGAGAAACCCAAAATGGCCATGGAAACCAGCTTGGGATCGGCCGAGGGGCTGGATGCCAAAATGGATAGAATGCTCAATCTCTTGGAGGAGAAATTTGGAGCGGTGGAGCGGAAACTGGGAGAAGTGGAGAAGGTGATGGGAGATGTGGTCAGGGACGTTTCCGATTTGAAGGTGACTGCTAAAGAGTTGGGAGTAAAAGTGGAAAAAAATGAGAAGGAGACCCAAGATCAAATTAAAGGAATGGAGGAGACGATAAGAAGGCAGAATCAGAGACTCACTAACCTGGAGGATCGGCAGAGGAGGCGAAACATCCGCTTGAGAAATTTTAAACAGGATTTTGCAAAAGGAGGGAGGCTGGTGGAGGCAATACAACAGTGGCTCGTGAGGAACAATGTTGAAATCAAGTTGAGGATATTGAAAGAGCACACTGGGCCCTCGGCCGGAGGAATCAACGACAGAGGCAGAGAGACATTGTGATTGCTTTTAAAAGTGAAAGCCTGGCGGAAAGGATTTATCGCCACTTGAGAAGCATCTCTGATCTTAATCAGGAGGGTAATCAAGTCATCTGTCTCCGTGATCTTTCTCAGCAAACTCTGAGTGAGAGGGCAGGACTTCGCCCAATTACAACATGTCTCTACCAGCATGGGGTTAAATTCACATGGGCTTTTCCAACAGCTATCCTGGTATTCAAGGGGACGGAGACATGGTGGGCAAGAACTTATGAGGAGGGGGTGGTGCTTCTAAGCCGCCTGAAAATCTCAATGTCTCAGCAGCAAAGAGGAGAGAAGGAGGAGCAGAAGAAGAAGGTGCAGCTGGCGGCAGACAGCAGCAAACGAGGCCCCTCTAGTGGTTTGAGTGGACAGAGCGGAGAGGGGTCAGTGGAAGAGCAACGCCGGATGACGAGCAGATGGCTGCTTTAATTGAAAGAGATGACCGAATGAGACAGCTCACTGAGGAATGGAGACATTAAGAAGGGAACGGAAGAGGATGTTGCTGCGTCAGGCTAAACGGAAATAAAGGAAAGGAGAGGAAGAAAGAAGAAAGAAGAAAGAAGTTGGGAGAAGTTGGGAGATGAGATTGAACATTGGGTTTGGGGATGGTTTATGTTTATGTTTATGTTTATGGCTATTATGGGCTAGAGGTAGGTTAAGTAGTGATTCAGCCGAAAGGGAGAAAGAGGGGGAAGGGAGGGGGTTTAGGGGAAACCTGAATAAGAGTAAGGGGAGCTAGGAGGTGGGAACGTACTCACAGAACGAGGGCCTCTACTCAAGGGCAAGCGAGGAGCTGGTCACCCCACTTGATTCAGGTGGGGCCACGAGAGAGGCACGGGTGTTTGAGGGTGGAAGGGCTGAGAGAAAGGAGGAAAGCAAGCATGATAGGACAGTTCAGGAGAATGGAAGGATAAAGGAAATGAGTGATCTAACAATATTAGCTTTAAATCCGAATGGCTTGAACTCGAATTTTAAGAGGTACCGGGTATGCAAATTGGCAAAGGACAATAAGGTTGATATATTGGTTTTGTCAGAAACTCATAAAAGAAAGGGACCGGGAACAATTAATAAACGATAAGAAGTGGAAATGGGTGTATGAATCTAGGGGGGCTGCGGGGCGAGGGACTGCAATTTTGATTCATGAAAGGGTTCCATGGGAGAATGTGGAGTGGCAGAAGGACAGACAAGGCAGATGGGTTTTCATTAAAGGTACAATAAATCGACAGAAGGTGACAGTGGCAGCTATTTATGCGCCAAATGTGGGGCAGAAACAATTCATTATGAACATGAAAAGGAAATTGGATAATTTTAAAGAGGGGACGATTCTTGGCGGGAGACTTCAATATGCAAATGTCATCAGTAGGAGGTAACAATAGAAGGTCTCTGCATTTAAGTAAACTCGACATGGTAGATCTGCATAGTGGGGTTGGGAATAGGAGTACTTATTACTCAGCAAGGCACAATGTATTCAGCTGTATTGACTATGTATTAATGGATAGGACAGGAAAGGCCCATGTGAAGAAAGCAGAGGTGAAGGCTATGTGGTTATCTGATCATGCCCGTTAGTAGTGACAATAAGAATGACGCAATGGAGGAACCCAAGGGTCTGGAAATATAATATGGCGATCGGGACCATGGAACAGGATAAAAGCAGGATACAAAATGAAATAAAAGAGTATTTTAGACTGAACAATTCAAGGGAAATGTCTAAAGCAGTGGTTTGGGACTGCTGTAAAGCAGTCATAAGAGGTCAGCTTATAAGTCTTGAGGTAGAGATGAATAGGAGATGGAGAAGAGGAAGGGAAAATAAGATTAAGGAGATTGAAATGATACAGGATCAATTGAAGCAAACCAAAGGAAGGGAGTGGCATAGGCTGCTAAAACAGAAAAGACAAGAATTGGTACAATTTGATGAAATGCATTGGAATAAGATGAGAATGGCAATGAGGCAAAAAATCAGCTCTTGGGGACAAAGTCAGTTAAACAATTGGCAAGATATCTGAAAAAGGAAAAGGAGAAGTCGTATATCTGAGCATTAAAGGACACCAACGGGTGATACAGGAGGGCAAGGAGGAGATAGAAAAATTATGAAAGACTTTTATGAAAAACTGTACAAACAAGGAGAGGTTAGTAGGATACCAATAGAAGTGGGACAGAAAGTAAGTGAAGAGGACAAAAATTACTTAAATGCAGAAATTAGTCAAGAGGAGGTGGAAAAGGTTATTAAGGGGTTAAAAAAGTCAAGGCGCCGGGCCCGATGGGTACTTAGGTGAATTTTATAAAACATATATGCATGAATTGTTACCATATTTGATGGAACTTTTAATGAAGTGTTGTTAAACCAGGTTATCCCACAGTCTTGGAAGATATCGGAGATTGTGACAATTCAAAGGCTGGTCGAGACGAGACCTGCCCGGAGTCCTATTGCCCCATAAGTCTAGCGAATCAAGACTATAAAATATTTGCAAAGGTATTGGCAAACAGGTTGGAGAAAATACTACCTAAAATTATTGGGGGATCAATATGGGTTTGTTAAAAAAAGACGGATAAGTGAACCAATTAGGAATGTAATGAATGTGCTACACCATGCTATTGCAGCCAAGAGGAAGCTAGGAATATTAAAATTGGATGTGTATAAGGCATTTGACAAGGTGAATCATGTCTATTTGTATGAGGTGTGTAAAGAACTACATCTGGGGAATAACTTTTGTGAGGTGATTAGGAGTTTATATATAGGGAGTGAGGCGTATATAAGAGTTAATGGAAATAGGACGGAAAAGATTAGGATATTGAACGGAACTAAACAAGGTTGTCCACTATCTCAATGTTATTTGTATTGGCAATAGAAACATTAGCGAATAAGATAAGACAAGATACAAAGTGGAAAGGATATAAGATAGGGGGATAGAGACGAAACTAAATTTATTTGCGGACGATGCAATTATATTAACCCAGTCCCCCTTAGAGATGGTAAAAGCAATGAAGGGAACGTTGAGAGAGTTCGAGAGGCAGTCAGGGCTTAGGGTGAATATGGAAAAGTCGGAGATAATGTTTATAAACACAGGCCCAAGGGAACAGATTTAGGTAAGGAAAGAGACAGGGTTAAAATTAGGAATAAAGAGAATGAAATATCTAGGAGTGTGGATTTATAAGAATGAGGAGAAAATAGTAGATGTAAATTATGGACAGATCTGGAAAAAGTCCTGAAACAAATTAAAAGTTGGAAACACAAAAGTCTGAGGAGAATGGCAAAAAATAAGAGCGGTTAAAATGATGATATTGCCTAAATTCCTGTATTTAGCCCAGGCTTTGCCAGGAGCTCTTTCAGGAGTTAAGATAAAAGAATGGGACAGAAAAGTGAACCGGTGGGTGGAAGGAGACAAGAAACCACGGATAAGGAAGAAATGGTTGATAGCGAGTGAGAAGGAAGGAGGTTGGGGAATTCAAGCTTAGAGCTATATAGAGATGCGTTTCAGATAGAAAGGCTGATAGAGCTACAGGTGGAAGATAAAAAATGGGTGAAATTGGAGAGAGAAGTGAATGCAATTGGATCGGAGGAACTGATATTCAGGAGATGGGGAAAAGGTGAGGTGGATAAACTGACAGGGCCTATGAGAGCCACTTTGGAGGTGTGGAGAAGGTGGCAAGGGAGGATGGCACCGGGAGTCTCGAAGGTAGCCTCGCTACAGGTAATGAACCCTAAAAAGGAGGAAAATCTAAGCAGAGTAATAAGGGAATTGAAAGGAAAGGGGTCACAAGATTGGAGCAATTAGTGGATGAAGGGGTAGAATTAGGAGAGATAAGTTAGAGAACTGGTTGGGACAAAGGTGGTGGCTGCAAATCTGGGCAATATGTGAATTTCTTATGCAGAGGGAGGTTAGAGAGGCAATGCAAAGAGAGGACACTGCTTTTGAGAGGCTGGTAAGGGAATGGAAGGAAGGGAAAAGGACTCAGGTGGGAAAGATATATAAGCTGTTAGTAGTGTCAGGAGAAAGCCCGGTACAAGAATTAACAAAATTGTGGGAGAGGGAAGTACAAGTATCAGAATTAGAGATGGAAAGGATAATGGGAAATATCGCAAAAATCAAAAACACAAGAGTGAGGGAAATGAGAAGGAAACTCCTGCATAAGTGGTATCGGACCCGGCCCAATTGACATACTTTTCTCAAAACGTGAGCAGTCAATGTTGGCACGGGTGCCAAGTGAAAGGGGGTATACATGCACCTGATTTGGGAATGTGAAGTAGTGAAGAGATTTTGGATAGAGGTTCAAGTGGAAATTAATAAGGCACTGAACATAAATTGGGTTATTACAAAGGAGATTGCGATATTGGTGAGAAAAAAAAAAAAGTGACTTGGGCGAATATGGAGGAATTAAGGAGGCCATGATTGAAAGCGCACAGTCTGTTATAGTTCTGGGTTGGAAGGACTCCTCAAATGGACAATTAAGAATTGGCTGCGATACCTGGTAGAACACATTCAATTTGAAATTATGGAGATTAGGGTTAATGAGATGTAGGAGAATAAATTGCAGGAACTGTTGGGGCGATGGGACCGGGTAAGACAATATATTGTTGGGAAAACCCGAGATCAAGATACGAGGAATAAGTTGGATCTACTGTTTAATTTGTAACGTAAACTGTCCAAAGGCTTGAAGGCTTGAAGGGAAAGAAGAATGGCGACGAAACCCTCAGAAGGGGTGGAGGGGTGTGGATGATTGTGAGGGTGGAAGGGGCACTTTCACAGTGCACTGTTTTGTTATGTTTTGTTGTTTGGATGTGGTTTTTATTCTGTATGTAAAAAAATCAATAAAAATATTCATTAAAAAAAACTTTATTCATTCATTCATATATATATTTTAAGACTGAATTCAACTAAATGTGAGTATATAAGTACATACTATGAGAAAAGGATTCCCCAGGCAGAATGACGAGACATTTCAGACCTGGCTCTGCAAAAGGCATGCTCAGGACCCTGGGAAGGAAGAGAAGACGGGAGGAAGGGGGAAAGAAAGATAGACAGATGAAAAAAAGGGGGAGAGGAAGAAAGAAAAGAAGAACAAACTATGGGAAAAGAAGAAAAGAAAAGCAGGAGAGAGACAAAGAGGGGAAATGGGAAGGGAGGAAAGGAAAGGTTGGGGAAAAGAAAGGAAAGGGAATGAGGAAAAAGTAAAATAATGAAGAGAAAAGTAGAAAAGAAAGAAGGGGAGAGAGAGGGAAGTGAAAAGAAAGGAAGGAGAAGTAAAGGGAGAATGGGGAGAAAGAAAGGAAGGAAGAGGAAGGAAGAAAGATGGAGAATGGAGGAAAGAAGGAAGGAGAGAAGGAGAAGGAAAGGGTGAAGGGGAGAAAAAAGGAAGGAAGAGGAAGGAACGAAGGTGTCACACCCCAGCATGGTTCCCAACCTGTTTCCTTGGTCAAACCGGACCGAAGCCATGTTATTCCAGTCAGGCCTGCTAGGCCAAAAGACAAGCCGTGGACAGGCAGTTTTCGCAAAGACTCCTAGTTCATTCATCGTTCAAGGCCAAGTGGAGCTCGGCTCCCTCTCGGCCCGATAAGCGGAGATGGGTCGACTCCCTTTTGCCCAGGTGCTATTGCTAATTGGGATCACATACCATTCTCATGTGAAAGGCCTGAGAAGGCCCAGCTAGAGAACTGTTATGAGAACCCAGTCCAACGCCTTGGTGGCGTCGTAACTTCAAAGCGTCTGAGACCTACTTAAGCCAGGTCTCAGAGATGGAAGCATCTTTCGCCAACGTTCAGAACTCCAAGCCAAGCCTTCACGGAACCTTGCCTGGCCATTGGGCCTGCCTAGAACTTTGTTTGCCAAGCCTTGTGTCAAGTATTTACCTTTCCTGGATTTAGCCCGATTGGGGGCAAGAAGACTCTCTTTGCTTTGTTCCTGTTTTGCCAAAGGACTATAACCTTGTATCCTGCTTCTTTGGACAATTGCTGCTATCTATTGATGCTTTACAACATCTTTAGACTATAATCCTAGCCTCTTTGCTATATCCATTTATTCTAAATAAAGCATTTAAACGTGGCCAGTGTCAAGCAGATTACTGAGGGGTCTTCCAGGTCTTTGGGATGCAACAGAAGGGGAGGGAGGGAGTGAAAAGGAAGAAGGAGAAGGAAAGTGTGAAGGGGCAGAAAGAAAGGAAGAGGGCCATGAGAGCAGCAGGGGATGAGGAAGAGGCAGCAATTGCGACGCGGAAGCGGCAGTCGCGGCACATTTGTGTCACTCCTCCCCGCTGCATGCTGGGAAACTGAGGCCCAGGCTGTTCTAGAGAGCCAGATGAAATCATGAAAAGAGCCACATCTGGCTCCTGAGCCATAGGTTCCCTATCCCTGCCCTACAGTTTTGCACCAACTTATCTGCAAGCTTTCTCACCCCATCAAATACCATATTTGTTGGCCTTCCGCAAGTCTGTGAAGACTTGGCTATATAGGCAGGCATTTGGTCCCAACTGATGCCTCCTTAGTTGCCAGCTGCCAACATACCGTCCTGCCATGTATTGCCTCTGCGTATTATTGCTTGCCGGGATCATTTGTGGGGAGGGGGGCTTTTGGGTATACGTCTTTTATCTGTTTATTGATGTTTTATTGATTTTATGCTGTAAACCGCTCTGGGCTCCAGAGAGAGCGGTCTACCAAATCGAATTTATAAATAAATAAATAAATATCTTGCACTATTGATAGACTGGTTCCAAAGCCTCAAGTCTTTTCTATACGCTTTTTTGGACATTTTCAGACATTTTCTCTATAGCACGGCCCTGCAGGTGTTTTGGACTTCAAATCCCAGAAATCCTAACAGCTGGTAAACTGGCTAGGATTTCTGGGATTTGAAGTCCAAAACACCTGCAGGGCCGGCAGTTGGACAGCCCTGCTCTATAGAAAAGAGAGAACTGAAAAAGCATATCCCACTGCTGAAATAAATTGCCTCATTTCAATGAAATCACAAACCAAATTCTCCACATTGGGATCTTTGAACACCAGCGTTGGTTTGTGCTCAGGGCAGAACTCAATAAGAGATGAATAGGTGAGGTGGATGTAAGAGACAGAAGGCCGGCAGAGAGAAATTGATTTCAAGCTCTACTGCTGCTGCTGCTTCAAAAAGAACACAGTCGAATATGCCCACCTGGACTTCAGAGGGGGTTAGTCCAATTTGTACATCTTTGGCACAGACCTAACATGTGAAAGCTCAGATTTGTTGGGTCACGTCAGAGCTCTGCTTCAGTGCCTGGGATGTAACATGGCCTGACATCCTGTATGTTACACAGGATTAAGGACACTGTATATCTGTGTAAGTTGTTGTGAAAGTTTGGATTCTTTATTGACCTTCTGCAGGGACTAACCCCCTCCCCAAACCCATGTGATGGCGTGGTGAGCGCCTCTTGCATGGAAAACCTTGAGTTCTAAAAGGTTTTGCATTGTTAAATTGTGTTTTGCAGCCTGCACAGTTTTGCATGAGGTTTGGTTGCATTGATTGGTTTTTAGCACCTGCCAATCATTGTTTGCAGAGCCCAGTTGAGTTTGTTCCGCCCCCTTTCCCAGGGATCTGGAATCAAGCCGTTTTACATTCCAGAGCTTTCCAGTACTTCTCCTGAAAGGACGTGTTTAGAGGGTTTACCAGACCAGGCCCTTAGGCCATCTTTCAGCACCAGTCTGATTTTCCTTGGAATTCATACAGAAGGCTCAGCATACTGGAAGGCTGAGTAACTCTGAGGAGTTCCAAGTGCCTCCAAACCAGTCTTTTGGCATCTAGAGGAAGACTTCGTGACTTCAAGTTGGTCCATCAGATTGGAGCCAAGAGTGTTCCTAACTCAAGGCTATTGGAAAAGAAAGGACTCGGTGAGCTTTTCAGCTACAGCTTCTTGGACCAATACAACAAGGGAACTTTAAAGCAAGCCAGCAATTATTTTTGGGGGAAACTAAGCAGTATGCCTGAGTGAAGTTAACTCATGTTGTGAACAATAAAGTGTTTGAGTTAAAAGTGTTTGTCAACAACAGCGACAACAACAAAATTTTATTACGGTCACTGACCAGCACAAAGCAGGCACAAGCGCCCTGAGAAGGGAAGGAAAACTCCCCAGTAAGCAGTTATTTAAAATTAGATTAGAAATCAGTAAAAAAAAATATTTCAAAAGACAGGATATTGTAACAGGTATGGAACCAAAGGGGGAGAGATTGATGAGAGAGGTCGAAAACACTGGTGGGGGGGCACTAAAGGGGAAGGGAGGGGCACACTGTGAGTCTAGTAGCATTTCAACTGTAACATGTTGCTCTAACTGCATTCCCAGCAGGGTGTTGCCTTATGCTGTCAATCATCCTCCGTCTGATTTTAAGAGCAGCAGCACAGAACTTAGCAGCACTGTAAGTTATTGTAGTGTTAGAGTCCAAAAGCAACAGGGTGGAATAATATTTTTCACTGAGCCCCGAGTATTTTAAAAGCCATGGTCTAATGAGATTAGATCTAAGATCTCTGTAGAACATGCATTGAAGAAGCACATGCTCAGTTGTTTCCACATGACCAGACTCACAGGGGCATAGTCTCTGCTTGAAGGGAGGGCATGGCATCTTGCCAGGGTAAAAGCCCTTTGGTATTTGGGCACCTCCAGGTCCGTTAGGTATGCCATGGGGGCAGTGAGGTATTTTAGTGGCTTCCCTAACAATGAAGGCTGGGGAACAGGCTAGGTCAGATTGGCGCTCTATGTCCAGGATTCGTTGCTTAATGAGATCCTTGGCTTGGTCCCATCTCATGCATATCAATTGTCCTTGGGAGAAACCTAGCGTTGCGATCTTTGCTGCTACTGTTTTAATCCATGTGGACTGGAGGTCATCTCTCATGATTAGGGGGGCAAGACCACATGGGGAGAAGCATAGGTATAGCCAGTAATTGAGAATAGCTGTCCATATTCTCGCTTCTATTTTCACGAAGCCTGTCTCCAATCACAGGGTGGCGTTAGGGACTCATCTGGGAGCCTGTAGAGCTGCTCTTAGGAATTTCGATCAGACACGCTCTAGTGGGGCATAATTTGAGAAGGGTCCAAGCTGGGCTCCATACAGCATTTGTGCAATTGGTTTTGCTTCAAAGAGTTTAAGTGCCGGCGGTATAAAGTGACCTCCTCTCGTCCTGAGATATCTTAAGATCGCGGATGAACTCTTTTGTGCTGTGTCCAGTTTGGTCCTTGGAGCCCTGAGACCTTAAAGGGAGGCAAGAAAGCAATCCCCCAGGATAGAGAGACCACGTCCTTGCCTTCTCACAAGGCATCCATAGCCTGGGTGTGACGGCACACCCCGAAACCTGTCTTTCACTTGCTTCATTGTGCAACTGTTAGTTGTTAAACTTTAACATTCTTCTTATTCTTCTATCATACATTTTGTAAATTCTCAAAATTCATCAATCACTGGGTTCTTGTGAGTTTTCCAGGCTGTATGGCATTGGCCATGTTCCAGAAGCATTCTCTCCTGACGTTTCACCTGCATCTATAGCAGGCATCCTCAGAGGTTGTGAGACCCCACAACCTCTGAGGATGCCTACCACAAATGCTGGTGAAACATCAGGAGAGAATGCTTCTGGAACATGGCCATACAGCCTGGAAAACTCAAAACAACCAATTTTGTGGATTATTTGTTAAAATAACATGGCATAGAATATGCATGTGTGATTTGTAAGAAATGCACACAATATAACATGATTTCTAAAAAAAACACCAAGCTGGTGTCATCATTGCTCCCTTGTTAGTAAATTAAAATAAAGATTGGATGTGATTGTAATTAATCAAATGAGAGGAAGGAAGCAAATACATTTTGCATTGTTTGCATAAACAAACCAGATATATGTTTGTGTGAATAGGGTAGGGTTGGATGGATAGAGATGCAAACGTAATAAAAAAAATGATACCATCCTGCATCAGACAAATACTGAAAGATTTCAAATAAGGGAAATGCCATTGTGGTGAGAAGTAGTAGTAGTACTAACAATAGGAGTAGTAGCACCACTTCTGTACATGGTGCTTTACAAGTAAAAGGCCACCTCCACCAAATTGTTCCTTGCCCTCAGTGTTATAATCGAATTAAGACATTTTTTAATTTTTTTATTTATTCGGACTTCTATGCTGCCGACTGAAGGCTCGGGTGGAAGGAGCCGGGCAAACACAGAATACAAAGTATTGTTAGATAAACATACAGGGCATACAAGAGGTAAAGACATCCACAGGGTAACCAACAGCAGATGAGGGGGATCAGCTCATGCCCAAGGGCAGAGCCACCCGGTGGAGCTATAACACGTCCATCAAATAAGGGGAGCCGGGGTCCCACCAGATAAGGCCTCAAAGACTCCAAGTCTAAACAGTGGCGGTAAAAACGGTGGCGGGCGTTGCCGGCCTGTGGGCTGTGCCACGTTATCCCCTTGTCCACCCTCTAGATTGGGGTTCCGATGAGGCACCCCCACGCCTGTTATAAAGGAAAAGGGGATACAAATGACACAAAAGGAAAAGGGGATAGCAATGTAGGAGGGGATTAAGTGTAGCAAATTCAGCCTGTGCTCCTTCGCTGCCTCCTCTCTCCCTCTGAAGACAGGGCTGTTGCAGCTGGGATGGAGGGAGGCAGAAGAGGGCAGATCTTTGGAAATGCACTTCACAAAAGGAATTAGCTGCACTAGCCATTCTAAAGCTTCCCAAAACTACTTAGTAACTCTTATAATTTTATGTTAAAAACACACTCAAAATCCCTACCCTCTAGGCATGAGAAAAAAGTTATGAAAATGAAATGATACGTAAGAAATTCGTAAGAAATGCTACTTTTGAGTATTTCCGCATCTGGAACGCCAACCAGGAAGTGGACTTTCTTTATAGAACTTCGGGGGGCCAGGATTTTCTTAAGTGTCGTTATTAGGTCGAAAGGGGGGGGGGCTCCTTCTCTCTTACCACCCTCCCGCCTCCTTTGCCAATAAGTATTATGGCAAGGCAAGCCCTAAACTCGCTCCTTCTTTCGGCTGGAAGCCTGGCAAAAATGTAAAGAGAGGTTTACTCAGAGTAAATCTGCAAAGGAGGGCACTTTGGATGAAGTGCCTCCTTTGTGGATTTACTGAGCAAACCTCTCTGTTTACATTTTCCAGGCTTCCTGCCTCTCCTGCCTGCCAGGATCTAAAGCATCAAAGAGTATTGGGGTGAGAAACCAACCTAATGTATAATAGAATGAATGCTACTGTAAGTGCCTAATATTATAAGTAATCCAACTGGTCATATACCTACATTCCATGCACATGCAATAATACAGCAGTAATAACAATGGGTATAAGAAGAGGTAAAATTCAAACCGAAGTATTCTGACTGTAGTCCCTCCTCAAGCGGTGCAAACTGCAAAAGGCTCTATGAGCCCAGGAAAAGCCAAAACCCCGGCACAGCGTTTGCTGCCTGGGTGCACACACATACATATTCTTGGGGGGGATTTGCTGCAGAATCCCGGGCTCATAGAAAAGATTCGTTAGTAATTAAGTTACATTTTAGAACTTTTAGGAATTTTTTTTGTAAGTCTTTCTTTTACTAATCAACCCCCCTTTGATTTTAGAATCGCGATTTTTGGGTTCGAAACCATGCCTCCCTGTAGGGTGACTTTCAGGGGGAAAGTTGAGCATTGGGCTGGCTCTTGTTCAGCATCTGCCTTGCCAATATGACTACTCTGCTCAAAAAATCTGGTACTGTTTCTCACATTTCCCAGTGTGTGCCAGTGTAAGCCCAATTCCATCAACAGTGAGAGAGGAAGGGATCTTGTGCTTCTTTATAGAACAATCCTTGCTCCTGCTGAATTGCTCTCTAACCTGTGACAAAGTAGCTTTGAGAAACCGCAAGTCACTTCTGGGGTGAGAGAATTGGGCATCTGCAGAGACGTTGCCCAGGGGATGTCTGGATGGGTTACCATCCTGTGGGAGGCTTGTCTCATGTCCCCATATGGGAAGCTGGAGCTGACCAACAGGAGCTCACCCCATCTTGTGGATTCAAACTGTCAAACTTCAGGTCAGCAGTTCAGCCAGCTCATGGGTTTAACCCATTGCACCACCATGGCTTCTTGTGTTGGGGACAGATCCTCTCTGGATGCACAAGAATAGTTGGAACATGGGCATCAACAGGGGCTGCTCCTTGGGACATTCATAGGAGCTACTCCTAGGTTTCAAACCTGAAATCCTGGGAGCTGATTTGTTCCTGGCTTAGCAATATTACTGCATACTCTTACATCTAGATACTAAATCATCTGCAGCAGCTTGTAGGCTGGCAACCTCAGGCTTCATTTGGCTTTCTTTGATGCAGACTTTTTGAAACAGAGAATTTTTGCCAGTGTGTTTAGCTGTCCCTCCACTTTACTACTTATTTTACAGTGCTAGAGCTATTTGTTCTCCTCTTACTCACCGGAATGATGGCAATTTTAAAAAACCTCACAAAATGTTCCATGGTTATTGTTCCCCTGGCCTTGAAACATGTAAAAAGAAAGCTATTGTCTCCTAAAACATTTGAAGGAAATCTTTTACAGAAGCCGGAACACACAGTACCTCCCCTCAAAAGTATTTCTTGTTAACAATACAGCAGTGTGTACCATGTTTTCATGAGCCCCCTTACTCTAAAACACATTTAAGACAACCTGCAAGCAAAATGTGAATGAGAGTAAATGTTCTAGCATCTCTGTGAATGAGGACCAAAGCTTTGCAATTCCTCAGTTTCTTCCTATCAATCTAAAAATACTCCCGAGTCCCGTGTTTATGTTGTGATAGCAAAAGAGGTACAGCACTCCTTGGATGTCAGCCATTTTGCTGAAGTCTTACAAAAAAGGTAGGTGTCTTACCACTCTGATTTAAGGTCACATAAAGAACATTGAAAAGTTGGTGAAAATCTCAACTATTGTGGTTTCTCTTTTGTTGTGCACACTGGAGCTTTGACCACCTGGAGATCACCGAAAGAGCCGTCAAAGCCATTTTTGCGATGATAGGTGAGCTTAAGCATGACGATCCACCAAATATGTTTGTTGTTTATTCATTCAGTCACTTCTGATTGTTAGTGACCATATGGACCAGCCCAGGTCACAGCTCCCTGTCAGCCGTGGCCACCCCCAGTTCCTTCAAAGTCAAGCCAGTCACTTCAAGGCAACCATCCATCCATCTTGTCAGCCCCTCTTCCTTTTTTCTTCAATTTTCCCTAGCATCATTCTCTTCTCCAAGCTTTCCTGTCCTCTCATTATGTGGCCAAAGTATTATTTATTTATTTATTTGCGATATTTATAGCCCGTCTTTCTCAGCCATACGGCAACTCAAGGTGGGTTACAGGTTGCCATAATTCGATGCCAGACATTCAAAAAATTGCAATTAAAAACAATCAACAAGACAATATAAAACATACTGTATATAAAAACCATTAAAACATATAATCATTGGTGTCATCCTGTTAAAAACGTTATCCAGTAACATCATCTGGCAATTCCATGTTCATCATTCGTAGTTCCCTGTTATTTATTTCACTGCATTCTCAAAAGCTTGCTCAAGAGCCAGGTCTTTACTTTTTCCAGAAAGTCAGGAGGGAGGGGGCCGATCTAATACCCCTGGGGAGGGAGTTCCATGGCCAGGGGGCCACTACTGAGAAGGCCCTGTCCTTCATTTCCGCCAATCGCTCTTGCGAGGCAGGCGGGATCGAGAATAGGGATGATCTTAATCTCCTAGATGGTTCATTGGAGGAGATACTTCATTTTTGTCTCTAATGTCCTCCCTCCAGTGAGCAGTCAGGTTTTATTTCCTGGAGTATGGACTGGTTTGACCTTCTTGTGGTCCAAGGATTTTCTTCCAACACCATACTTCAAAATGTCTATCTTCCTTTGCATCTGCATAATCTTTGTACCTAGAAATACAAAGTGGTTTCTCTAGGGTAGTAGTTCTCAACCTGTGGGTCCCCAGATGTTTTGGCCTTCAACTCCCAGAAATCAACTGGTCAACTGGCTGGGATTTCTGGGAGTTCTTGGCCAAAACACTTGGGAACCCACAGGTTGAGAACCACAGCTCTAGGGAAAGTGATAGGAATGACACTCTTCCTTGACTAATCTAGGCACAGTCCTCGGCCTTCTCCCACCCAAAGCAATTCCAGTTGCAGGAATAAGGTCTACTTGGAGGATTCTAAGAGGTCTAGTCCAAATGAGGAAAATTACCAAAGCTCTGAAATAATTGAGACTGGTTCAACCAAATTCATTGTAAGTAGACTGGTCCTTTGAAGACAGGGGTGGTCTTCTGGTTGCTCCAACACAAAGTCAGATTTCAAAACACCTTGTAAGTTTTTCACTGTATTTGTCGAAGTTCAGCAAAATTTCAGAACACCAAAGAAAGTGAATCAAAAATAGTTGGTAGCTATAAATGGAATTACTTAACACCCAGCCAGGAACTTCATTTTTTAAAGAATTTTAACAGCAACAACAGCAACAATTCTCCTGTTCTGACTTACAAACAAATTCAACTTAAGAATAAACATACAGACACTATCTTGTTTGTAACTTGGGGACTGCCTGTATAGCAGATATGTTAAATCAGTGACCAAGGAACATTTATGTAAATCTCATTGATTCAAGGGCTTTACTCTAATTAGGCCCAACAATTGGATTTAAATCTCTGTTTTATGGATTTTCTGGGAATCAAGAAGCTGGAATTCAACAAGAAAAAGCAAAAGATTTTTGAGATGTGTATGGATGGTACAAGAAACCATTTTGATGAAAAGCTTTATTGACTTGCATACTGATACTCTGGGAAATATCTATAATTTATATTGTGTGGGAAACATTTGGTGCCAACTGCACTCTTGAAAGAGCAGAGTAGAGAATGTAATTGAACCAACAAATCATTTTCAGGATGGCCCAGCTTTTGCAGGAAGAGCAAAGCCAAGAATGGGAGGGGATGGGACAGATTCCCTGAACTCCGGTCCTTCTGGTCTTGAAAGCCCTTGTACAACACTTTGCACATCACTTTGCTCCTGTTGGTGTAATCATACGATTGGGCTGAATACTTGAAAGAGACACAAGTGCCTTTACTGCAAATCGGCAATAGAACTGGACATTTATGAAAACTATTTTCCCTAACCCATTAATTCCTTATGACTGACCCATAACTCTTCCTTAATTTTAGATTGGCAAAAATTGAGAGTTCCTAGCCTTCCCTCCATAAGGCCTTTATGGTCCTGCGTTGCTCCGAAAGAAGTTGGAACAGAAGACCCAGTTTGCTGTTGAGCTTAGTTTGTTTCTGCACCAGCATCACACTCGCCCTACTCTTTTTTTCCAAATCATAGCCAATTATGAGATTTCCACTTCCAAATCATTACACTTAATTAAAAGTTTCAAAGATCATCTCCGCCTTGGTTTTTTCTCATTACATGGCTGTATCTTGACTGTGATTAGTTCATTCTGCTCACGTCAATAGTGCAGGTGGCTGCTATGCTGAGTCTGGTTTGTCCCTGAAGGCCAATTGCTATTAGCTTCACAACCGATGAGGTTGTGTTCCCTATGAACTATCCTGACTGCAAGGAGCTAGTGGTAGAGATTGATAAAGAAGGGAGAGGATTTGCTTTGTACCTGGTTGGGAAAAGCAAACATTCATCAGGTTTGCCTGAAAAATGGAGCACAACTTAACCAATGAAAGTGGTGAGCATTTGTTGAATGTGATTGAGATAAAAACCAACTCTAGAGGCAGAGGCAACAGTGCATGGTTTTCTGTCACTAAGGTAGAGTTTGGGAAAGTTGGGTTTTTGGCTGGCTGAGAGATGTAAGAAGAGGTTTATTTATTTATTTACAATATTTCTATCCTAAAGGCAGAGATGTTTTGGATCAGTCTAAAGTCCATCTAGTCCAACTCTCTCACCTAAAGTGATATACCCATTGCATATGAGAATCCAGTTGGCAGGGGGAAAATGCAAGTGTATCCTCCCTCTCATGTTTCCCTCAAACTGATATGATGAGGCACTATATAACTTATCTTAACCTGTTGCCATTGATAATCCTAACTGCCAGGAATTGATCCAACCCCCTTTAAAGCCAATTAAGTTGACAGTCATAACTGCATGCTGTGGCAGGAAATTCTATAGTTTGGGTATGTCCTGGTACTCCTAATCCAAATAAACCTCAAAGCAGCAGCTTTCCTAAGCTGTGACCTGACCTGATAAAGGATGTGGAGCTGGGACAATGAAGAGCAAACTAAAGA
This sequence comes from Anolis apletophallus, assembly GCA_030556195.1. NCBI lineage: Eukaryota > Metazoa > Chordata > Lepidosauria > Squamata > Anolidae > Anolis > Anolis apletophallus. Next base: position 32,012,193 of record JARBWK010000013.1, on the reverse strand, counting down.
GGACATTTCTGGATAGATTGTGCCAATCTAGCTAAAAAAGAATGGAAATGATTTGCTCAGCACCAAGCTATGTTAAAATAGATGACACCTTTAGAACTGCAATGGACAGGAAGGGGGCCTTATAAAACCAACTGATAATGGGACAGATGGACAAAACATGGATTCATATCCACACACAACTGGGAAGTCTTCCTATTAGTCTTTGGAATGTCCTTTGCTCTCTCTCCCTCCCCCTATCCTGACTAATTATGTTGTGAAAATAATGTTTTGAAGAAGGATGGCAATAGGAAAGTGCATTTTTATTTGACAGTTCTCTCCCATCTTCCTTCCACTGAGCTCAAACTCATCTACATGTGATTCTTAGACTACCTTCCATTCCATTCCATACCACCTTAACAGATTAGAAAGATGGGTCAAAACTAATATGAATTTAAACATGGAAAATGTTGACTGCATAGATATAGGATAGGTGACATCTGGCTTGAACAGTACACAAGCTGAACATGAGTCAACAATGTGATGAAGCACCAAAAAAGGCAACGTGTTTCTGAGCTGCATCCATAGGAGTACAATGTCCAGATCGAGGAAAGTAATAGTGCCCTTCTATTCTGCTTGGTTCAAACCTCACTGGGAATACTGGGTCCAATTCTTGGCAGCACAACCCAAGAGGGTATTGACAAACTGGAACATGTCCAGAGGAGGGCAACCAAAATGGTAAAAAGACAGGAAGCAAGGCCTTAGGACTTAGGACATTATGACATGTGACTTCTAAAATGGGTTCTTTTCCACCTATCTCACCCAACTACTGCTGGTCCAGATCCATTTTGCTACAACAAGGGGCCTCTTCACACTATGGCTCCACTTGGGAAAATCCTATGGAATTCTAGGTTTTCTCGGCACTCTAGTTGAGAAATCTAACACGGCTTCCTAAATTGCAAATCCCAGAATCCCACTGGATTGAACCTTGGTTGTTTGAATGAAACAATAACACTACAATTACATTGATATACCAGGTGACTATCTCAAGTCAAACTGGTGAATAAACATTTCATTATCCTGATGACTGTCCATGTCATCTGGTAAATTTCAAGTGGAAGAATTGTAAGCAGAAAACCATGGAAGTTGAAACGTTTGGAATATGCTTCTTTCTCTTTCCCCTGCCTTGTTTTCAACCTGGTTCACCAGCGTGTGAACCATTCCTGACCTCTCTTGTCTTTTCTGCCCAATAAACAGCATCTTGCAACAAATGAAGAGCCATGGTGGATCAAATCAAAGGCTTGTCTCATCTGGCCTGCTCTTCATGGACTGGACAACCAGTCGCCTCTGGGAAGCCTGCCAACAGGACACGAGTGCAATTGCTTCCTCTGCCTTCCGTTTCTAAGCAACTGAGGCACAGAGATATATTGCCTCTGATGTTGGAGGAGAGATTCATCCATCCCGAACAGTAGCAAATCTTACGCACAAATTTATCTAATTTTCTTTTAAACCCTTCCAAACTTGGAGAAACACTGCATCTTATTGCTGTGAATCCCAGAGTTGTGCTGTGTCAAGAAAAAAAGGACTTTCTTTTATTTGTCACGATTTTGCCATTACAGGCATATTTTAGTTAACTAAGGAGATGTGCTCCTGGTCATGTCTCCTTTAACAAGAAAATTCATACCAGTGGCAAAAGCAATGTGAAAGGAATAGTGCTAAAAACCTGAACATGTTTCATCAAACCTTGATTCAAAACTAACAATGTTCTTGTTGTTTATTTGTTCAGTTGCTTCTGACTCTTTGTGACCTCATGGACCAGCCCACGCCAGAGCTCCACCCCCAGCTCCTTCAAGGTCAAGCCAGTCACTTCAAAGATACCATCCATCTATCTTGCCCTTGGTTGGCCCCTCTTCCTTTTTCCTTCCATTTTCCCCAGCATCATTGTCTTCTCTAAGCTTTCCTGTCTTTTCATTATGTGGCCAAAGTACTTCATCTTTGCTTCTAATATCCTTTCCTCCAATGAACAAGCGGACTTTATTTCCTGGAGTATGGACTGGTTTGATCTTCTTGCAGTCCATGGCACTCTCAGAATTTTCCTCCAACACCACAACTCAAATCGTCTATCTTCCTTCGCTCAGCCTTTCTTATGGTCCAGCTCTCACATCCATGGGTTACTACAAGGAATACCATCTATGTGGATCTTCATTGCCGGTGTGATGTCTCTACTCTTAATTATTTTATTGATATTCATTGTTCTCCTCCCAAGAAGTAAACATCTTCTGATTTCCTGGCTTAAGTCTGCATCTGCAGTAATCTTGGCTCCTAGAAATATGAAGTCTTTCACTGCCTCTATGTTTTCTCCTTCTATTTGCCACTTATCAATCAGTCTGGTTGCCATAATCTTGGTTTTTTGTATGTTTAATGGCAACTCAGCTTTAGCACTTTCTTCTTCTATGTTGCTTAGGCTTCTCAGCTTCTTGCTTTCAGCCATCAAAGTGGTATCATCTGCATATCTAAAGTTGTTAATGTTTCTTCCAGCAATTTTAACTCCAGCCTTGGATTTGTCAAGCCCTGCAGGTCGCATTATGTGTTCTGCATACAAGTTGAATAGGTAGGATAAGAGTATACAGCCCTGCAGTTTTCCTTTCCCAATCTTGAACCAGACTGTTGTTCATTTTGACATAACAATGCACTCTGAATACTGTTTTGTGGCCTTCAACAGAACTTCATTTTTAAGCCAAAAAAATGATAAACTCTCTCCCAGGAGTCTCCAAAAACTGTCACTTTTTAAAAAATGGAGCACGTTCTTTGTACTATTTAATATTTGTTAAAATATCTTTCCCCCAAAAATTTAAATGCAGAACTCTTGAGAGCAACATATAATTTACTACCTTGAAGTGACTGGCTTGACCTTGGAGCTGAGGTGGTCACAGCTGACAGAGAGCTCTGGCGTGGGCTGGTCCAGGAGGTCACAAAGAGTCGTAAATGACTGAACAAGTAAAGAAGAAAAACATTTTATACCCTGTCCTGATTCTAAAATGTATAGGATGAGAAATCCAGCAGTAGGATATAAATGTCCCAAACAAAGATGAACCCTAGAAAGGAATCCCATGCAGAGATATATACTTCAAAATAAGTCCCCAATTTATGGCTGAATTGCGTATTTCCTCTTGAATTATGCAACTTCCATACCACCATCTTGTAAGGTAAGGGTTAATGGAAGTTGTCATTCAAAACATTTGGCAGGTATGAAGTTTCACAGCTATAACATATTAAAAACTCGCAGGCTTGTTTAAAACACTGAAAGCAATGGATGCATGAAGATATTTAAACATGATGCCAAGTGACTGGTCTCAGTGGTTTATCTACTTTGGACCAAAGAGCTTTGTGGCTAAACTGGAGAAGGCCTTTGGTAGAAAATGCCCATCTTCATGTGACAGGAAGCTATACTTTATCTGACACCCAATTCTTCTTTGCAAGCTGCTTTGTTGCACTCATCATCTTCAACATGGTAACACAATCTCCGTTGAAATGCATATTAATAGCAAGAGCAACTCTTCTTTTTGACAGCACCTTTCATCATAGTGCCTGTGAAATGACACAATCCTCTAGTGACTTGAAATGATGCTTTGGCAGCCCTAATCCATAAACATCAACTCTTTTGCAAATGGTTCCCATGTATTTTTTAGAAGGATATGGCTGCCCTGTCCAGCCCTTGATAAGAGAAATGACCCTACATTGTTAAGATGGCTTTCACAGTAGCACTTCATCAGGACAGCACATGTTGTGATTAATAGGGCAAGGGTTTGAACACTGGAGGCTTCCATATCTTGGGAAATGACCCTTGTTCATGTGACCGCTTTGCTTTTGGCAGTGAATAGTTGGTATTGCATCCAGATGGCACAGAGTAATTAGATTCTGTATGTGGAAAATTTGAAATGCAAAACACTTGCAAGTATGAACATGGGCATTCTGTTTATTTTAGATTACCATTATCCCCAAACCAATTGTTAGTTCCATTAGAGTGGAACCAATGAATTAATGCCATTTAACAAAAATGTTACTTAGTTCCCATTGTTTTAATGGATACCTTTTCACTAAGGTTTGCAATTGGATAGAAGCTATTGTCTCTGCATAAATTGGTTGAGTGGCCAAATTTTAACTAGTATGGGTTGCATGTTTAGGTAGGTCCAAGCTCCTACCCTTTCCTGTTTTGTTGCATACACAGAATTCCTCCCTGTCTTTGCATTACCCCTCTCCTTCTCTTCTTACAGAAGCCTTTACCCACCTATCCCTGGGTTTGAGCTTTTAATCACATGTTGAACAAGCTTGCTGCCAAGTTACGAAGAATGTTGAAAACACTGTTTATGAACTATCCTTAATGTCATCTTTGGCATGCTACACCAAATCTGCTAGAGGACAGAAGGCCTGGTGGAAAAAATCAGCTCAAGGTTTAATCAGAAATGTTTGTTTGATACATGTCTGTTGAGGAAAATCTTTATTTGGCTTATATTTCCTTGAAAAATGTGGCAGGAACAATTGTAATATGACTTTGTGCTCTCAGCGGCAGTTCAAACTACCCAAGAATCAACTACAGTCGAAAAATGCTGGCCCGTCATTTCAAACAGTCTTTATTACACACCTTTCAAAAGTCCTGATTTGGGGTGAAGATTGACTTCCATTCATGTAAATACTCGAAATTGCATTCCACTAATGGCCAGGCCTGAAGCTAAAGGAAAGGACCAAGAAGAGCCACATGTTTTAGGGTCAACTTCTCACGAATAGTACCAATGCCTGAAAGCAACCATTCCACCTTTTTAGAATGGAGGAAACACAATGAGAGTAGTGAGATGGTGTCATGGGACATCCCAGGCCAGTTCTTCTCAAAAACGTTTTTCTTCCACACATACTGCTCAACAGCCAAACATCTATCTACCTGACCATCAATAGTTTTCAGGAAATCACACACAAAAATTTCCAGTTTTCCAAATTAGAAGCATTGCCCAAGAATATTAGATTGAGACGGAGTGGGGTGATTTGTATGGAAGGTTCAAGAAGCCCTTTAATCTACATTATGAATTGCTACCAAGTCGACTTTGATTTGTGAGGATCCTCCAAATTGTTCTATTATCAACATCCCTGCTCAGGTCTTCTAAATTCAGGTCTGTAGCTTTCTTGATTGAGTAGCTCTTGGCCTTTAATGTGGATAAAGGGCAAGAAGAAATCAAAAGGCTTCCTGGTGTTGCAAAGGCAGATGGGTAGAGATATCACAAGATACACAGAGCAACTGCTGTTCAGGTTACAGGATCCAAAGAAAGGATTATATTTTTTAAGTTGCAGAAGCCTTACTTGGTTAAAATAAGTTAACATTACTAGGTTAGATCTTATACACATGCAGTGTTGTGACCCAGCTATGGCAGCAATAAAGTCCAGGAGTAGAAAAGGATAACAAATGTTTATTTAACAAGACATGGGAGTTGGTCTAACAAAAAATAGCCTTTCGTCGGCTGGAGAAAAACCCTCACTAAACCCAGGAATCCCTAAACCAAAAATGCCGAAGATAAAAGAACTATAAAACAAAATAGCAGACATCCGTCTGTGGTATCCAGTAGAGGAATGTTCAAGAAGCGAAGTCAGTCACCGGTCCAAGGTCGTCAGGTAGGAGAAAACCAATCAGGATAAGGAGGAGACGTCACCGGGTCGAACAGGAGAGTATTCACACGAGGATCAAGAGGCACGCGGCAGTAGGAGTAGTCTGGAAAATCAGGAACAAGAATACCAGGAACCAGGATACATGAGCTAGAACAATAATAACTCCTTGACCACCGCAGGGATCAAGCCAAATACTCATATTTCTTATAGGACTCTCAATCAGAGCCCTCGGAGACCCCACCCAGCTCCAAAGCATCAGCATTCCTATTCCCTGCAGCTGTAGCACCAGGCCCAGATCTCCAAGCCAGCCAAAGCTCTTCTTGGCTTAAAGGGACCCCCTCAGCCTCAGAATGCGAAGACGGCCAGTCCCGGTCCGTCTGGAACCCCAGAAACATGCTGGTCCCAGAGTCTGCATTACATACATCCCTCACCTCCTGCACCAATGCCGAATCCAGATCGGTATCACTTTCCTCTGACTGCAATTCTGCATTCCCTGTGAAACCCTCAAAAGAGTCAGACTCAGAAGGCTCCCTAAGTAAATGCTGGATTTTCCTCCTTTGTTCATTGTCTTCATTAATGCTCGAGGCACTAGCCACCCTCTTTACTCCAGCTGTAGGAGCCTGGTCATTCAGAGCCGCGCCCCAAACTGAGCTATTGCTTGATGTTACTGCCTCCACACCTCCCTCCATGTTACTACCTGTAGCAACTAGAGGCTCATTCACAACATGCAGTTTAATGGAACTTTCTTATAATGAAAGTCCAAGAGTAATTGCACCTCCCAGTGGTTACGAGCAAAGCTGCAACACTCTGTTTACAACCAGTCCCTCAAGTGGGGGTGTATGCCTCAATGCCTCCTCTTTTAATCAATTTTTTTTAAAAAAAGTTGTTATCCAAATATTTGTCTACTCCCTAATGACTAAGGTCATAATGACTCAATGTATTGAGGGTACACAGCAGAGGAAGTGATGCAATGTCTGTAACTGGTTTTGTGGTGAAATATATCAATGGCACTAAACGGAGGTGTGAGAAAATTGTTTCCTCTTCCCATTGTATGAGGTCGCTTAGCTTTAGGTCCTATCATAACAAATTCACATAAATAAATAGTATGTGTTGATGTAGGCTTTCAAGGCTGGAATCACTAGGTTGTTGTGAATTTTCCGGGCTGTGTGGCCATGTTCCAGAAGCATTCTCCCTGACGTTTCGTTTATAAATCTGTGGAATGTCCAGGGTTTTCTCTCACTCTGGATGTTCCACAGATATATAAACCCCAATTGCCTAGTTTCCTACAGACCTCATAACCTCAGAGGATGCCTGCCATAGATGTGAGAGAAAAGTCAGGAGATAATGCTTCTGGAACATGGCCATACTTCCCAGAAAACCCACAGAAACCAAAAAGTATTATTGCAAAGAATACCCAGAGATTGGATTCAGGGGCAACCGTAAAATATGATTTAGTATCATGTAGGATTCAGTGGTAAACATAATAAAAATAATACCACCAGTTACTTTTCTGACTAAACGGCCAACAATAATTGTCTTCTCCATAAATATTAATCAAGGGTGAATAAATAATTCATTATATCTCAGTTATGTAAAGTGATGGCAGCATCTGTTACTGTACATAAATGCTTATTAGAAACAATGCAATGTTTCCGGATTCCAACATGCATCAGACTTCATCACTTCCTGTTCCAAGGTATTCTAAATCATTTTGTTCCTACTATAAGAATGGCCTTTTAAAAACCTGTTATTAGTGTCATACGGAAGCGTAAGTGAACTCTACCCATGCGTATGGCTATTTTTGATCTCTCCAAAGGTTGATATTCTCTTCCTCCCTTTTCTGCAAGCAAGGAATGTGCCAGAGGGATGCCCTCTGCTTTCAGCCATATATGCCTGAAGAGGGGCAAATCACATAAGCATCTGGCTTATAGCATCATAGCTGGGCATTACATTGGCTACATAAACCTCTGAAAGACCTCAGAGAGGATATAATCACTTTGTTTCAGGATTTCTCCTTAAAATAAAGACAAACATCCAGTCTGATGAAGCCCACATTGTGTTGTAGAATCGTTGTGGTTATTTACCATCATGTTGGTGTCTCTTTATGGCAATCCCATGAGCTCTACTTCCAAGAGATCTGACCTTGTTGAGCTCCCACAAATTCAGGGCCATAGATTCCTTGGGCGAAACAGCACATCTGTAATGAAGACTTGGCCTTTTTGTACTGCCAGCAACTTCACACAGTATTATCATTTTTGTCAATTCTCATAACTGCATTGGCTAGCTAAGGAAAATACGTATGCATTTATTTTCTCAGATTACTCCAAGTCTCAAAATATTAATCACCCATCTTGAAGGACTACAGAACAGTATTAACTGTTGTTGACTTCTCATTGCCTTTGGAATTCTCAGATCTGACCCCGGATTCTTATATGTCGCAATGTAGAGAAAGAACAAAAACACAGAGACCACAAAGTAGGTTTTAACCTGGCTTCATTAATTTCTGAGCTGTACATCTGAGTTTTGTGGGACTGTCAGGTCGGTTGTTGGTTTTTTAATAGCACAAGACACCTCAAATCTGATCATAGCATTACAGTACAAATTAAGAAAAGAAAAGAAAAAGGAACACATCCGCTCCATATCAGTGTGGGCAAAAATGATATTCTAAATATTTACAAGAGATGGATGGGAATGGGATGTCACAAAGATATTTACATTAAAAGAGCATGAGCTCATCAGCATATACATTTTACACCAATTTCTCGCACACAAAAGTATAAAATAAAGAATAAAAAATAAGACACTATATAAATTAAAAGAGAAGAAGAGACCGAGAGATCACCCAAGTCTTTCTTGGGTGGTTCTCTTGTGTGGCTCAAAAAAGACAACTCAAGTTTTTCCACAGCAGGAAAGTAAGCTGCACAACATCCATTTCTTGTTCATTTTGCACTGGAACTATACAATATAAAACTTACTGTAGACACTGAAGTTACTGAGCACATGTCAAACTGTACCATGCCCATTGCCTCAGTTTCCATTGCACAAGGATTTGGAGAATATGTCATGCTAAAGCCGCCTTGAAAAAAGCAAAACAGAAACCAAGAAGTCTACAATTTCGTTCCCTACCATATAATGCCACACTGTTGTCAATCAACACTTTGCCGTCAACGTACCAAGTGAAATGAATGAGGTGGGGCTGAAAGAACACCAGGGTTGCCAGGTTGGATATGAGATGCGGTTCCTAAAACTTTGATCCTGAATTGATCATGGAGCAGGGAAGATACATAAAACTATGTCAAATCAGAGGAAGGTACTTGTCCTCTCTTCCCTTCTGTTCCCTTTGAGCACAGCAGTCCTTGCCAACAGGTGGGCAAGGACTGCTGTGCTCAAAGGTGGGCAATGGGGTGAAGGGCCATAGAGGAGCACCATAGTTATGTTCTTGATGCTAGTATCTATGCGCCTCTCCCTGCTTTGTGACAGTAAAACGAGAGTGGTCTTGCAAGGAGACAGCTGAAAGTTGGCATTTGAAAGCCAAGAGAGGACAGGTATCTTCAACCTGATTGGAAGTGTTTTATGGTATTTCCTTTTGTTCCAGGTCAAAGCTGCTAGAGTCTCATCCTGTACCCAACTGGCAATCCCAAAAAATACACAAGGGCCCAAAATCTCTTCTAGCTACAAGGGTACATTATTTCAAGCAAATTTGGGCTGTCAGCAGCAATTTGTGCCACAGCTGTGCAATTTTCGTTGTGAACCCCTCCAGGTAATATGCCGTCTCCCCTGGTTATGTTCGCAAAGGCCTAGGCACAATTGTTTTCACCGTCATCTGCATACAATTTTAACCTGATCAATTTTTTTTACTATTATGAGCAACTACACAAGATCACAAGTACCTCCTACCTCTACTGACAGGGCCCACAACGAGGCCCCTGATTTTGCCTCTTAGCAGACATGCAAACTTGGTTTTAGAAGTGTGTGCATGAAGTGAGAGCGAAGTTGCAATCCAGGCCTCTAAGGCTGGGAAAAAGCAGCTTTGCTGAAACCTCAGTAAGCAGATAAAGGCAGTGAGTGGTAAGGATCGAGAGAATCTGCCAAACTGGTGATAAGTTATTCTTATATCTTGTCAGGATAACTCTTTTGCCACCAGGCAGGCTGCTACCAGGGATAAGAGCCCGGATGTATGGCTGGTAATTAGACACTTCACCTGGCTTTGCATTCTCTTGGAGGGCTTTCCCTACTTCTCCAACTGATGGGAGGATGCCTATCTGTTCCCTCCTCAGTTTGTAGCTCTTTAGAGGTTACTACTCCTGTGAGAGTGGAGCTGTGACTGGGTTCGACAACAAACACAAGGAATTGATAAAGAGGCAGAGTTCTCTAAAACTCGGAGAGTTCCAAAATTAACCATAGTACATGAGGAGGCGTGCATAGTCAATTTTATGGCTTTCTTAGGTAGGCAGGTGAGCTGAGTGAGGGGGATTGGTGGCAGATTTTATTTTTGATCAGTGGCAAAAAAAATAGGGGAACAGGCAACTGTCACTTGCTTTTCAAGCTTAAGAAACATTGGCTCCATTTTATGGTTAAGTCTGCATAATCACACCACTGTGCAGCACTTCTTGCAAAGATGGCCCTCAAATCATTTGTGATCAGACACTAACATCCTAGGTGACACATGCTATACAAGGGAAGACTGAATTCAAGGTATTGTTTTAAAACTAGGTAGGATGTCCAGACTATGGGGTGTGGGAGCTCAAGTGCGGTTTAAGGAAATGATCTGAAAGTGATGAGCATCCAAAACCTAACCGGTGAGGTCCTTTCTCTTAACCGGGTGAACTGAAAAGTTTTCAATTTTGGATTTTGATTTCTACTGCCACTGGGCATGGAGATGTACAAAATTTACAACTTTACAATAAGTTAGCTTGCTTCTGATCTTACCTGGAGGGCAGATAACTTAAGGCCAATATATGGAGAGGATACAAGGAAAATTAAGGCTTTCGTGAAGACAGAGGTTTGCCCTACAGCTTCACTACCTGAACATTTTATATCCCAAAACGCACTGGTTTTGTTGTTACCTTAACCCCCAAGAGAACCTATGCAGACATTTTTACAGTGTGAATAACTGAAATGTAAAAATTATGTGGGTTTAAGGAGGAAATCTGTGTGGATCACTGCTGGGATTCACTTGATAGGATATGCAAGGACTCCAAACAGATGGCGGAACTGGCTTGCTCCACACAACTAGCAGGCTGGGATGCCCAATCTACATATTTTTTGTTTACCTACTAAACAAAAAAGATTTAAGGTTCTTTATAAGGAGGGAGAGAAGGCTGAGGTAAACCTGGTTCACAGTGAGTTTTCTGGCCACTAAATATACACTTACCACATTCAGGAATGATACCCACTTAAAACAATGTGGAGACTTTGAAAATTATTCATACCACAAGGACAAAAAAAGAAGAGACAAACTTCTCTTATTGTGACAAACCAATCTGGGAAGTCCAGGGGACCAAACAACATGTTGCATTTAAGACAGACTTTGTGCCCCTGCAAACATCTTATTATTTAAAAGTATGGAATGCCAATGAACAAAACTTACGCTCTAAGATGTCTTCCTTCTACTTATACTCATCATCTGCAAATGATTAAAAAGCTGTTCTGAGCGCCTCCTCTGGACTTGAATTAAGCTTTGTAGTTTTGATGATCCAGAAGAAGAAGACATTTATACCTGGGCTGGACTATTTTTTTCATGACATCTACTGAAATGCTGAAATTTTTTTTGATGAAGTAAGTGCATAACTGGGATATTTACTGTTCTGATTCCTAAGGTTATGTGCAAGTCTGAGATCTCTACTTGCTCCTTTTTGAAAAAAGACATCATGTTTAAAAGCACTGGATATTTATAACTTCACCACAAAAGCAAACTAATATACTGTTCCGTTGCTACAGGTATCTAAAAAATAAAGGAGATGGTGCACCAGCTTGTGCACCACATCACCAATCTAAATGCTAAAAACATATAAGGCGAAAGTTGGACTCAAACAACATCTGGAGGGCCATGGGTTCTTCATATCTGCCTCAACAACATGGTTATACAGGTGTGTGCTACAACACAGTTAACTATCCCTTAGGTCAAGCCAATTGATATTATTCAGGACATGAAGAAGTTGGGTCACTAAATTTGCAGGTACATGGGAGCAATAAAGATAGAGGCACAACAATAATAATTACTTTGTGAACTTACTTTAATGGGGAGTGAAATCAGCTTGCCCTTATGCAGAATATACTGCGACTCTCCCTACTGAAAGCATTGGGAGCTGGGCTGGAACACAGCTATTTTGCGACTCTTTTAGTTGGGCTCATCCAGCAGAGGATTGCCAAATATCCACTGTTAGAGGACTACTTATGGAAACAAATTTGTCACAAAAAGGGATCCTAAAATGTTACAAATGTAAGCATTACCTGTCAGCTTGGGTAAATCAGCTCCATTCAAAATAATGCTAATCAGTCCTGAGGTTTATATATCCCGATCTGCGAAGCAGCTAAGCATGGATTTCGTAAGAGAAAGCACTGAAACAGACAAGATTACACTGCTTTTCTCTCCACCTCCATGGGCCATATCTAGTATGTACTGCAAAAACTAATTTCAAATTTGATCCAAATTTAACAAGCACAGAGAGAACATTTAGGGAAAGGGTACCATATTATTATTATTATTATTAAAAATCAAACATGGAACAAATAATATAAAATAATCTCTTCCTAGAGTTTAGTGCGTGGAGGCTAAAATACCAAGTTAAATTATTTATGAAAGTTTGTCGTTCTATAAATCTCTCTATTGATCACATATTAAGGGACTTTTACCTGGAGAAGAAATATCGGTATCAACCGGTAAATACATAGTATCATGCACAGGATTCTGGAGGATAGTGACAATGCTATAGATCTGGAAATCGAAGGAAGTGAGAACCCTTCACAGCATGCCCCCCTTCCTATATTTCCAGCTCTAATTTCTGGTTTTCTCAGATACTGTTTTTGTCTTCAAGTCTGAACAAAAGCCTGCTTGATGGTTGCAATCTATTGTTAAACAATATGGGGGAGGGAAAACTATACATTTGCAATATAAAAAACAGTAAGCAGCATGGTGGAGGGAGGGCTGGAGCTGAGTGGGTGGGGGGCTAATGGCAGGAGTTGCTTTGATGTAATTTTTTAAATTTTGTGTTATCACTGAAAAAATAGACCAGTCCGCTGTCCAGCAGGGGCTGCTTACTCTCTATCCCTTCTTCTGCCCCCCAGGTCACTCTGCGTGGATCTCAGTCTCTTGCCGCTGTAGGCAAAGCTCTGTGGGAAGGAAAGCTCCTTGGCCCAGGGCGGTGGTGTAAGTCCTACTGTGTGGGTGAGCAAAAGGGGGAAGAAAGCCCCCTCCTCCAGCATAGCCCCCTCCTCTTTGGTGCTGAGGCATGGTATGGTAATCTTCCAAGTTATCGTACTGGGACACAACGGTCATAGTGCTTTGGCGTTTGCCAAGTGTTTGGTATGGGTAAAGGCCACCGGGGTCCCGCTCCCCACTCTCCAGGTGTTGGAGTCGGAGGCTGTGGCTCCGTTCCGGTTTAGGAGGCGGTACCGCGGCAGGCTGTCCATAGTGCTCACTCTCCTTGTAGCAGTCTCTGGAATGTTTTTCCGCAGAAGCGGATGGTCTTGGTCGGGGTCGCTCCACATCAGGCTTGTCCTCCGCCAGTTTTACCTCTTTATGATTTATCCTCGAGGCATCGTGAGCAGCTGGGCCATACTTCCCACCAGAGTGATGATATCCAATGGATTCCGACAATTCCTGATGGCCCTTTGACCGGTAATCAGGGTATGATGGTCCATTTTTAGTATCCAAGGGCTGCCTATGGCTCGCTTCATGTGGCAGGTGTGTTCTGTGCTCTGCTGAATTGCAGCTCCCTTCGTGTTGCTTTCGACTCCTGAGGCTGCTTTGCTTTTGAGGGAGACAAGGTTTTTCCGACTGCCCATTCCCATAGTTCCCATGGTAATGGGCTCTATCGACATCAGGTTCTGGATGTGGCACATAATAACGTTCGTCTCCCTCAGGGCTGCCTCCCTTGCCTGGGTATCTCCCTTCTTTTCCATCAGCAACCGTAAGGAGTCCAGTTTTCCCAGGATCAGATTTGCTGCGCATGTGAACAACATCCACAGTTCGTAATTCATCCTGTAACGAAGGGGTGACATTGTCATATTGGGACATGACGGGCCCTTTCACTTTCTGGCGAGCACGGCTTTCTCGACGGATGGACTGCATGCGATATTTTTCCATGTCCTCCAAATCCCAGGAGACATACATGGGCTTGACATCGGGAGCAGGTGGCACATCCCTGCTGACGAAGCTGTGTTCTTTACCTGCCAGGTGCCCAACAAAGCCTCCCCGTGGATATGGGGGTAGGCCCGGGTAGCGATAGAGACTTTTGGTCTGCTTGGAATAAGATGCAAAGTCTCTGCCTGGGAAAGGATGAAACTGCCTCACTCTCATAGTGCCATAAGGATCCAGGTCATAAAGTCCACCATCAGCGGCAGTATAGCAGGAAGAGCCGGATGAGCTCGAGTAGGGGCTATACCGGTAATGAACCCGCCCATTCTCAAAGTAAGGCTGTAGCTGTGTGACATGATAATCTGCATGGGGCTGATATGGCTTATATTGGTAGAGCGGTCTGGGACAATAAAGGGGCTCATCATCAGGAGGCACCTCCGTACGGGAGATGGGGACCGATCGGATGGTGGAGGGAGCCGTCACGTGCAACGAATGCACTCTACGAATGCTGGGATACGGTGGGGTCTCCTCAGCATAACTAGAGCTCCTCATTGGTGGGCTCATGGAGGATATGTATTCCACTCGGCTGCGAGGCTTCGAGTGATGGACAGATGAGCTCTTCCCTTGAGTGGCATATGCACCGTACCTAGAGCCCATGGAGGGAGCGGTCTCTGCCAGAGAAGGATAGCCTGGGTGTTGCTCAGACTTGCTGTGATACAAATGTGCTGGCATGCTTTCAGCTCTGTATTGATGGATGGATGTTGGCTTGTGATGCCCACAGTTCTCTAATGCTGGAGGATCTGCAGTGCTCTCTGCCTTTGGGTGAGAGAAATAGGTAGATGGAAGGGAAACTTGTTTAGGTAAGGGAGGAGGTGGCGGTGGTGGCAACATCGGATCCTCTACTGTTTGCTGCAGTGTGGAGGGAGCCATATAGGAATGGTATGTGGCTGGGTTCAAAGTGTCAGCACTGTTTGAATGCATTGCTGCTGCTATTTTACTTTCCATTGTTCTCACAGGAGGGACTGGAGGGGTAAATCCATAAGATGATGCAGATGGGACAGATTCAGACCTCAGGTGCAAAGAAGGAGCCCTGGCATTCTCTCGGGCCTTTTCCAAACGCCCTTGGTGAAACGTGGCAACCGGGGTGGCTGATGTACACTGGATTGCGGCACTGCCTTCAGGAATGAAAATAGGAGCCGGTTCAGCTGATCGAGGCTCCAGATGTTTCTCTGCAGTCGCCTCCCTTCGTACCTGGAATAAGAAAGCAAACCAAAAATCAGTTTTGGCCCATTCACACCCTTTGAACTGAAGGCAGGCTCTACTGACAAAATAAGATGAGTTTTCTGTGGGAGCAGATAAATTGTACTGAATCTGTTTCTTACTCAGACAAAGAAGATGTTTTCTGTAAAAACAAGATACATGGCAAACTGATTGCACTGATGACAAGTATTGCTTGATTCTTTTATCTTTAAGATATTGGCGGTATTTTCCCACTTTTTTGTGTCAGGAGCGACTTGAGAAACTCCAAGTCTTTCTAGTGTGAGAGAATTGGCCGTCTGCAAGGACTTTGTCCAGGGGACACCCGGATGTTTGATATTTTACCATCCTTGTGGGAGGCTTGTCTCATGTCCCCACATGGGGAGCTGGAGCTGACAGAGGAGCTCATCAGTGTTCTTCCCGGATTCAAACCTC
This sequence comes from Anolis apletophallus, assembly GCA_030556195.1. Taxonomy (NCBI): domain Eukaryota; kingdom Metazoa; phylum Chordata; class Lepidosauria; order Squamata; family Anolidae; genus Anolis; species Anolis apletophallus. The sequence goes on along the minus strand of JARBWK010000013.1, from coordinate 31,996,574 downwards.
TGACCTGTCAGTCTTTAACCCATTGCGGCACCCGGGGGGGGGGGGTATTTTTCCACTAACGCCCTCAGAGTGGAGTAAAAATGGTCCTATTAAAAGAAACACTGGAATTTCACAACACTAATATTAAGAGTTCACAATTTCCTAAGTAGAATTGAACAAAGCTTATATTGCTATCCAGACTGTAACTGATCAGCTAAAAAAAGGAAAGATCTTGAACCTCTGTGGGACCTCAGAGAAGGTTCTGCTTTTTGTTGGAGTTTAGGATTTTGAAACTTTTGTGATAATTAAGAATGGTCCTGGACCCAAATGTTATTAAGACTGTAAATGCCTCTCATCCTTTACCACTAACATTTCAGGCTAGGCTTGGTGGGAATTACTCTCCTATGACATCCATGCACTCTTGGAGGAATGAAATTCAAATCAAAATCTTAAGGAATTTCTTATGCACCTTTCATTACTCTTATGTCTCCTTCTCTCATGACATGAGAGAAGCCTCCACAGGATGGTAAAACATCAAAACATCAGGGCGTCCCCTGGTCAATATTCTTCCAGACGGCCAATTCTCTCACACCAGAAGTGACTTGCAGTTTTTCAAGTCGCTCCTGACACACACATAAAAAATTAGTCTTATGCTACCTAAATTTTATGTCTCTAGCAGTATCAAGACCTGAAAGATAGTGGAATGAAATATGGAAGCACAGTAACTGCATGCAACAACAGCACCACCTACTGCAAACTTGTGTACATAGCTGCTTCTCCTGTTAAATGACAACTCAAAAGCAAGGAACTGAAGTTGAAATTACCTATATAGGCAGTCCCTGAGTTACAAACATCTGACTTAAAATGACTCATAGTTAAGAATGGGGTGAGACAAGAAGAAGTGGGAGAAATCCATCCTTCAGAAGGGAAATGCAGTCCTGAAAGTTATCATGAGGAAAAGGGGTCTCAACTGAACCTTTCTCACCAATCCTCATTCCACAACAAGCCAAAATCTGATTATCACAGACAGAAAGTGAGGCCAAATGGTCTGAACAGGAGCACATACAGCATAATAAACACAACAGGGGTATTAACCCTTTCCCATGCTATCCAAAGCTTATATATACAGCAGAGTCTCGCTTATCTGACATAAACAAGCTGGCAGAACGTTAGATAAACAAAAATGTTAGATAATATGGATTCTACTACTGTTACCTGTCAGATGTGGTGCTAGACACCTAGAACAGTAACAACAGGGACTCAAAGAGTTATGGCAAGGCAACGCCTTGGGGATAGAGCGGCCCAGCAGGAAGTGCCCAGATGCAGAAGAGGAGCATGGAAATTACAGAGGGAAGGAGGGAAGATGCTTCCGCTTCCGTTCCTGCCTCTTTCCCCCCCTTTCCTCCACCCTTCTCCTCGTCTTGCCTTTTTCCCTTATTGGGAATGGAGAGTTGGGGAGCGCTCCTTTAATTGAAGAAGAAATGCTGGAGGAAAAGGGGGGCATTGGACAGGAGCGTTGGATAAGACAGAATGTTGGATAAGTGAAAGTCAGATAAGCAAGACTCTACTGTATATATCACATACATATTTGGCTGGAGTTACAATTAAAAATGTATCTGTTCCGACTTACATACAAATTCAACTTAAGAAGAAACATACAGTGTTTATCTTGTTAGTAACTTGGGCACTGCCTCTAGCTGACTTTTCTTGCACACTTTTCTAAGAGCAGCTAACTTCAAATACATTCACTTCACTTTTCAAATATATTCGACACTTGTGCAATATTTTTGGTAGGTTTGGAAGAAGAAAGAAAGAAATGTTAAAATAAAGGTAAAATGGCCTGGGATGTTGTGGGTTGGACACATTTTTCGTTCTGGGGAGATAAATGTTAACATGGCTTTAGTGCTGGGCAGAGAACGCTGGACACACATGCTCAGGGTAACCTTTACCTGATTGAAATCGCAAGAAGCTTTAGTGGCCGGAGCTTGCCCCATGGCTGGCTGGTAGTCCCCTGGTCTCTGCGGTGGAACTTGGTGGCTGCCTGCAAGAGTGTACTCAGCACTGGCATGACCCGCTTCATCCCAAGTGTTGCTGCTAGTGCTGACTGTGGTTGGTTGGGGAGGAACAATGTTCTGACTCGTGTCGATTTCATTTGCTACTGTCTGGTTCTTCGCCATATATGCCAGAACTGTGGCAGCTTTTTTCTCTTCAGAAGTTACAGGAGGAAACTGGAGTTTGTCATCTGCTGTGCTGATGGGAAAATGAGGTTTGCTATTATGGACTTGATTCCTCTCCAAAGACAGACAGGGATGGAGGGGAGGGTTTTCTACAGGTATCTCTGTGGTGGGTGGTTCTGACTGAACAGGCTCTCTGGTAGTACAAGGATCAGAGTGGTTCTGACCCTCAGATACAGCCGAATGAGGAGGATGGCGTGTGTCGCCCAACATGCATGGATGGAAGTGGGAATGGTCCCAACCCATACTGTTGCCACTATGAAAGTTTCCAGGTATGTCAGCAGGGACAAGGGGATGGTCTCGAAATCCTGGGTAGCCAACATGGAGGTGATTGCTACCCTCTGCCATGCTACTGTTTTGATCAACAGGGAATCCAGTCCTGTGGTGATCTCCAGCTGTAGTAGTAATTGGAAAACTTAATTGGCTCTCTATCAGAGAAGAATAGAGGTGGAACTTTTCTGGGGTAATGCCAGAATATGGATGGAATTTGTCTACCGTTCCACCACTCTCAGTCTCTGTGCATGTGGCACACTCAGAATGAACATCCGGTTTCTTCTGGGACTGAACAGAGGCTTGTTGGGCAGATTCTGCCAGGGCTAAGGCTAATATACGTGCAGCATTTTTTGGAGGAGGAGGAGGGACAACAGAGAGAGAATTGACTGGAACAGCATCCTGGGGGGAGTCGAGGGCAACTGCTCCTAGTGGGAGGAAGGGTAGGAAAAAAAAGAGAATAATTTATGTTATCCTGGAAGGAGAGTGAGCAATTCCTATAGACCATTATAAAAAAAAATAAGGGCTCCTCCAACATTTGACAGTGGCAACTCCTTGGCGTGACAAAGTGCATCTTCTGAGCCATACATGCAAACAGGACAGCAGTTCGATGTGAAAAGCGCAAGAGATTTTCTAAAAGTTCCTGTTGCACTCCTAGAGAGCTAAGCAGTAGATAATGCAGAAAGGGAAGATCCGATCCTTGGATAGGATCTTTTGTACAATTTATTCATTCACGGGCTATTTGGGGGTCAAAAAATGTCCCTTCTTCAAGTACAGCCAGATTTATTTATTTAGTTTTAGTTAAAAATAGGTTTATCGGGTGGAAATCTGATATGGAAGGATCGCAAGGTATCATTTCATATTATGAAAGAGTGAAAAGATATAAGGCTATACAAAATATTCAGGTATTTATTATCTCTATATATGTATCTGTGATGCAAGGAGGCGGCAGAGAAGCTTGGGGTTCCTTTAATGCCCTCTACTAGAGACTGAGCAGCCTCCACATGCTTTGGAAGACACAGAGTCTGGCTTTTTATCACCAGATTTTCCCCCTTTGTTTAAAGGCACGCAGAGAAGTGAGAGAGGCTTGTCGCTTGTGAACTTAAAGAAAGAATGGAGGAAAACACACTGTACCTGGCTGTGTCTGTCCAGGAGGTACAGGCTTACTCTGGCTGTTGCTGGGCATGGATTGCTCCATCTCTTTTTGAAGATCTAGTTTCTTAGCATCTTCTTGGCTCTGGAACTTGTGTTGGGGTCCTTCACCAGGTTTCATGTCAATATCTTTTAATGGGGATGTTACCAGCTGGGGTGGAGAAATGGCCGCAGCTTCACTAATGCCGGCATTTCCTTTAGTCCAGTCTGAAGAGCCTGTACCTCCCGACACCCCTCCAATGACAACATCTGGCATTCGGCTGGAGATAGTGAAAGAAACTGGCTCTGAGATATGCAGTGGTGATCTGATTGGCTTTCGCCCCATCTTGGGGGAGAAGGCATGGGAGACCTTCTCGGAGAAAGACTGGGGTTTGGGTGGCTTTGCTTCTGTTGGGCTCAAGTCTAGCGTGAAGAAGGGACTCGTGGTCTTCTCATGAAAGGGGGAAACTGGTTCAGAGCTTGTGGCACTGCCAGGGGTCTGGCTGCCTGAGTCTAACTCCTTCTTAAATATACTTTGCCTGTCCTTACTGAAGTCTACTGACTCCAGGAGGGAAGTGCTGCTGTCGAGACACTCGGACTCTGCTTTTGGTGGGCTGCATTGGAAAGACATGGGATCAAAATCCAGGCTAGCCACCCCGATTTCTGGCGGGCTCAGGTCAACATCCTCAGATGACCGTGGAGAGATGAGAGCAGGAACATGGATATGCCCCTCTTCTCCTTCACTCCCATGGCCGTGGGGAAGGTTATCATAGGAATTGCAGCGGTTCATGTTTCCCAGGAGGTCCCCATTAAAAGAAGCAGACAACGCGTCACTGCTAGACCTTGGTCTTCGAGGTCGAAAAAGTTTAGATTCACCTAGCAAGAAAAAAGGCAAATTCGCATTAATGTATTATAGTCAGTTGTGTAAAAGTACACTTCAATTGTGTAAAATTATTTTGATCAGTTGCATTTTTATAATATATGCAACAGTGGTTCCCAACTTGTGGTCCATGGACCATCAATGGTTCGCAAGAATGAAAACATGGTCTGCAGCCTCACCATTACTACACCTTTGCCTCAAAACCCTGTGGCAATGAGAGCGACTGGTCTCGCGAAACCCTCTTATAGTGCCAAGGCAACAGGTATGTCAGGAGGGGAGCGGCTGACTACCCACAAAAGATTACTACAGCATCAGCTCTAGCTTATTAAATATTGTTTTATGTGGGCAAGCAGATGGCAACTACTGGATGGCATATGTGCTGTATCAGAAACTAGAGCTAATGTAGTCTATCCAATGAAATTTTCTAAATCAGCATCCCAAATAACCAAACTGAAGTTGACTAAAAACCGATTCCTAACTCTTGTGGGACTAATGTTAAAGAGTGGTCCCTGTTCAAGTGGTCCATGGTCAAAGTGGTCACTGGTCAAAAAAATGCTGGGAACACTGATATACAAGCTTAAGTTTTCATCTATTATCTCTATAATGAGAATAAATGTCTGCTCAAAGTTTAGTCCCAAGTGTTTTGAGTTCTTCTCCTTCTTTGCCCCATTGCCCTTGCAATTCCTCTGTTATTATTTTTACTGGAAGGAGAAAGGAATACACGCCTGGGAAATTGCTATTTTGGATCATGTTAAAGGTAAGAGGCATCGTCTAAAAATTCTAAAAGAAAAAAATGTATGTATTATTTTATAATAAAGCTGACATCTTATTTCCCACATCACTGAAATGGATCCAAGAACTATCCCCATCTTACCATCAATAGCATGTAAAGAGGAGAGGGACTCTTCACTTTTAGCTGAGCGCAGGGTCCCACTGTCTCCTCGCCCTCCTGGACAGCCAGAAACAGAACAGTTGAATGAAATTAACAATGGGTGTATATATATATATATTAGCAGAGACTGATATTTCAAGAGAATATAACACAATCTTTATAGAAGTAGACATTTAACAACAACAAAAAATCAAGCACCATTATCGGAATGAAAAGAGGTGGTGAGTCTAGTTCCAGGAAAGCAGGCTTCACATTAATATGACAAATTAATATCAAATAAATCACACTCTTTCTTCAAACTATGCAAACAGTGTATTTTACAACAATGGCTGAAGAAGGCTTTCATGGCTGGAATCACTGGGTTGCTGTGAGTTTTCCGGGCTGGATGGCCATGTTCCAGAAGCATTATCTCCTGACGTTTCACCTGCATCTATGGCAGGCATCCTCAGAGGTTGTGAGGTCTGTTGGAAACCAAGCAAGTGAGCTTTATAACACAGCATATAATTTGAGAACACAGAAATGCTGGACCACTCTAGCAACTACCATGTCAGGCTACACAGAGAAACCATTGAAATCCACAAGCATGTGGTCAATTTCAACAGAAAGGAGAAAACCATGAAAATAAACAAAACCTGGCTACCAGTATTAAAAAATTCTAAAATCAGAACAGTAAATAAAGAACAACACTCAAAAAGCAGGATAATTTCAGACAAGAATCAATCAGGGCCAGCTAACACCTCTCAACAAAGGATTCCCTCAGGCAGCATTTAGCCAGGCTTTGAAGCTGCAAGGCAATTCAATGCTAATCAAGGTGGCCATTTGCAACATTCAACCTTGCCTCCAGCAGACAAGAGTTCTTTCTCTCACCCTGGACATTCCATAGATATATAAACCTCCCTTGCCTAGTTTCCAACAGAATCCTCAACCTCTGAAGATGCCTGCCATAGATGTGGTTGAAGCATCAGGGGAGAATACTTCTGGAACATGACCATGCAGCCTGGAAAATTCACAGTAACCCAATGGCTGAAGAACTGCAGAATATAGCCGGTGCGGCGATAGTGAATATACTGTATAACATGCAACTTCAATGATGTTACTTCACAACAGATCTGGAAGTCTTCCAGACACAGTAAGTGATCAGCACAGTGAGAACTCTTTTACACCTACAAACAAATCTGTAGTAATTCTATTATTTAAAACAAACAATACGAAGCAAAGGGGGTAATCAAGATCATACCCAACCAAGGTCAAGTCACACTTTTACCTGCTAAGGCAATGGCTTTCATTTCGGAGGGCTCGCTGGGATTGCGCTGCAGTTTCCGTTTGGAGAGTGATGAGGATTTCCCCAAGTTGAAGAAGGAGCGCCAGCTGCCCACAGGTGACTTTTTCACCTTAGCAGGTGGCCTCTTTCTGTAGTGGGATAACAGGAAGTAGTTTCCATTTAGAGGATGTACTAAAGTGGGCAATGGATATCTAGCCATAGAAAAGAGACGGAAAGCACAATTCTATTCTGAATACAAACAATTTGCCCTATGCCCTCTTTGGGCCAACATCTTCCATTTTATTTTATTTATTTATTTATTTATTTATTATTCGGGCTTCTATGCCGCCGACTCCCTGAGGCTCGCGGCGGCTTACAGGAGCTGAAGGCACAATAAAATACAAGGCAATAAAAACAATTAAAAACAGCAGTACACAGTAAAATAATAGCACAATTCAAGAGTGAGCGGGACCTACTCGCCAAAGGCCTGCTTAAACAGGTGAGTTTTGCAGGCCCGTCTAAACGAGAGCAAGTCCTTCATGGCCCGGGTTCCGGCCGGGAGGGCGTTCCACAGCGTAGGAGCTATGACAGAGACCGCCCTCCGGCGGGTAGATATCAATCTTGCCAGCTTTGCCGAAGGTATCTCCAGAAGGTTGGCATCCTCAGACCGTAGTGATCTCGAAGGGCAATATGGGGTGAGACGGTCCGTCAGATACGCTGGCCCCAGACTGTGCAAGGCCTTGAAGGTAAGAACCAACACTTTGAAGGCGATCCGGTGCTCGATTGGCAGCCAGTGCAGATCCTGCAAGACAGGTGTTATGCGGCAGCCTGCTGGAGTGCCAGACAGGAGCCGGGCGGCAGTGTTCTGCACCAGCTTGAGCTTCCGGGTCGCCGACAGAGGAAGGCCAACGTAGAGCGCGTTGCAGTAGTCTAGCCTTGAGATGACCGTGGCTTGGATCACCGTGGCCAGGTCATTCCGGGAGAGATAGGGGGCCAGCCTCCTTGCCTGACGTAGATGAAAAAAGGCAATCTTGCTGACCGCAGAGACCTGGGCCTCCATGGTCAGCTGAGAGTCCAAATGGACCCCCAGGCTCTTAACGGAAGACGATGGGCATAACGCCACACCGTCCAGGGTCGGAAGCTGGACACCTACATCGCCCGGGCGGCCAAACCACAAGATCTCCGTCTTCACCGGATTCACCCTCAACCTACTGGCTCGCAGCCATCCAGTAACGGCTTCGAGGCAAAGCTGGAAATTATCGGGGACGGATCCCGGCCTGCGCTCCATCCTCAGGATGAGCTGGGTGTCATCAGCGTACTGGTGACACTCCAGCCCATAACTCCGCACCAGCTGTGCAAGCGGCTGCATGTAGATGTTAAATAACAGAGGGGAGAGAATGGCCCCTTGCGGGACTCCACAAACTAATGGGGAGCCCTCGGAGACCACCTCGCCCCTCCTCACACGCTGAGACCGCTGGTGGAGGAAGGAGGTCAGCCATTTAAGAGCTGTCCCCCTCACTCCAGCCATGGCCAGGCGGTGGATCAATAGATTGTGGTCGACCATGTCAAACGCTGCCGTGAGGTCCAATAACACGAGCAGCGCAGACCCGCCTTGGGTCGAGCTGGCAGCGGAGTTGGTCTGTGATGGAGACCAGGACCGTCTCCATCCCATGCCCCGAACGAAAGCCAGACTGGAAGGGGTCAAGCCATGTTGCATCATCTAAGAAGGACGGCAACTGCTCCATTACTGCCCTCTCAACTACCTTCCCCAGGTAAGAAAGGTTCGACACTGGTCGGTAGTTGGAGGGAACCGCAGGGTCTAATGACGGTTTCTTCAGTAATGGAGCTACCACCGCCTCTTTTCTGTGTGATCCTACATGGCAGAATAGGGTTGGACAGAATAGTTCTTGTGGTCTTTTCCACCTCTATGATCCTTTGATTTCATATTAAGTACTGTGACTGTAATCCAGTAAGAGGATTACAATGCAGACCACCCTCAGGATAAAGTGTCTACATGGTCTCCCTGGTGGCGCAGTGGGATAAACCGCTGAGCTGCTGAACTTGTTGGCAGTTCAAATCCGGGGAGAATATTAATAATAACTTAATTTTTACACCTCGCCACCATCTCCCCAAAGGGACTCAGGGCGGCTTACAAACACAGTAAAAAAAAAAAATCAACAACTTCTATTTTTTATTTTTTACCCTGGTTTTTTTTGTTGACTTTTTATTTTTTCTCTTTTTCTCCTTTTTTCTCTTTTTTTCTAAATGTTTCCTACTTTCCTGTATGTAAATTGTTCCCCTCTTTCCTTGGTATTACTCATTTTATATATGTTTCTGCTTTAATTTTTTTTAAAAAAATCAACAACAGGGTAAGCTCCCACTGTTAGCCCCAGCTTCTGCCAACCTAGCAGCTTGAAAAATATGCAAATATGAGTAGATTAATAGGTACCGCTTCTGCGGGAAGGTTATAGAGCAGTCATGCCAGCCACATAACCTTGGAGATGTCTATAGACAACGCCGGCTCTTCGGCTTAGAAATGGAGATGAGCACCACCTGCCAGAGTCGGGCTCAACTAGACTTAATGTCAGGGGAAACCTTTACCTTAAGAGGTTGTCAGGACGGCCTCATCTCCCTTCTTTTCTACATCAGTATTTCAACTAACCTCCTACTATTGTGTTTCCCTGCTTTTTCCATTGGGGTTAGGTCTTGATCTGAGGTTGTGGGCACACTCTGATGCATCACACAATACATAAACACACAGACACGTCTACCTTTCTGATGGAAAGTCTATGATAGTATGGAATTTTCCTTGTAGAGCAGCCGGTCCTTCTCCCACTTCGATATACTTGCTGTCTGCCACAATTGGGGAATTTATCTGAGCCTGAGTCCTCGCCTGCGCTTCCTCCAAGGTGAGTAGCTTGGTGGAGGGAGAAGACACCAGCAGGGATTTGGGTCGTGACAAGGAGCTGTGACCTGCCAGAAAGGGCAAGACAGAGAAGGTGAGAAAATACGTGGGAAGAGGGCAGAAAGTAAGTATCACCTTGTCAATGAGATGTCTCCAGAATTCAACATTTTTTAGGTCAATAATGAAAATGTCACCTGGAGCCCTTTTTTGAGAATGGCCTGCCACTTGATGACACTATGTAACATGATTTTTGTTTCTGGATTATAAATTTCATTTCCTAATTGGTTCTATCATAAAAAAAATATGGAACAGGTTTATTAAACTGCAAACAGCTTGTTTTTGCAGGACATCCTGCAACACATTTTGCTATAGTGTTTCAATGAATATCTCATCAAGTCTCAACCAATTCAAGCTAGTTTGTGGCAACCACAACAATGAAGTTTCTGGAGTATTACAACTACTTTCAAAGTAAGTACCACACAATCAAACAGGAATAACACTTTCAAACCAGTAAATATTGTTTATAAATTTCATTACATAGTGTTATTGATACAGAAGCACTGTTCAGTTTATACGAGGGCGGGTCAATAAGTCAGTGACTTTTTGAATTTCCTGCCTCTTAACTGAAAGGGCAACACTGCTCCTGTCAACAGGCATCTGTCAGTTGACTACTGTCAAAATTTGAACAAGCTGCATTATTTAGTTTGTGTTTGACAGCCATTGATAGCAGACTACCGCGTAATTTGAGGAGAAAATGGGAAAAAGTGAATTTTGTGTGCTCATTAAGCATTATTTTTTGCGGGGAAAAAACCATCACTCAAACCAAGGCTAAGCTTGATAAATACTATGGGGACTCTGCACCATCAATTTCAATGGTAAAAAAGTGGTTTACTGAATTTCATTGTGGCCGTACAAGCACGGAAGATGCCGAACGTTCTGGACGCCCAGTTGAGGTCTCTACACTCGAAACAATTGAAAAAATTCACAATATGGTGTTGGTCGGTAGGAGATTGAAAGTGCGAGAGATTGTGGAAGCCATAGGCATCCCACATAGCTCAGTGGTTTCAATTTCTCAGTGGTATGAGAAAGCTTTCCGCAAGATGGGTGCCACGTTTGCTCACACTGCAGGACAATGCAAGGGTGCACACGTGCAGTTTCCATGACAACAATCCATGAATTGGGATACGAATTGCTACCTCATCTGCCCTATTCTCTGGATTTAGCCCCGAGTGACTATTTCTTGTATCCAAACGTGAAGAAATGGCTCGGCGGAAAGAGATTTGACTCCAACAATGAAATCATCTCACAAACAAATACCTATTTTGATGACCTCGGCAAATCTTATTTTTTGGAAGGGATAAAAAATTTGGAGAAACTTTGTACAAAGTGTATAGAGCTCAAAGGAGACTACGTTGAAAAATAAAATAATTTTTTATCCAAAAACCTATGTTTCATTCAAAAAGTCACCGATTTATTGACCTGCCCTCGTAGCAATGTCAGCAGTAATCCAGACACTGGAGTTCATGCCAAAGAATGGGCAGCTTACACTCGTTCAGTTTTGGCACCCAAAAGGATGTTAAGACTTATATGTGTAATGGACATAATATTAATATCCTGTGTTATTGGAACCCCTTGATTTTGAAACTATATTGGAACATAACATACCTGCACTCTCTCGAATGACTGAGCTTAGCTTAGAACTGAAAAGAACATCTACATGATTGAGGATGAACTCCACAACAACTGACTGGATTCGCACCTCCATAAAGGCTGCTGTTCCGCTGAAGCAAGCAGATTCTATCTGCTTTGATCTAAGGAAATATACGACAGATTAAATATTAATCTTTGGCACGAGATGTCTCATCGCAATCAATTTGATCTAAAATATGTTACTCCCCCATTTTACAAATGCAAACATTTATTAGGGACAGAATAGGGAACCTGTGGCTTTCAAATATTGTTGGACTATAACCCCCATATTCCCTGGCCAATGCCTGTGAGCCGCTGCGAGCCCCCGGGAGTCGGCGGCATAGAAGCCTCAATAATAAATAAATAAATGTTGGAGCTGATGGGAGCTAGAGTCCCACAACTTTTTGAAGATTCTCACTCTGGGTTTAATGCAGTGTTTCTCAACCTGAGGGTCGGGACCCCTGGGGTGTCGCAAGCGAGGTGTCAGAGGGGTATTTTCTGTTGGTCATGGGGGGTTCTGTGTGGGAACTTTGACCCAATTCTGTCATTGGTGGAGTTTAGAATGCTCTTTGATTGTGGGTTAACTATAAATCCCAGCAACTACAATTCCCAGCTGTCAAGGACTATTTTCCCCAAACTCCACCAGTGTTCACATTTCGGCGTATTGGATATTTGTGCCAAATCTGGTCCAGTAAATGAAAATACATCCTGCATATCAGATATTTACATTGCAATCCATAACAGTAGCAAAATTACAGTTATGAAACAGCAACAAAAATAAATTTATGGTTGGGGGTGACCACAACATGAGGAACTATATTAAGAGGTTGCGGCATTAGGAAGGTTGAGAAACACTGGTTTAGTGGTTGTAATTCCTTCATATGAAGTTTGCTTCCTTTGAAACGCATCTCCTTATTTTTATTTTCATACATTAGTTTGTTCTAATCGATCTTTCCTGTTAATGACATATATCACGCCAAACTCCTCCATAGGCCAATGTTATTATTGTGAATGGGAAAAAATGTCACTAGGACCTTTGAATTGTGTCACAGCTTAAAACTGTTCCAGTTGCTAATGAAGTGCCTAAATTATAATTGCAAATCATATCCTTGGAAAAGGAGGTTTTCAGTGACAGCATGACAAAGTGCAAAACCCAGTCACAATGTGAATACACACAGAATGGTGCAGCCCAAAGCTGGACCATTCTGAGTTGGGTGAATGGTGGGGTGCATTCAGCCCCTTGCGGCCCCTGGTGGTGCAATGGATTAACTCTTGTGCTGGCGGGACTGCTGACCAAAGAGTCGGTGGTTTGAATCCAGGGCGCAGGGTGAGCTCCCATCTTTTAGCTCCAGCTTCTCATGCGGGGATGTGAGAGAAGCCTCCCACACGCTGGTAAAACATCCGAGCGTCCCCTGGGCAATGTCCTTGCAGATGGCTAATTCCCTCACACCAGAAACTGCTTGCAGTTTCTCAGGTTGCTCCTGACGTGAAAAATAAAAGCCCTTGGGGTCTTGAAATTTACCCATGAAGCCATTGGTCACTGCAAGATATATTTTAAAATCCTTCAGACAATTTTTATCCAACCAAATGAACCAAATGATTCAAAAACCACTCTAAAACGCAGTAATTTTTCATTCCAATCCCTCCCAAGAAGTTATTTTTTCTATATTAATTTCTATAGAAGCAAGGAAAGCTCACATATAAATCAGGTCCACTGATGGGCTCATACTGCACTGACTATTTAGCTCTACAGGTCTAATCTTGGGGAATCCTGAAGTTTCTATTTAATAGTACTCAAGCAAGGCTGTGACACAAAGTAGTCTCACAATCATCACAGGTTTATAAAAAAAATACTTTTAGACATTACTTATCATCATCTTGTGTAAAACAGTTCTGATTTAAGATAGTGCCTCACTGATTTGATACAAAACACTTACCTTAGCAGGTTTGGTGCCCAGACAATTGCCAGATTCTTTGTGTGCATGTTTGTGATGGCACAGTAATCGGCAAGATGAGCCAAATGCCTCATTAGGAATTCTAGCGTTCTAGAAAATTAGGGAGAGCGTTTTATACAGAGATCACACTGGGAGACTTTCATGTTTATTTTAGTGCAAAAATCCAGCAATGCTAGGTACATTGTACTGACCAGACATTTATGCCAACAACAAGACAGTAGGAAATCTCAAATGTAGCTCCGCCCTTCCTCTGAAGCCACCAGAGGGAGCTTTTGCAATAAGCATCTAACTTATGAATTGTAATAGCATTAGCAGCAATGATAAACATACATATCTCTTTAAATTCTACTGTGCAGGGGGGAAATAGCACGACTAGACTAATCAAATGAAAACACAGATTGCATCAAGAATTAACACAACCGAAGCAAGTGGAATGCACGGCATTCCCTTTTTCTAACATCAAGAACAACAACTTTTGGCCTTTGTGGGTAGATTTTGCTCACAGAACTAGTTGGTGAACCATTCAAAGAAAGCTGGAGGCTAGTGATCTTTTGATAAATGTGCTTCACGCTTCATGATGTTTGAGAACAAAGCAGAGTTAACATTCCTTTGATTCCGCTTCCCGGTTTTCAATTATGTGCAGTAACTAACTCTGTTGCTCGGGGCTGTAAGTAACTCCAAGGTCAAAGGATGATTGCATCGCATGTGAATAGGCTGCAGCACTGCCGGAAAGGAGTGCAGTGCCTCTTTTTATGGATATGAAAACAACCCAGTGGTAGGACATGACAATCTTCCATATGGTGGGCTGTTTCCTTAGGAAATATAGCATCTCCCCTCACTCCTCCACCACTAGTATGATTGCTGACTCCCAGAAACCCCAGCCAGATTACCAGCTTTCAGGATTTCTGGGAGTTGAAGGCCAAAACATCTGGGGACCCCCAAGGTAAGAACCACTGCCCTAATGGAACTTTACAGTCAGGCTTTATGATTGAGAATTGGGTCAATATGAAAGCAACAGCAGGCCTGTTCCATATTCGACTTGGCAACAATACTCATTTGAGTCTCTGGTATAACTTGTTTTCTCCATGTGTCTCATAGAATTATAAAGTTGGAAGAGACCTCGTGGGCCATCTGGTCCAACCCCATTCTGCCAGGAAAATCACATCCAAAGCATCCCCAACAGATGGCCATCCAGTCTCTGTTTTAAAGCATCCAAAGAAGGAGCCTCCACCACACTCTGGGGCAGAGAGTTCCATTGCTGAACAGATCTCGCAGTTTGGAAGTTCTTCCTAATGTTCAGATGGAATCTCTTTTCCTGTACTTTGAAGCCAGTGTTCCACATCCTTGTCTCCAAGGCAGCAGAAAACAAGCTCCCTCCTCCCTATGACTTCCCCTCGCATATTTATACATGGCTATCATGTCTCCTCTCAGCCTTCTTTTCTTCAGGCTAAACATGCCCAGCTCTTTAAGCCGCTCCTCATAGGGCTTGTTCTCCAGACCCTTTATTTTTTTAGTCGCCCTCCTCTGGGCACATTCTAGCTTGTCAACATCTCCCTTCCACTGTGGTGCCCAGATTTGGACACAGTATTCCAGGTGTGGTCTGACCAAGGCAGAATAGAGGTGTGGCATGACTTCCCTAGATCGACACTATATGCTATACACCTATTTGTGCAAATCATAATCCCATTGGCTTTTTTTTTTGCCACCGCATTACATTGTTGGCTCATATTTCACTTGTTGTCCACAAGGACTCCAAGATCTTTTCCCCACATACTGCATCCCCCATTCTGTGTCTTTGTTCCTTTGTCTCCTCCTTCTCTTTCTCTGTCTCACACATACACTGTCTACAGTGCAGAAAGGGAAGTTCACATGTTTTCCTTGTTACTTTTCTTCTTCCTCCTGCCATTGCCCAGACTGGGTCCGAACACACTGAGTCATGAGTAATAGGGAGAAATGTGATGGCATTACACTGTAGAAGAGCCAATGACAACCCTGGCTATTACAGGCAAAAAATGGGACATTGATCCAATTTGCTACTGCAAAACGTAACTTGTTACCAAAGAAATATCTCAGGGATAATATATTAGCTCTGCTGCTGCCTATCTTTGTTTTTTCTATGTGAGTTTCTGCAAGCCAAAATCAAAACCATGGAGAAAACCACAGACTAGAATCTTCTATTAATATCCTGTTTCCAAAGAACATGGAAACATGTTTATCACAACCTACCAAAGAGATGGTTTCTATATTTTACTGTATGCTAACCACCACTACCATAAATGCTAAGGCAGCCAAGTGCTCCAAGCCTAATTGGAGAAAGCCTTGAAGGGTTTCCCAGCCAAGACACTTTTCTGACTCACTTTTGCCAGCATTCCCTACTTATGTTTATTGTGGACTAGCTTGGGGACCCGGCAGTACCCAGGTTATTTGAGAAAAACATTGTTTGTTTTGCAAAGTTTGGTAAAATCAGTTTGGTAATGTGTAACACTATGTATTAGAAAAAAGCCAGTCTTTCTTTTTTGTTTTTTATGAATGCTCCCATTAGGAAATGCATAAGTACGTGCACAAACTACAATTTCCAGAATCGTGGGTCAATCCTTCCCAAACCCTGCCATTACTCAAAGTTAGCAATGTTGGGTCTGTGTGCCAAGTTTGGACCAGATTCAACATCAGCTGGGTTCAGTGATATCTAGATAAGGGTGAACTACAACTCCCAGATTCTCAGGGCAATCACCCCCAAACCCAACAATATACGAGCTCTTCTTCGCAAAGAATCTACTCCTGTTATCTCACCCCGAGTTTTTAATGTTTTATCTTGTACATGCAGCCCACTTTGTCAGCCCACTGGAACTATTTTAATTAATTTTCCTATTCTTTTAGCTTTTAACTATTGAACTCTTTTATGTGTTTTATGTGTAAGTCGCCCGGAGCACTGACGTGGAGGGCGACTCATAAATAATAAAATCAATCAAGCAATCAATCAGTGATTTTAGATATTGTATTTGCATAGTGTTCTTTTATTTATATGTTTGTATTTTTATTCTGTTGTTGATGATGTTCTTGATTTTTATTTTATTGTAATTTGTTGTTTGAGCCTGGCCTCAACCCCCCCCCCCCCCCAGTCCCCATTGGGGGAGATGGTGGCGGGGTATAAATAAAGATGATGATGGTGGTGGTTATTATTATTCACAGTTGGCCAGGTTGGTTCTGTGTGCCAAATTTGATCCAGCTGGATTCAGTGTTCTGTTCAGTGTTCAATGATCTGGCCTCGGTGATCCAAGCGACGGTCATCTCAAGGTTAGACTACTGTAACGCTCTTTACATTGGCCTACCTTTGTCGGTGACAAAGCTAGTGCAGAACGCTGCAGCCCGTGTACTCACAGGCACACCTGTGGGACACCGTATTACACCTGTGCTGCAGGAACTGCACTGGCTGCCCATTGAATCACTTTCAAAGTGTTAGTCTTGACTTTCAAGGCCTTGTATGGTCTGGGGCCAGTGTACCTGAGGGACCGCCTTACCCCATATTGTCCCATGAGATTACTGAGATCTGAAGATTAGGATCTTCTCTTTGTCCCGAGTGCCAAAGCCTACCGTCTCACATCGACGAGGAGAAGGGCATTCTCCATCATTGCCCCCACGCTTTGGAACTCCCTGCCGCCGGAGGTCAGGTCACTTCGTGATCTTACAGCTTTTGGGAAAGCTTGTAAGACCTGGCTATTTCGGCAGGCTTTTTGTAACTGAGTCAGCTTAATTACACATGTCAGTTAAGTTAATACTGTTGTTTTAATTTATGTTTTATTGCTGTTGTGTTTTACTGTTTTAATGCACTATTGTTGCCTTGTTTATCTTTGAATCTGTGAGCCGCCCCGAGCCAACCGGCCAAAAAGTCGAATAAATAAATAAATAAATAAAATAAGTGTTCTCTGGATAAGGGTGAACTACAACTCACAGATTCCCAGGGCAATCATCCCCAAACTCAGTCAGTATTCACAGTTGGCCATGTTGGTTCTGTGTACCAAGTTTGATCCAGATCTGTCGTCAGCTGGGTTCAGTGTTCTCTGGCTAAGAGTGAACTACAACTCCCAGGGTAAACACCTCCAAACTCTGCCAGTATGCACAGTTGCCCATGTTGGGTCTGTGTGCCAAGTTAATTCCAGGTCCATCGTTGTTGTGGTTCAGAGTTCTCTTAAACTGCAGGTGAAATATCCCAGTCCCTACAACTACTAAAAATCATGGCGACTTCTCTCCAAACCTCTCCAGTATGTTTAGTTGCTGATCAATTCCTCTGTTTGCTGTATGCCATAAGAAAGGGTAGGAACGGCTTAAGGTGGAAGCAGTGGGCGGGGTGATGCAAATGGAGAGAGAAAGGAACACTGGGATGTGATCGCTGTAACCTGCAATGTCCTTGGAGAGAGTGACTTGGTGGCTCCTCAGCACTGGGAACTATAGCCTGTTTGTGGAGGCGTATAGATAGATAGCACTGGAGTTCCACTCAATGTTCTAGTTGTCTGTTGCTAATTTAAACTAATTTGCTCTTCCAAGTACAGACAGTCATTTTACGGTCTGCATTTGTGCTTTATACAGTTCACCTTAATTGACAGTCAATTTTCCTAGATGACAGCCCTATATTTCTTGCCATTCCTACTTCACACGGTTGATTTTTCTAATTTGACCAGATATGCCTCCTGCTACCATTAAAAATTCTATAGACTTTGTAACCTCTCCTTTCCTTGGCAAAATGAAATTGTTCTGCTTCGCTTCATACTTCATAGCATGTCAGTGAAGATTGTGCAGATGATACACTGTTTGTCTTGTTACTGAGCTAATTAAAATAGAAGTCAGCTTTATGTAGCTATACATCTCTTTGTGTGCATCCAACCATTTAATTTAATACATGAAGGAATGATGCTGCTTCAGTAAGCCAGCCATCTTGGAGGTTAGAAAATTGGAAAGCAAACAGAAAAATGTTAACCTTCCTTTTTAACGGCGATTATATAAAGGCATAATGAATGTGCAAAGTACTTTAGAAAGGAAGACATCAATTCAGAATCTCACACACAAAACAATGTGGACATGTTTTAAGCAGACATGGCCCATCTCTATGTTCCTGGATACTGCCAAACCTGCAGGGAAAGAGGGCCTCACCAAACGTAACTGAAGGAGCACTTGATTTTTAAAAAAGAGAACCACAGTTAAGATAAAAAATAATAGTGTATTAAAAATAATAGAGAATGTTAACCTGTAGTGAGGTGGGGGTAATTGCTGGATGACATCATGGATTTTAACTAAACGTTCTTCATCTGTAGCGGCAGATACAGCATCCTGAAAACAAACAAACAAACACTAGTTCAGATCCATGCCTTTATTTCAACATCTCGCACACCTAGATGTCTACTTTCCAGTGAAAAGTGGTCTGCACTATTTTTAGGGTGAAAAAATAAAAAATATTTATTTATTTATTTATAGTATTTATATTCCACCCTTCTCACCCCGCAGGGGACTCAGGACAGATTTACAATGTGCATGGCAAACATTCAATGCCATAGACATACAACATATATAGACAGACACACAGAGGCTATTTTACATTCCAGCTTCTGGCCACCAGGGGAGCTGTCGCTTCCTCATTCTTTGCATACTTCCTGGAGATTTTTATCACCTTGTAAATCAGTTAAATTAGCCTCCCCACAAAGTGGTGCCTACATTTCCTACTTGACAGATGCAACTGTCTTTTGGGCTGTAAAGGTCGACAACAAGCTACACAATTTTGGTCGTGAGCTCACTCCTTAATCTTAAGTAGTGATCTTAATTATTATTATTTATTATTACTAGCTGTACCCGTGCACGCGTTGCTGTGCCATGTCTCTCTCTCTGTATCTCTGTCTCTCTCTATTTCTCTATCTCTCTCACTCTGTCTCTCTCACTCTGTCTCTCTCTCTCTCTCTCTCTATCTCTCTGTATCTCTCTCTCTTTCTTTCTCTCTCTCTATATCTCTCTCTCTGTCTCTCTCTCTCTCTCTCTCTCTCTCTCTCTCTCTCTCTCTCTCTCTCTCTCTCTATTTCTCTCTCTCTATCTCTCTCTCTGTCTCTATTTCTCTATCTCTCTCACTCTGTCTCTCTCACTCTGTACCTCTTTCTCTATTTCTCTCTATCTCTCTCAGTATCTCTCTCTCTATTTCTCTCTCTCTATCTCTGTATCTCTCTCTCTTTCTCTCTCTATATCTCTCTATTTCTCTATCTCTCTCACTGTCTCTCTCACTCTGTATCTCTCTCTCTCTCTCTCTCTCTCTTTCTCTCTCTCTATCTCTCTCACTCTCTCTCTCTGTCTCTCTCTCTCTATTTCTCTCTCTCTCACTCTGTCTTTCTCTATTTCTCTCTCTCTCTCTCTCTCTCTGTCTCTCTCTTTATTTCTCTCTATCCCTCACTCTGTCTCTCTCACTCTGTCTCTCTCTCTCTCTGTCTCTCTCACTCTGTACCTCTCTCTCTATTTCTCTCTATTTCTCTCTATCTATCTCAGTATCTCTCTCTCTATTTCTCTCTCTCTATCTCTGTATCTCTCTCTTTCTCTCTCTGTCTCTCTCTGTATCTCTGTCTCTCTCTATTTCTCTATCTCTCTCACTCTGTCTCTCTCACTCTGTATCTCTCTCTCTCTCTATCTCTTTCTCTCTCTCTCTCTCTCTCTCTCTCTCTCTCTCTCTCTCTCTCTCTCTCTCTCTCTCTCTCTCTCTCTCTCTCTCTCTTTCTCTATTTCTCTATCTCTCTCACTCTGTCTCTCTCTCTCTCTCCCCCCTCACTCTACCTCTCGGTCTCCGTCTGGCCAGCCCGCCTCCTCCCCAGTCACCGAGGGAAGAGGCGGCGCGGCATCCTCTCCCCCAGGGCGTCCGGCGAGAAAGGCCCTGGCGCTGCTTACCTCCTCGGCCCCTCCTCCTCCTGCGGACTCCCCTCCTTCCTTCTCTAGGGCCCAAAAGGCCCTCGGCTGCCCTGGGATGCGCCTGGAAAAAGTAAGGATCTGGCTGGCTATTTACTTTTTCCAGGCGCTTCCCAGGGCAGCCGAGGGCCTTTTGGGCCCTAGAGAAGGAAGGAGGGGAGTCCGCAGGAGGAGGAGGGGCCGAGAAGGTAAGCTGAGGAGGAGGGGGGGCGGGAGGAGGTGGGAGGGGCTGGGGAGGGGGGAGGCGTGTCCCCTCCTCCTGCCACGCCCCCCAACCGCTCTTTCTAACCGGGCGGCGAGGGGGGGCGGGAGGAGGTGGGAGGGGCTGGGGAGGAGGGGAGTCCCCGCCTCCTGCCACGCCCTCCGCCGCTATTCCTGACCGGGAGGCGGCAGGGGGGGTGGGAGGAGGTGGGAGGGGCTGGGGGAGGGGAGGCGGGTTCCCTCCTCCTTCCAGCCCCCGTCTGAAAGGTAAGTGAACTACACCTCCCAGAAGGCTCAGCGCCGCCGCTGGGAAACGGGCCGGCGGAGCCTTCTGGGAGGTGTAGTTCACTTACCTTCCAGGCGCCGCATGGAGCCGGGTCGGGCGAACGCCTTTCCCGCTGCGTCCTCGGCCTCTCTCGCCGGCTGCCTTCCTGTTTGGGCCCCGGGCCGCGGCGCCGCCTCCTTGGCCTTCTGCCGCTCTCCTCGGCCGTTGGCGCGGGCCGGGCCAGGGCCCGGGGAGAGGCGCGGAGAAGGCCGAGGAGGCGATGGCATGGGCCGGGTCCCAGAGAGGCTGGCAGGCGCTGCGAAAGGCCAAGGATGCGGCGGAGAAGGCGGGGCGTGGATGCGGCGGGTAAGGAGTCGGGGGCGCGGGTGGGGTGGGAGGAGTCGGAGGGCGGGGTGAAGGGGAGTCGGGGTGGGAGGGTGTGTTGGAGGAGGAGGAGGGGCGGGGAGAGGAGGGAAAAGAGGTGCCCGGGAAAAGCTTCCCTCCTGCCTCCTCAGGGATCGGGAGAGAACCGGGCAAAGCGGGCTTTGCCGCCAGGGCCTTCCTCGGTCCGGTCCCGATCCTGGCGGAGGTGGGAGGGAAGCTGCCGGGACGGCGGCGGGGGGGTGCGGAAGGAGGTGGGAGGTGCTGGGGGGAGGGGAGGCGGGTTCCCTCCTCCTTCCAGCCCCCCCCCGCTCTTCCTTACCGGGCGGTGGCAGGGGGCGCGGAAGGAGGTGGGAGGGGCTGGGGGGAGGGGTGTCCCCTCCTCCTTCCAGGTCCCCCCCCCCGCCGCTCTTCCTGATCAAAGGAGGAGGCGGAGGAGGCGCTCTGGCTTCCATGTGCAAACATTCTAAACGTTCGCGCTGGCAGCAAAGTGGCCGGGTGGGAGTTCCGTTGGCAATTTTTTGGGGATCGTTTTTTGGGGTGTTGGGAGGTATGTAGGTCCGGTTTTTTTGCCGTTGTCTGTAGCGAGTGTAATGGTCCAGTCGGTTGTCAAGTTTGGTGGTTGTGGGAGCCATAGTTTCTTTGTCTATATACGACATTAAACGGACTGAGCAAATTTATATATATAGATTATTTATTAAGTTCGATTTGGTATACCGCTCTCTCTGGAGCCCAGAGCGGTTAACTTAATGCAGCTGACTCCCAGCCAGCTGTGCCACAGTCCCAGTGATACCTTGAGTTAAGAGTTTAATGTGTTCTGTACCTTAACTCAAAACACTTTTAACTTAAAGAAAAGTTTCCCACTGAAATGCTACGAGTAATAATAATGCTCATAGTAATCTGTCCTTTAATTTATTTATTTATTGTGTCAGGAGCGAACCAAACAGTTGTATTGCATTAAAAACAAGCAAAAAAACAAGCAAAACACAAAATTTGCAGACTTGGTATTCTATTAAATGTCCTTTGACTAGTAGCTGGCTACTTAAGAGTGTCTCTGGTGTTGCGACCAGAAGCAACTTGCAGCATGTCCTTTAATTAATATGTACTTTATAAATAACATATAATGTATAAATGCACATTCACATGGAACAATAAAAAGGAAGGTCCACTTTAACACTTTAGCTACTAACTCAAAATGTTGCTCATATGTCAAGGTGAAACCGGGCCGAGCAATGGCTCTTAACTCAAACACTCTTAATTTGGAATACACTTAAGTCGAGTTTTCGTTGTAATTCAGTTTAGTAAGCCTTGAGAAAACACTGTCCAGTGTTAATCCAAGTACAGTTTATATATCACTGCTGGGATATAAAGATTTAATACTCCTGGCTAGACCCAACTAAACTGAATCAACTGAACTTGCCTACTGTTGATTTGCTACTTAAAAACTAATCTAATGGATCTCTTCTAGCGAGGCAGCAGATTTCAACCATTCTCTGCATGCTAGTTGTTCAACTCTCGTCTAAAACCACAGAGAGATTCTGCAAGGTGGAGGCAGCATTAGGTCTACTTCAGTATAAGCCTATTTCAAAGGCAGCAATTAAGCCTTAATTAGGCCATAATGATTGGAAAATAGGAAAGTGCTTTATACTGAGATAGATCACTGGTTTGTCTAGTTGGTTCATTGGTATTTTTTCTGAACTGACTGACAGAAGCTTCCCGCACATTCAAATAGGATTCTCTCCTTTCCATTGGAAAGGTAGGAAATATTCATAATTATTAATTTCCAGGTCAAATGGACAGGATTCTGTAAATTTCGTTTCTACATAGAATACACTGTAAACACACTCAGATATAGAGAGGGGAGAGAGGAGTGCAAACATTCAAAGATGGTATTATCTACAGAATAATTACTCTGCAGTATTTGGGAAAGTATGTGGAGGGATGAATATTCATTTTAGTAAACCTCACACATGATAATCAGTCAAGGATTTACTTCCTTATTCTGCAATTTTTCAAAACGTCAAAGAATAAACCCAAGAATGTTTCCATGCAAAGAAATATTTGCCAAGCTACAGCTATTATTTATTACTTCAGTATTTTTTCCCAACTGCAACACAGTCAAAGCAATCTGGTGCTCCTCCCATGCTTATGTTTATATTATCATTGTGGAACAGGTCAGGAATCACCTAGATAATACAATAATGCAATTCCTTTCAATAAAAAAACTTAGCATATTTACCTTGCAAATCAAAGAAATTAACATGTATCATTAGAGGTCCCGGAATGCTGTGAGGCTTTTCCCAAGGGCATGCCAAGTGCAAAGAATGGTGTTACACAATGCACCTGAACAGCTGTGAATGGATTCCCATATGAATATGTAAGATATGTTTACAGGGAGTGTGCAAATTTCTTATATGTAAGCTTAACTGAACTATTTCTAAAAACAACAGAAGAGATACATGTGGACATGTGTGCTGGCTTTAGCCAATAAAGCCTTAGACGGTTCCGGCCCAGCTTATCTGAATGTATCTCTCCCCATGAACCCACCAGGGATTTGAGATCATCAGGGGAGGCCCTGCTCTTGATCCCGCTGGCTTCACAAGCACGTCTGGTGGGAATGAGAGACAGGGCCTTCTCTGTAGTGGCTCCGCGGCTGTGGAATTCCCTGCCCCGGGATATCAGATCGGCTCCCTCCTTACCTTTTGAAAAAAATTGAAAACTTGGCTCTTTGAGCAAGTGTTTGGAGTTTCAGCTTAATTAGTCAACTGGATCAGAAATGACCCAGGAACAACCACGACGACGAAATGAATAATAGTCTGAATATGACAACATAGTTTTTTAAAAAAATTTTTTAATTGTCATTGTTTTTGATGCTTTTAGATATTGCAATGATATGTTTTATTCTATAGATGTATGTTTTCTAAATGGCATCGAATTGTGCCGATTGTTCGCCGCCCTGAGTCGCCTTCGGGCTGATATGGGCAGGGTATAAATAATGTAAAATAAATAAATACTTCAAAGATTCCCATTAATACAAGAATTATTTCATACTATACAATTTTAGCATTATGATTCCACCTTAATTGCTATGGCTGCATCCTATGGAATCCTGGAATTTGTAGTATGGTGAAGCACGTAGAGCACTGTGGCTGAAAAGTCTGCATACCTTTCCCTAAAACGGCAAATCCCAGTGCCATCACAGTGCTATATGTACATAGTGTCAAAAGGTCACAGGATTAAAAAAAATTACATCTTCCACTTACTGAGAATTTCTCATAGAGCTGATAGGTGAGAAGAGGATTTGGGAGTTCGCGGAAGTAGAGCTTACAGAGCGAACCCACACAGTGTATGTCCTGGATATATATATCTTTTGTCAAGTCAGGGATTTGTTCTGAGTCGAACTCATGCCTGGGGAAAATGAATAATGGAGAAGGTGGTAAGGAGAGAAAACAGGAGAATGCATATACAACCAAAATGAACAGTGATCATTTACAGAAAAAAGGAAAACCTAAGATATATTTCACAAAGCACATAGCATGTACTCAATATGGATACAACCCAAATCGGCACACATACATAAACAAACATAAGGTTCCCAGCTCTTTTCTAGGTACTGCTCTCTTTCAAAATTGCATTTCATTTCAATCTGGAGACTAGAAAGCAAACCAATGAACACGATGGAACATTTCATGCCCAAATCATGATGTTCAAATTTTGAGAAATACCATGCCAACCACAGAATCAAGAATCACAGGAGGAAAATCTTGCGGAATGGCCTTCATTGTCCATATAAATTAGAGAGAGCTGTAACCCAAAAAAAAGCTTTCTTGTGAGAACCGTGAATGAATATGCTTTTCCATGCTGTATAAAAATACTTGGACATTGCTGTTTCAGATTAGTGAAGCTTAGGCACACAAGAACTAATGTGGTGAGTCAGGCAACTAGAGTTTCTGAAGCTCACTCCCACATGAGCCATAAATAAAGTTGCAAATAATTTGCTATCCTACAAACATTCTGGATTGAAAAATCATACATAGGAGCCCTAGAACAACATAACTGTTCTTAAATCCAAACAGTGGCATGTGTTTTCTTTCTTTCTTTGACACATTAAAAAGGAGTCATGCTGCCCTTCAACATTTAATTGTTCTTAGAATTAGGCCAGAAAATCAATTTATTATGTGTATGATTTGGTGAGGAAAGTGTTCACACAGTGAACGAGGCTTTTCAGAATTAGCATATCCTGGCCTTGAAAAACACAATACATGCAAAACAAACCGTAGCTTTTGGATATTGGACGCAATCCCGGATAGGCGATATATTCCATCCACAATGCCGTGCTTTTCAATAAATTCAGTGCAACTCTTGAGGACCTGGGGGACTTAAAAACAAAAGAAATGCCATTAGTTGACCATGAAATGTTCTCACTCTGATCATGCCAGGTTTTTCTATAATAGTCACATAGAAGCCCTTTGGGAAACTATATGAATTTTAAAGGGACCTAAATCTATATAACCCTCAATCACTGTAAATAGAAATAATTTTCAAAGCACTGAAAATTAGGTATTTTAAAAGATATTCAAGACGTACTATCCCATAAATATGCCTTTTCAGATGGTGGCTTGAGTCCAGAATTTATCCAAGAAATATAAATAATA
Source organism: Anolis apletophallus (assembly GCA_030556195.1). Taxonomy (NCBI): domain Eukaryota; kingdom Metazoa; phylum Chordata; class Lepidosauria; order Squamata; family Anolidae; genus Anolis; species Anolis apletophallus. The sequence goes on along the minus strand of JARBWK010000013.1, from coordinate 31,970,949 downwards.
AAAAGGTTTTCAAATTTCTTCGAATACGTCCTTTTGATTATCTAATGTGTATTTTGACTTTTCTGATACAGGCCCCAATATATTTAACTGTCTTTGTACAAAAAGACCTCCTAACATTAGCCATGATTTCACAGCACTGAATATCCCTTTTCTTTTCCAAAGAAGCACATTAACTATTAAATGCCTTTGTATTATACTTTTCTTCAGTGTACCACTAGATTCACTGGGATTGTAGGAATAATAATAGCATGCTTTATTTGTATTTATGAATTTATTTATTTAATGTATTTGTAACCCATTCTTCTCACCCCGAAGGTGACTCAGAACAGAGCCTTACAATGGGCAATTATTCAATGCCATGTAAAACAAACAAATAATAAATAAACATCTACATTCAAACATAGAATTTAAACACATAAACATTAAAACCAATTATTAAAATCACACCATCCAAAATCATATTCCAGGGGCCGTTCCAGTCGTTATTCCAACTACACTTATTGTACCGTATAGCTATCCGAAGGCTTAGTGCCATAGCCATGTTTTTTAAGTTTCTTCCTAAAGGTCAGGAGGGAGGGAGCTGACCTGATTTCACTAGGGAGGGAGTTCTACAGCCGAGGGGCCACCACTGAGTAAGCCCTGTCCCTCATCCTCATCAATTGCCCCTGCGAATGGGGTGGCACTATGAGCAGGGCCTCCCCAGACAATCTTAGCCTCCCAGGTGGTTCCTAGAAGGAGATACATTCTGACAGGTAAGCTGGGCCAGAACTGATTAGGGCTTTATAGGCTAAAGCCAACACTTTGAATTGTGCTTGGTAGCAGACTGGCATCCAGTGGAGCTGACCTAACAGGGGAGTTGTATGTTCTCCCCGAAGGGACTCAGGGCAGCTTACAACAACCAACAAATACAGTAAATAATATAAGAAATGAACAAATATCACTTAATACAAGTAAAATGAAACAGTAGTATAAACATTAATAAACAACAGTTGAAAAGCTATCTGCCCTATAAAAACAGTACAAATATAAACACTTTTTAAAATCAGCCAGTTCCTATCATCAAGGTATCCAGTACTATGATTGAGATTCTAATGGCCATTCAAGTCCTGTCTGATAGTTAGAGAATACTCTAGCCATTATCAAAAGCCTGTTTAAATAGCCAGGTTTTCAACTTCTTCCTGAAGGTTAGAAGAGTGGGTGCTTTGTCTTATTTCCTTGAGGAAATGCACACACATTGAAGGTTAGTGCTGGCATTTAGCAGAAGGGTTGCTACAGCACAACCACTATGTAACTATATGAGTGCAGTTTTACATTATGCAAGAATGATTTAAAATTTTGGCTGTACCTGAATGTTTTCAACATTGCAACAGAAAAGAAAAAAACAACAACAACGGGGCAAACTTTCAGAGGATACCAGGTGTGTAGTTAATCTGTAACTGAAAAGGCAGGAATTCAGATTACGATCAACCAGAAGGCAGGTAGTACTAGGCACACATTAACATTCAGGCCAATATAGCAATCAGCAAGCCAATAAAAAAAAGTCTCCTGCAATATACTTTTAGAGCAGGAAATATCCACCAGAAAGGACTGATCTCAGAGCTCCCGGTGGCACAATGGGTTAAAAACCCTTGTGCCGGCAGGACTGAAGACTGACAGATAGGAAGTTCGAATTTGAGGAGAGCGCAGATGAGCTCCCTCTGTCAGCTCCAGCTCCCCATGCGGGGATAGAAAAGAAGCCTCCCACAAGGATGATAAAACATCCTGGGCAACATCCTTGAAGACAGCCAATTCTCTCACACCAGAAGCGACTTGCCGTTTCTCAAATTGCTCCTTACATGTGAAAGGTAGCCATGTCTTTCAAGTATTTTCTCTTGTTTAAAACTAAAATGGTCACCACACATACTTCATCTATATCACATACTATTATTTATTTATTATTATTTACAGTATTTTTACCCTGCCCTTCTCAAACCCCGAGGGGGAATCAGAGCGGCTAACAAGGCAGCAATTTGATGCCCGAATCAATAGACAATATAAAACCATAAATACAAGCAAAGTTAAAAACAATAACAGTTAAACACATTATCAACAATTGAATTCAGATAATATTCCGTCTACACCCAGTCAACACCCAATCAATAAACAATAAGCCGTATTCTCATGTCCATCATCATCATTAGACAACTTTAATAAAACTCTATGACTGCTTGAATATTTTTAGAAAATAAGATTTCATGACATTTCATACAACCTGCAAGATATAATCCTGCGACAAATCAATCACGTTGTCAGTAGTTACAGTTAGTCTCTCATTCTTGAAAGGTATGTTTTAAAACATGCAGTGTTACCGTATTCTTTGTGGCATTGGTTCTCAACCTGTGGGTCTCCAGGTGTTTCGGCCGACAACATCCAGAAATCCCAGCCAGTTTACCAGCTGTTGGGATTTCTGGGAGTCCAAGGCCAAAACATCTGGAGATCCACAGGCTGAGAATCTCTGCTTTAGACTGATACTGGAGCAGAGAACAAATCTGTCACACCAAGAGCACACATGCATGCATTTCCCAATGGTCTCTGGCACCATCACACCACCTGCCTGAACAGCCTAATTGAAGCCGTGTCCAGGAGAACAAGCTCAGCATGTTTCCACCGCTTTCGCCCCCTGGAGCTTTCCCATCTTATAAACAAACAGCATGGCAGTGTGCTATATTTGCCATAATTAACTTTCGGGAGCGCCCTGCTGTGATATTTCACATTAAGCCCAAGTAGGAAAGAGAAGGAGGGGTTGCTGGGATCCAGTTGCTGCAGTATGATCAAGTCACTGGCTCTTTTGCCAGGTCAAAAAGAACACCGAATTGACAATGCACACATCAGCCTCATGTGCCCTGCAGATATGACGGGTATGTAATTAATTCTCTTGTCTTAATGCCACAATAAATAAGAGACCCACTAACTATTGAACTGTGATAGAAATGACTAATTCAAACCCCTCCAAATGCATTGTTAAATATTCAAAATTAAGCCACTGTTGCACTAATTGGTCTAGTGCTGCTAATAATTAGACAACTAGTGTGATATATTGTTTAAAGCACTGATATAGAATTGGAAAAGACCAGTGTTCAAATCGTCCTGCCAAGAAACCTCTATGACAAGATCACTTGAAAACACATTAACAATAGTAACTGCAGGTAATTATGGTATTTTTTTTTAAAAAAAATAATGACAGTCAGATACTCCGGACTGCTTGATTATGATCTGACTTCCTGTTTTTCCTATTTGCTAATAGTTTTGCTTTTTATTTTTATGCAGGTATAATTTACTAGAATTCTAGATAGTAATTCAAGACCAACAGTTGACTGGCACAAGTTATCACATACATTACGAATCTGCATATTCGTGTTAGAAACAGGGCCTTCTCAGTTGTGGCCCATTGGCTGTGGAACTCCCTCTCCAGGGAAATTAGATCTGCCCCTCCCTCCTGTCCTTCAAGAACAAAGTTAAATCCTGGTTGTGGAACCAAGCACTTGCACAGTGATAGTGCAACAATTGATATCTCAGTGCAATAATGAGCAATTACAGATGACAATTGGAATGACTCCTGACTTATGCTCCCGGATTGTGTTGTTTTTAAATAACTGTTTTAATGGATATGTTTTAATCGTGCAATTTTAATATATATGTTGTTTTATGCTGATATGTGTAATATGGTTAAGGTTCTTAGTTTATAGCATATGTTACTGTCTAGAAATTATGTTTTGGTTTTCACATGAATGTATGACATTGAATTTTGCCACTATTATATTGGAAACTGCTTAGAGTCCCCTCACGGGCAAGAAAAGCAGTATATAAATGCAGCAAGTAAATAAATAAATAAATATCATGACATGTCACTTTACATCAAAAATGTTGATTTTTTTAGTGACACGTGCCATAAAGCTCTCCCCCAAATTTTGCCTGGCACAATAAGCTTCCAAAAGCTCTTTCGGGCTTCCTTTGACAAACTGACAAAGGAACTAAACTGAAACATAAAGGCCATGTTTCAAGGTGCATTTCTGCAATGTGTTACTTGTTTATTGCAGAGAACTGCACATCTTTTCCTCAAATTGTAATCGTTCAGAGTAAGGAATTCCATCTTACTATCCAACTGAAAAACATAAATGTTGGTCTGATTTGAAATACATGCATTCCCAGAGAAAAAGAGACAAACGCACTTGCTGCAATAGACAGGAAAGGCAGACCCTTTTGATACATCCACAGGGGAAAACTCCAGAAAACATTCATTATTATAGAGTCATTCTTTAACTGAAAGAGGGGAAGCTGAAGAATGGGTAAGACAAGGGAACAATAGACACCAGTTCTACAGACCCCCACTGTCCTATAACCTATTTCTAGAGTGGGCAGGATGTTCATCCCTTCTCTTTTGGAAATAGACGTATTTTAAGTAAGACCATTATTTCTTTACCTAGTAAAGAAGAGAGGAATATCCTTTGGATGTAATTTGCTAGACTGGGTAACTATTTTCCCAGGAGGAGTAACTCCCAGGGAATTATAGCAGACCAAAACAAGCCCTGATTCACATGCTTTATTATTTATCGTGTCAGGAGCGACCCGAACAGTTGTATTGTATTTAAAACACACACACACACACACAGTTTGCAAACTTGGCATTCTATTAAATATCCTTTGACCAGTAGCTGGCCACTTGGAGCACCTCTGGTGTTGCTAAAAGAAGGTCCTCCATTGTGAATGTGGTAGGGCTCAGGTTGCATAGTAGTAGGTGGTCTGTGGTTTGCTCTTCTCCACATTTGCATGTCATGGATTCCATTTTATAGCCCCATTTCTTTCTCTTTTTTGAAAAATATTTATTAGGGTGGTTGTAAAAGGGGTATACATTATTTGTGAAAGTGGCATTTACTTGTCATAAAATCAGAAGTGTCACTGGACATTAACAAATAAAGAGAAAATAAATAAATAAGGGAGAGAGAGAGAAAGAGAGAGAGAAAGCGGAAGGGGATGGGGTGGGGGAGAGGGGGAAAGAAGGAAGTGAAGGAGGGAGAGAGATGAGGCAAGAGGCAGGAGGAAAGGATTATGTTATGTAAACTTTGTGTTAACCCCTGGTGTTTGCTCCTCCTCTTTCTGTGTCAAGTCTTCCTTTTTGTGGCTTTGTGGTTGGGTAAGCATCGAGGAAAACTTCTGATTGAAGACCAATCAGCCCTTGCCCTCTGTTGTATTCTTAGATGTTGTGTTAAGCTGTCCATATTTATGATGTCAAGCATTTTAAATGTCAATTCCTCAATTGTTGGGGAGTTTTTAGATTTCTATTTCTTCACGTAGACTATAGTCCCATTTCTTAAGGTTGGCCCTACATCTTGTGGTGCCAGAGCTCAGTCTGTTCAGCGCCTTCCAAGTCACCCAGTTTTCTGTGTGCCCAGGAGGAAGTCTCTCATTTGGTATCAGTCATTTGGCTGATTGAGGTTCTGTGTTTTAGCCTGCCACTTTTGGACTCTCGCTTGCTGAGATGTTCCAGTGAGTGTCTCTGTAGATCTTAGAAAACTATTTATTGATTTAAGTCGTTGGCGTGCTGGCTGATATCCAAACAGGGGATGGGCTGGAGATGTCACTGCCTTGGTCTTTTCATTATTGGTTGCTACTTCCCGGCGGATGTCAGGTGCTGCAATACCGGCTAAACAGTGTAGCTTCTCCAGTGGTGTAGGGTGCAGACACCCCGTGATAATGCGGCATGTTTCATGCTAAGTGTGGATATCAGTATCTTCTCTCCCATGGAACAAGGTTAGAAAGAGAGAGAAAATGCATTGTGGAGATCGAAAGCTGCTTGTCCGTTGTACTGCTGCCTCCCTTGACTTGGCCCACTGCTTCCTCCCATGACCCATTTCAGTGTGGGTGGTGAAAGAAGATAAGAGAACAGATGTTCCTTCCTTCTCCATTTGGAATAAAACATTTGTAGCCAACATGGAAGACTTCCCATATTATTCAGATGTCATCAGTACACCAACTCTCAAAAACATAAAACAAGGCAAATATGAAAGAACAATATGTTTTTATCTTTGTTCCAAGTTGCATTCAACACTCGTTTCATGAAATTGGAAAGTATGCCAAACACAGAATATGAGATTACCTGCCTGAGGCCAGGTAATCTCATCATCCAACATGGTAATGCTGAGAAATCAAGCCACCTAAATAGAACAAAACTCACAAGGTGCGTTATCAATTATGGTGTAGATTTGATCACTATGCTGGTAACTGATCTATGGCTTTGTCTTCCTTAGCTTGGTTATGAAGTTCAAGCCCTTATACCGAAGTATACAACATGGCAATTAAAAATGTTCAAATCAAGTCAAGACACTTAGATGACTATTTTTAGGTCTTCAGTTTCTAGGCAACATGCCACCCATGTTGCCCAGATGCTTGCCTATTTGGAGGAAGCTTGATAAATTTAAACGTGATGAGTCTGTGGGATGCTCAGCACCACAGACTCCTCCTGTTAATGAGAGACAAAGCAAGCAGCCTGTGTTTCCTTTCCCCACTGCCAAAATTATTGCTCTAAATTCCAGAAATAGAGCTGCAAATTCAGGAATAAAGAACAATCGGAAGACAACTTATAAAGCTCTCCCACTTCAAGTGAGAATACATCTCTTTGGCAATATGTCACAGGAAGTTTAAAAAGTTTACTGAAGTTAAGGAGAATATGGGAGCATCCAGATGTAGGTGGACTGCAGTGGTCCTGAGCAAAATGATTTGCCGGCAATATTGTGGTTCAGTCCTATCAAATTTTTAGTAAATATGAAATATAACACCCATTTTCCATCCATTTGTCCACGATCGTTCGCCATGATACATAGGCTAACATCCTTAAGCTTTTCTGGATTGTGGCCCTACACTGGAGCTTGCGTTTCAAAGAAGGAAAAGAAATGCAATTTTTCTCATATTATTTAACAGACATATTTAACTTAAGGCAGGGGGTTGCCATAATCTCAAACCTAATCCTGCCTTTAGAAATATTTATATACATTCATTCATTCATTTAATGGATCCAGCTTTCTCCCAAAATGAGATTTATAACAGATTGCTATAATATGAAATACATATTAAAACACAATACCATTAGAGGCAATTAATAACGTATTTTTAAAAATATGTCATTGAAATAAAATAGGGCACCTTCTCTTGTCAAAATTATGTTAAAATTTAAAAAAATGTATTTAAAAAAGGAACTAGGTTGTAAATGATTTAAAGACACACAACACAACAAACCTTACTACTGACTACAACAACACATCGTGAGCCAGAAAGTGTTTTAATGGCTTATTCTGTATCAGTTCACAGAAAGGAAGGTTAAATAACTGCCACAAAGAATACCCTGCCTACTTTAATGTATTTCTGCAGTAGTTTTTACAAACAATGCGTGGCGGGTACAGTTAAGGCATTAGGGAATATTTTAAAAAGCAAATCATCCCACCTATCTTGAAGACCACATCTCCTTCTATGAACTGGAGTGTGCCCTGAGATCTGCTGGGGAGGCCCTTCTCGTGGATCCACTACTATCACAGGTGCAACTGATGGGGACGAGAGAGAGGGCCTTCTCAGTGGTGGCGCCGACTCTGGAATGACCTCTCTAGAAAGATTAGATTAGCCCCAAATCTGGCTATTTAAATGGGCTTTTGACATTTATTTATTTATTACTAGCTTGGGGACCCGGCGGTGCCCGGGTCATTTGAGAAGTGCAGCAGGATGTAGAGTGGGTCATGGGGGCTCTGTGTGGCAAGTTTGGTCTTGATCCATCATTATTGGGAGTTGCAGTGGTATCATGAAATTACTGAAGGTAGTGCAAGTCCCATCATCTCTGGTCCAGCCTCCCCCAAAGTGTAGTAGGATGTAGATTGGGTCATGGGGGCTCTGTGTGCTAAGTTTGGTCTGTATTGGTGAATGGATGAGGGTTGCATTGTTTTTAGGAAGTGAGTGAAGGTACTTCAAGTCCCATCATCCGTGGTTCGTCTCACACAAAACAGCACCAGGATGTAGAGTGGGTCATGAGGGCTCTGTGTGCCAGGTTTGGTGTTGATCAGTCATTGGATTAGGTTTGTAGCAGGATTGGGAAGTGAGGGAAGGTACTGCAAGTCCCATCATCCATGTTCTGGCCCCCTCCAAAGTTCAGTAGGATGTAGAGTGGGTCACTGGGGCTCTGTGTGCCAAGTGTGGTCTTTGTCGGTGTTTGTTGGGGGCCGCAGTTGTCTGTGAGAACAGAGGGGTGTGAATGTACTACAAATCCCATCATCAATTGTCAGTCCTCCCCCGAACCTCACCAGGACGTGAAGGCAGTCATGGGAGTTATGTGTGCCAAGTGTGGTCTCGATCAGTAATTGGATGAGGGTCGCAGCGGACTTGGGAAGTGAGTAGAGGTACTTCAAGTCCCATCATCCATGGTCCACCCTCCTCCGATGTGCACCAGGATGTAGAGTGGGTCATGAGGGCTCTGTGTGGCAGGTTTCGTGTTGATCAGTCATAGGATTAGGTTTGTAGCAGTCTTGGAAAGTGAGGGAAGGTACTGCAAGTCCCATCATCCATGTTCTGGCCCCCTCCAAACTTCAGTAGGATGTGGACTGGGTCACTGGGGCTCTGTGTGCCAAGTGTGGTCTTTATCAGTGTTTGTTGGGGGCCACAGTGGTCTGTGGGAACAGAGGGGTGTGAAAGTACTACAAATACCATCATCCATTGTCAGTCCTCCCCCAAACCTCACCAGGACGTGAAGGCAGTCATAGGGGTTATGTATGCCAAGTTTGGTCTCGATCAGTGATTGGATGAGGGTTGCAGCGAACTTGGGAAGTGAGTGGAGGTACTTCAAGTCCCATCATCAATGGTTCACCCTCCTCCAAACTGCACCAGGACGTAGAGTGGGTCATGGGGGCTGTGTGTGCTAAGTGTGGTCTGTATTGGTCCTTTTTGGTGGCCTCAGTGGTCTGTGGGAACCAAAGTGTTTGAAAGTACTACAAATCCCATTGTTTTAATTAACCCTGTTCAATCTGTTTTTATTGTTACTATTGTTTTTAATCGCCCTCGACTGTGTATTGCTGTGCCTGTGGCTACTGTAAGCCGCCGCGAGCCCCCGGGAGTTCGGCGGCATAGAAGCCGAAATAATAAATAAAATAAATAAAATAAATAAATCCGTGGGTCATGTCCCCCGATCTGCACCAGAACGTAAAGGGGGTTAGGGGGGTTATGTGTACCAAATTTGGTGCAGGTCCATCACCCGCGCTGGTCGCTGTGGCCTGTGAAAGTGGCTGCCACATATCCGCCCTCCCGCCCTTCCGCCCTCCGCACACATACATACAAACATTCCGCTTTATAAAGGTATACAGATTTTATTTATTTATTTATTATTTTGCATTTGTCTGTTCCCCCCCCCCCCCACGGCTCGGGACGACTTACAACAGTTCGTAAAATACAATTGTCAGATAACTCATAATAACTCACAGTAATACCATTAAGATGGAATGTAGTATACGATGATTGTATGTGATAACGTCAACCACCATAGTTTGGCTCTTTCGTTCGTGACTGAAGAAACCCAATGACCCACAAGTTTAACTGTGTTTTATAAACGTTAAATGTTAACTCTTAATTTTATCAATTGATGTTGTTTACTGTTTGTAGTGTGTATGGGGTGCTATGTAATTGTATCTTTATGTGTGGCACCTTGAGTGCTTTTGTGAGCTGCCCCAAGTTCCTTCGGGGAGATGGGGCAAGGTGCAAATAAATTATTATTATTATTATTATTATTGCAAGTATCTCATAAACAGTGCCATCTTACTCTGTTGCGTATTAAAACATTTCCTCAAGAATTTCTTTGAATCAATAGATCAACTAACAGAATGAGTTAATAAAGGGGAAAAGCACTGTGTGTAATTGTGAAGTAGGAGACAATGCAAATGCACAGAACTATTGTAATGCAAAATTAACACAACACAAAAATAGCCGTACATTGCTGGCAATTTCTTTTAGGAGTCTAGCCGTTTGTTTCAGTTAGTGGAACCGGGGTTAATGACCTGAGCTGCTGCCAATTTCAGCTATTAACATAATATAAAGGTAGATAGATGCCTTCCTATAGTGAGGGGTGAGAATATGCTGACAAAACTGCAGACTGCATCACCATAAAACTATCCAGCTTGACAGGGTGCCAGCAAAGCACACTGAGAACCTGTAATGGATGATGAACAGCTAGTGTTTTAGCAAACGTGGTTCCTTTGCAAATGCTTATTCAGCACATAAAAATAGCATTAGAAGACATGGATTAAAGACTTCAAGGAAGGGAATTATTCTAATGATAGACAGGTCACGACAATTGGGGTGTGCAGCTAATGCCAAGCTTCGTACACAAATGCAGCTGCTAAAGAAACCAGTATCCCCATTTTTGTGTGTCATGAGCGACTTGAGAAACTGCAAGTCGCTTTTGGTGTGAGATAATTGGCTGTGTGTGCAAGGATATTGACCAGGGGATGCACAGATGTTTTACCATCCTGTGGGAGGCTTCTCTCATGTCTCTGCATGAGAAGCTGGAGTTGACAGATGGGAGCTCACCCCACTGATTTTTCAGTCAGCAGTCCTGCTGGCACAAGGGTTTCACTCATTGTGCTACTGGAGGCTCCTTAGCCATACCCTAATATGTAATGAAGTTATGTCCCCCCATATTTATTTATATCTATAATAAAGCGGAAAGTTTGTTTGTTTGTATGTATGTATGTTTGTATGTGCCAGCGTTCTGATTGGCTCCCGGCCTCTCAAATCCCACCCTCTACATTCAAACATCAGGATTGGTTGCCATAGAGGCAGAATTTGCTAAACTCCCTGTGATCGGCCATCATTGCCTCATTGCTAAACCGCCTCTGATTCGACACCATTGCCTCAAACACCATGCTTGCTTGGCACAGAGTCAGCATTTGCTACACCGGGCCTGTAAGACCCTCCTCTTCACCCATTCTCCAAGCTTAGGTTATGTATATAAAACAGCCTTCCATGCTTGCTCGCCTGGTTACAGCAATTTTACTATGCTCTGTTTTACCCTGATTTTACTTGTTCTGCCTCCCACAATTTCGCCCTGAGACTTAAAGTTCTTCTTTCTAAGTCTAATAAATAAATAAATAAATAAATAAATTTGCTACACCGGCTCTGATTGGCCACTATTCCTCCTTCCCTATTCTCCAAGCTCTCCCAGACAGTACTTTACAAACAGCCTTCCTTTCGGCCTCGCCCTCCACACACAGCCGCACTTACCCCACTTGATTCATACAGACCCAAATGCCCACACAGAGCCTCCATGACCTGCTGCACTTTGGAGGAGGCTGCACCATGGATGATGGGACTTGCAGTGCCTTCACCACTTCCATGATACTACTCCCAACGCCTTCTAATGAAGGAACAGGGCCACACTTGGCACACAGAGCCCCCATGACCCACTCTACATCCTCCTGCTGTTTGGAACAGGGTGGGCCACAGATTATGGGACTTGCAGTACCTTCACTAATTCCATGATACCCCTGCAGCTCCTTCTCATGATGGATCAAGACCTTACTTGACACACAGGGCCCCCGGGACCCACTCTACACCCTGCTGCAGCTTGGGGGAGGGTACACCACAGATGATGGGACTTGCAATACCTTCATTAATTTCATGATACCCCTGCAACTCCTACTCATGACGGATCGAGACCTAACTTGACACACAGGGCCCCCGTGACCCACTCTACACCCTGCTGCAGCTTGGGGGAGGGTACACCACAGATGATGGGACTTGCAGTACCTTCATTAATTTCATGATGCCCCTGCAACTCCTACTCATGATGAATCGAGACCTAGCTTGGCACACAGGACCCCCCGGGACCCACTCTACACTCTGCTGCAGCTTGGGGGAGGGTACACCACAGATGATGGGACTTGCAGTACCTTCATTAATTTCATGATACCCCTGCAACTCCTACTCATGACGGATCGAGACCTAACTTGACACACAGGACCCCCGGGACCCACTCTACACTCTGCTGCAGCTTGGGGGAGGGTACACCACAGATGATGGGACTTGCAGTACCTTCACTAATTTCATGATACCCCTGCAACTCCTCATGACGGATCGAGACCTAACTTGACACACAGGGCCCCGTGACCCACTCTACACCCTGCTGCAGCTTGGGGGAGGGTACACCACAGATGATGGGACTTGCATTACCTTCACTAACTTCCGGAAACCACTGCAAGCCACACAAACATCTGATAAGGACCAACCTTGACACACAATGGCTTTCTCAAATGACCCGGCCACCGCTAGTAATTTACATAAAAAGGAGGAACAGGAGCGGGAAGAAATGGAGGTGCACCTTTAAGACCATCTGTTTTATTATTATTTTTTGCATGAGCTTCTCTGAATATAAATCTACTTCTTCAGATGCAGTATTGTGATAATCAATGTTCAGATATAAAGCATATTTTGGTTTTACTTATAATGCTTTTTGCAGATTTATACCATAGTTCCTACAACTTAAGGCCCTATTTACATATTACTCATAGAGCATGGCATGGCTCTGAAGATTAATTTTTCAGTTCCCCTCAAAATAAGACATAATGTAAACATTTCTCCAGCCTGTTAGAAATCAGTTTTTAAATCCTTTCTACATACTTTCAATGTCCAACTCATCTTTTTCACCTTTAAATAGATGCTTCGTAGCTCAAAATGCAGAATCTCAACTAGGAATGTCCTACCAATTAAGATTAAAAAGATAATCTGATTTCATTGCCTTCCACTGTAGTCAGCTTTCCATCCAATCAAATACTACAAAAAAGCACATGCTGAAACACAAGCAAGCGCTGAGCCACATGAAAGGCATGTGGAGTGAAAAACACATCATAATACTCCCCAGGGCATAAGATCACAAAGCAGTAATGGAACATACTAATTGTGTAAGTATTGACACAATGATGATTAATACTCAACATTGAGACAAAGGGCATGTCTTGATGGGATGATGTAAGCACTAAACAGAGAATTTGCATCGTTCTGTCTAGATATAAAAGGAAGAAGCGACAAATCATAAAAGCATTAATAGGATACTTCAGAAGACATATCTTAAAGCAGAGGAACATAATGGTGGTTCACATTAACCTCTTCCATTAGGTCAGGGGTGGACAAAGTGCACCTCTCTGGTCACATGCCCTTGACCTCTCCAGACATCTTGGGCCTTCAATTTTTCTAGACAATGAATACATGCATGAATAAAAGGGGAAAAAGATGAATTGCTTCTTCTTTTTAAGTCTCCAGGAGCAGCAATTCACTTTGATAAAGAATGCAATCCCCACAATATACTTCAGTGTTTCTCAACTTTCCTAATGCTGAGACCCCTTAATCCAGTTCCTCATGTTGTAGTGACTCTCAACCATCAAATTATTTTTGTTGCTACTTCACAACTGTAATTTTTCTTCTGTTATGAATTGTAATGTAAATATCTGATATGCAAGATGTATTTTCTTTCACTGGACCAAATTTGGCACAAATACCCGATATGCCCAAATTTGAATGCTGGTGGGGTTGTGGGGAGGATTGATTTTGTCATTTGGGAGTTGTAGTCACTGGAATTTATAGTTAACCTACAATCAAAAAGTATTCAGAACTCCATCAACAATGGAATTGAACCAGACTTGGCAAACAGAACTCCCATGACCAATAGAAAATACTGGAAGTATTTGGTGGGCATTGACCTTACGTTTCCGAGTTGTAGTTTGCCTACCTCCAGAGAGCACTGTGGATGCACACAAACAATGATGGATTAGGACCAAATTTGGGCACAAATATTCAATATGCCGAAATGTGAACACTGGTGAAGTTTGGGGAAAACAGACCTTGACATTAGGGAGTTGTAGTTGCTGGGATTTATAGTTCACCTACAATCAAAGAGCATTGTGAACCCCACCAATGATAGAATTGGGCCAAACTTCCCACACAGAACCCCCATGCATTGAAGGGACTCACTGGTGCAAGCGTCCCTCCAGCCTCGCACGCTCATGCGCACCACGCTGCCATGTGCTGAGCACGCCTGTTCTCCTCTCCCTGCTTGGAGTCTCAGAAACAGCCCTCCCCTTGGTGGAGAGACTGGCCAATCACAGCAGAGGAGGGCTTTTGCTAGAAGGATTTGCCGTCTGTTTCCAAAAAGAAAGAGAAGAACAGGCGGACAAATCTTCAGCCTTCTTTGCCAAAGGGGCTCCAAAGATCATCAGAAATATGTTTTCTGATGGCCTTTGGTGATCCCTCTGAAACCCCCTCATGACCCCCAGACTAAAAAACACTGCTTTACATACTTCATCTTCCCCTTCTCCAGTTTTTGAAGCTGTAAGAAATTTATCATAGACTTAATTCTGTTCTAGGTTAGTTTCACCAGATTAGCATGTGCTCAAATTGATATTTTGATAATGAGCCAAAAAAGAACACACAAACTTAGGAATTACATGAGTCTCAGGAAAAGGGGACCATAGAGTCAACTGAACACTGTGTGACTGCCAATAATAAATAAATAAAAACTTAATTTATACCTTGCTACCATCTCCCCAAAGGGACTTGGGGCGACTCACAAAAGCACTCCAGTGTCGGACAAAAAATAAACCACACATAAGCATATAAACGTTGATGACATAAACAGCAAACATACATAAAACATCACGTAATAAAAAAATAAATTCATAAAACGCACCAGTGCCAATACATATATTCACATAGAAAAGTGACACACTCGGTATGTGCTACAAACGTATTCCTCTTTAGTTACACTTATCTTGAAATAAGATGAAGGGTAAGTTATACAGTGCGCCTAGCCATTAGCCACTCTTTACTGCAAACCAAAGTGTCTTCCACAGAGCAGCAGTTTTCATCAGATAACCTTTTGGTCCCCTTTGAGCCATTAATTCCATTCCTCTATAGCTCTCCACTCCTTCCTTGTGCAAATGCCGAAGTACAACTAAACCCAGGGATTTTAGCCTCGCCGGCTTCGACCTTAAGGCAAACATTGGAAAATACAGCAATACGGACTTTGATGTATGATGAGCCATACAGTTGCCAAGTAGAATGATACTTGTTTTGCAAAGACATTTTCTGGTAGCAAAGATTTGAACAAAATGGAAGGGGAAAAAAGCAGTATGTCAGAAAGATGACAATTTATCTCTGGCTTCCTTCCAGATGCCCTTCATCCCTGGGAAAATGGACTGGCCTGATTCTTTCCTAAACAATCACTGCCAGAGCAGCCTGTTTACATGAATCATCTGTGACTGATGTCAAAATCAAACACAAGAGTGAGCGAATTCATCCAGTGCTACACAGAACTGTAATGTTCCAAAAGAGCCGGATACCAGATGAGACATACCTGAAAACCTCACCTCTTAAGTGAATGGTAATCCTGGACACTTGATTAAGACTTTTGCATACATTGACTTCCTTTTCTCTCCTTACTTTGCAGAATAGATAAGGACCTAAGAGGCTGAGAGGAAGTTCTCTTCATCTCCAAGTAAGATAATCATCCATGAACAGAGCCTCAGAGCCTCTGTAAGCATGGAGAGCATTTTGGAGGTAAAAATACCCCAGAGTACCAGTTAAGCCCTTGGGCAAATCCTTACACTCTTCATCCTTACCATCATGGCCAGAGTTGAGGAGATGTTCTCCAAGGTCACAGCCAAAAACCCTCTCCTTTAAGATCCCGCGTTGCTTCAGTTTCTGTTTCGTTGGCCGAGACTTCATGAATGTGCGCAGGAAAGTGATAAGCTTGCCGTGTTTTTTGGACACTGTTAAAACAAAAACAAAACAATTTCTTATTGACAGAACCATACAATACTATTGAAACAAAGCAGATTCTGTCCAAGTTTCAGTTCTATAAAGTCTTCAGGCCCACTACAATTAGATATACAGGATTCAGAAGAAACCAAACTCTGCAAAGAAATGTTTAGTTATGACATTGTAGCTGTAAATTCTACATACTTGCAAAACTGGTGGGAAGGGGAATTAGGGTAGATCAGCATTATAGTTAAGGTACAGGCCCTTTTTATCCTCATAGCTTCCTAAGAGTTAGAGTTAAGCATTTCAATGTCAATCGCATAGGTAGAACTGCAGATGAAATAAGGGGGAAAGTGTCTGGCTCCACAGAAAAGAATCCCACTTCCTGAGCTGAACATAACATCACACTGTTTAGTGTTGAGCCTGCTGCTTCTTATAGTGTTGTGGAGTGAATTTACGCCCCCTTGATCTTGTGCTTAGCATTGAGAAACTGTCTTATTCTGAGGCCTTGGCCCTTTTGGACCTCATTGATGACATTATAATTGTATTGATACTTTCAGGAGTGATTTCAGATACACAAATGAATGCAAAGTCCAATGACAGCCTGAAGCATCCTTTTTAGGGCCCTTCCACACAGCCCTATATCCCAGAATACCAAGGCAGAAAATCCTACAATATCTGCTTTGAGCTGGGTTATCTGAGTCCACATTCTGATAATGTGGGATTTTCTGCCTTGATATTCTGGGATAAAGGGCTGTGTGGAAGGGCCCTTAGCTCCAGCTATTTAGGTTGCATACTTCTAATGGTGTTCCTCAACACTTGCATCTATTGCAGTGGCTCTCAAACTGTGGGTCCCCAGATGTTTTGGCCTTCAACTCCCAGAAATCCTAATAGCTGGTAAAGTGCCTGGGATTTCTGGGAGTTGTAGGCCAAAACACCTGGGGACCCACAGGTTGAGAACTACTGATCTGTTGGCTGTGAAGTACTATGTGTCTGTGGCTTGGCCTAAAATGTGTGCCGTGTGTTTATTCTATGACTGTTAGTATGTTATTATGTGATGCTTTGGGGTTCCTTTCGTAAAGAAATGTTGTATACAAACATCTAAATGAAACAATTAAATGAATATATATTTCACAACCTTTACCTATAAAAACAACAATTTCCCAAAGAATTTCGCAATTGTTATATTGCTGCCTCAATGCTATAGTACTTTGATTTCTTTCAATTAGTACTCACAGTACAGTGCATGGAAGTACATTCCTGAAAGCAAAATATATTTAAAAATACAACAATGAGGATTGCAACAACGACCACTCGCCCAATTGGTGCGGATTTTTGGGCTGGAGTGCCATCAGTACGAAGACGGAGATCTTGTGGCTGGGCCGCCCCCGGGGGGGGGGGGGGACCCAGTTGCTGACGTTTGACGGCGTGGCCCTATGCCCGCAGCCTTTAGTTAAGAGCTTAGGGGTCCAGCTGGATTCCCAGCTGTCTATGGAGGCGCAGATTGCCTGCGCCTGCAAGGCAGCATTTTACCACCTACGACAGGCAAAAAGTCTGGCTCCCTATCTCTCCCGCTGCGACCTGGCCATGGTGATCCAAGCCATGGTCATCTCGAGGCTCGATTACTGTAATGCGCTGTACATGGGCCTACCTTTGTCGGCGATCCGGAAACTCAAGCTGGTGCAGAACGCAGCAGCACGCCTGCTCTTAGGAGCCCCAAGATCTGCTCATGGTACTCCACTCTTGCGCGAGCTGCACTGGCTCCCAATTGAATTCCGGGTCTCCTTCAAGGTGTTAGTTCTAACTTTCAAGGCCTTATATGGTTTGGGGCCAGTGTACCTGAGGGAGCGGCTTACCCCATATGTGCCCAAAAGATCACTACGCTCAGAGGGGCTCAACTTGTTAGAGGTGCCTGGCATAAAGATCTACAGTCTGTCTAGTACGCGGCAGAGGGCGTTTGCTGTGGCTGCGCCGACTCTGTGGAACTCCCTGCCTGAGGAAACTCGAGCCATACAGGACTTGATGCCATTCCGCAGATCCGTTAAGACCTGGCTATTTAGGCAGGCATTCGGCCCTGACCAATGCCCCCCAAATAAATTTAACTGCTTTCCCATCAACAATATTAGCTCCAAATTGCGACATTTATGTATCTACACAGATTATATAAATGGCTAAAACAAGTGAAACCACTTAAAATGGAGAAACATAAATCTGCTAAATATTCCCTATGCTTTTTCCCTTCGCTGTTAAATTACACTGGGCTACGTTTTTCAGTTTTGCTAGGATTTTCCAAGCTTGATTGCACCAGAGACAATGCGTTCAAGATTTATAAATGTAGCAATTACAATGTGATAGGAAGGAAATGACCCTGGGTCAAAAGGGAAATAAAGTTAGCATATATCTGAATTAGCAAGTAGGACAAAGCTGTTCATCTACAATGACTGAGTGGCAATGAAAAGGAAAAACCATGAAAGAACTCACAAAGAAACTTTACTTACCTTGCTGAATTGCTTTTGTTTGCCAGCAATTCGCTCGAGACATCCTACTTAAATAAAAGTCACAACATGATGCAAATGGCAAAAGGATTTCTTTTGTCTCCAACCTTTTCAGCATCAGGAAGTTATAAAGGGTCATTAAGCAGCAATAGTAGTAGCCAGGTTTTCTGTGTTTTTGCTTCCCAAAGTCTCAATTCTAAAGTTCACAGTACATTGACGCCAAAAATAAATAAATAAAAAAAAAAGTTCACGCAGGAATCGTGCATGACAGTTTCATCTTTAAGGAAAGTGTCAAGATGTCCTGATTTAAAGTGACAAAATATTGTGGGTCTTACATAAAAATACTTGGCAATACTGGGATACCAAGCTGAGAATCAAAAACTGTATTTGATGAAGGTCCTCCCAACTAAATATGTGGCACTCTAATTTCGTCAATGCAATATCAAAAGCTGTTTAATTATGTCAACCCACTGCAGGTAGTGTTAAGTACTGCTGGAATGAACTTTAACAGCCTTACATTTTTTAAAATTTTGGAATGAGAAAAGGAAAACCATATCTCATCTTCCATACTTTTATAACTCGACTCAGCAGCTATAGCAGGCATGGGCAAACTTCGACCTGAGGCTGTTAGGAATTGTGGGAGTTGGGTGTCCAAAACATCTGGAGAGCCAAAGTTTGCCAATGCCTGAGCTATAGCAACATTTCAAGGGACATTCAGGAAAGACTGATATCCCCCATTTAAATGTCAATGTTCATATAGGCTTGTGTTTTCTGTCCATGTGACAGAAAGCTATAGATTGATTTTGTAAATTTGGAATACATGGAGTGAAAATACACAGACTGCTATTATACAGTTGGCTCTCCATATCCACAGAGTTTGCACCTACCTACAGATTCTACTATTTGTGCTTCACTCTCTTTACATCTTATACTTGAATCTAAGCAAAGTTCCAAGCACACAATGCAACTTTTTCATCTAATCCCCACAGAGTGAGATTTATAGCAAAGCAATGTATCACACTAAGTCCCAAGTCCAGCAGTCAAGGTGCTCACTGACAACACTCTCTGTTCATTGGCTGACTGCAAATATTACCTTTACTCGACGTGTTTTATGACCCTAAGAAGGACAAAGGAAAAGGCAGCATAGAGATATTCCAAATGCCTTTTTAGAAAAGTGATGTTAAAAAAGCAGACCTCGACTTTAATGTTCTGGTTCCCATCCCCAACTTTCCCTATTTACAGGGCAATACAAGAACTCTAGACTTGTATTTGGGGAACGTAAGGTAGCAGATTAACTTTACATGCCTTCTGCAGGCTTTTTCTGACGAAAGCAAAGGACAACTTAGGTGCTGCGTTATATGGCTTTCTTTCATGGACTGAAAAGCATATTCATGAGCCATGTCTATAGGACTGAATTGTGTCTGGGAACATGAGGCATTTGTCTGCCAGTGTGAGGGTCTGGCTGACATAGAGGCCTTTGCTATATCAGATCTACAAGTTCTCATTAGTTCTGCAGCATCATCCAACTGGCCTTGAAAGATCCTGAGGATGGTGTGCGCATTTGTGTAGTTGATCCGTACTTTCCAGCAATCTTTTCTTTGCCTATTTTGTACCAGAAGTGTGAAGGTAAGGTCACCATTGCATCAAAGTAGTGACTTCTCCCTGTCTCCTTGTGTTGGAATTTAGATTTCCTCTGTCTGTAAGTTAAGGGCATGTTATATATATAATATCCCCCTCTCTCATATATATTCCTCTTCACAGGGAAAAACAGACAGCAAGTAAAAGCTGCTTAGAGCACATAGAGACAAGCATGGCTTTTCAATCCACTTAGAGGATCTAGTGGCAATTTCACAAGAGTTCACAGATGAATTAAAACCACTCACATCATATAGATGTCCTATTAGAAGCACATTTGAAACGTGCCCTTTCCTGGTTTGGGACTCCTGATGGAAGCAGGCTTGCTAATACAGGATTAACAGCCTAGCAAAGAAAATCTTTCCATATACCGAGTGACCCACATTTCCAGCTCAAAGGCCAGCACACTGGTTGCAGGGTGATTTCATTCTTCCTATAAGGAAAATGAAGCAGGGCCAAAAACTAGAACATGTGTAGATAAGCTGATGACCCTATTCTGTTTGGCTGCAAAATTAAAAGAAAAAGGGAAAGAGGATGTGTTATGCTAGCCTTTTGTTTAAGTAAATAAACATAAACAAACAAATAAATAAATGGTCTGACACTGATTTAAGGAATTAAATGGCACTAGATCACCAAAATGCACGCAAAGAAATAAAACAAATTAATTTAATGAAAAATCTGTGAGTGCCAAAGAATTCTGATTTCTATGGATAGTATAAATTATTACAATGAAGCAAACTCGCATGCAGATTTTAAATTTACTTTTAACACTAGCTGGGACTACATTGAAGGAGCACTGCTAGAAGGAAAGAAATACGCACTCCAACTTTGTGATAGGCTTTGATCCACATTCAAGTGTTCACCCAAATTAATCAGTGGGACACTTTGTTTTTAATTACCTTCAGTCCCCACCCCCAACCCCGCCCCGCCCAAATATTCAGCATCTATGGACTCCACCGTACATGGCTATCCCCTTCGCTCCCCAATTTCCACAAAGTCACAATTTTACTATGTAATGATATATAGTAGGACGTGAGTCCCCACAGGTTTTGGCAATCACAGGGACTCCGTGTTACTCAAAGCCAAAACCCCAGCAGATCTCAAGAGCTCACTGTATTTAAATAATTGATTCTCCCATCTGGGTACAAGGTGGCCTACAACACAATGTATTGAAATATTTCAATTCAACACAGTTAAGTTACAACTATTGTTAACAAAGTATTGTCGAAGGCTTTCATGGCCGGAATCACTGGGTTGTTGCGAGTTTTCCAGGCTGTATGGTCATGTTCCAGAAGCACTCTTTCCTGACGTTTCACCTGCAGCTATGGCAGGCATCCTCAGAGGTTGTGAGGTCTGTTGGAAACTAGAAAAATAAGGTTTATATGACCTCACAACCTCTGAGGATGCCTGTCATAGATGCAGGTGAAACATCAGGAGAGTGTGCTCCTGGAATATAGCCATACAGCTTGGAAAATCACAACAACCCATTGTTAACAAATACTATGTCCATGGATTAAACCAAGTATGATTGGAAAATATTCCAAAAAGCAAATCTTGATTTTGCTGTGCACGGAGACAGCAAAGATGTTGTGTGGGCATATTGTGCTGTAGCACTTGTTTAAATTCTTCACCATTTTATATTTGGGATGAATGGGAACCTGCTTCCTACCCAATTTCTAGTATTGCCATCTACCAAAGTCACCAGAGGTGTCTGTTCCATTATCATTCATGCAATGGGTTGTGACTAATAATGAAGGTCTTCCTGTTAACACATGTATCATGTGATTTTTCAGGAAGTTGATTATGTTGTCCAATATAGCAAATTAGCTCATTACAACTTATATCTTCCTGCCCATCATGTAAATCACCTCACCATTTAATGCAAATTGTTCATTTACACTATAAAGTCCATGTTCTTATAGGTGCCAGCTGTTTACATACCAATCATGGCTGCGGCGGCACATGTCTGTCAATGAAGAGGTTATCCTCTGACAGGGAAACAAGATTAGCCATGTAATGTAAGCAGTTTATTTTTTCAAACGACTCAACTTCACATTGACAGGCTTGTGCAGGTTCAGCAGTAGGTATGTGCTGACACATTTAGATTTTAATGCATAACTTTGCTAGCACATTAAGGCGGTAAAAGAAAATCTTACTGTGAAACACTCCCACAGAAGTAAATATTTTGCAGTTCTTCATATGATACTTTACTGAAGGCATATGTCTTCTTTGGCTATAGAAAGCCAGTGACTCCCCACTTCTTGGCCATGTCAGGTCCAAAAGAGAAGTATTTAATTAATCAAAAGGACCGGGAGTCTATTTATTTGAACACGTTATAGTCATACCACAGAACATTGATCTAGATGAGTAGCAAAAAGTAATATAATGTTCTACCATATTTCACATCTAAAAATACTACAAAATGTGTACATGTATACTATGATAGAAATGTTGAGAATTTCAGCCAGGCATTAGGAGGGCAACATGTTCTCCATCCATGAACTAAGGAAATGTCTTGATGCAGCTAAAGAGCAATATACAAATGAAGACAACATTTTAGCAGAAAGGAAGAATGGGATACTGCTTAGCTGGACTCCGGAGTTGACACTGTCTGGATGTAAGGCTTTGCATAGACTGTGGATCAAAGAGGCAACTTCGAAATGTTCTGATGTGGTAGGCCATCCTTCCAGTGACATGTCTCTTCTACAGCAGTTGCAGCTCAAGAAAACCGCTCTCATTTAGTTATGGTGGTAGGTAAAGATAAAAGTTTTCCCCTAACATTAAGTCTAGTTGTGTCTGACTCTGGGGGTTGGTGCTCATCTCTATTTCCAAGCCAAAGAGCTGGTGTTGTCCATAGACACCTCCAAGGTTATGTGGCCAGCATGACTGCATGGAGCACCATTAACTTCCCACCAGAGCAGTACCTATTGATCTACTCACATTTGCATGTTTTTCGAACTGCTAGGTTGGAAGAAGCTGGGGCTAACAGAGGGAGCTCACTCCAGAGTCAAACCACCGACCTTTTGGTCATCAAGTTCAGGAGCTTACCAGCTATCCCCTAATGTAAGTATAATATAAAGACCTGGGGCACAGGCCATCAGAATAAAGAAACCCTCCTAACAAAGGATTTCAATTGATCTAAGGACCTTACTCTGCTAATATAAAATAGGTTCAGATATGCATAGCAGATGCATGTAATGGATTGATGCATTGACAAAAAAATTGATTTTCCAGATTTTAGGAAGCAGATTTTGTGCCAGCAGGACTGAAGACCGATAGGTCGGAGGTTCGAATCCTTTTGAATCCAGGGAGAGCACAGATGAGCTCCTTCTGTCAGCTCCGGCTCCCCATGTGGGGACAACAGAGAAGCTTCCCACAAGGATGGTAATGCATCAAACATCTGGGCGGTCCCTGGACAACATCCTTGCAGATGGCAAATTCTCTCACACCAGAAGCGACTTGCAGTTTCTCAAGTCGCTCCTGACATGGAAAAAAAGGAAGTGAAAAGATTCAACCTGAAGTGCTTAAGAGTTAGATAGAAAACAGAGGTTTCTTGTTTCGTTTTGTATTTTTTCAATGTGGAAAGGATTTTTTTTGCTCCATACTATAATAAAGCTCAATTAAGTCATCTTGTTGTGTTATTTCATAGCTTGATGATCTAATGTTCTACCTGAAAATGTGCACCAGATCTCTAGTAGCCCATTAAATGGAACTAAATGCATCACCCATCAGGAAAACATTGCTGTTCCATTGTCAATATTCGCTTTGGGAACACATTATCATTCGACAAAACATGCTTCAGAAAGCACACTGCTAATGCTGAAGCTGTTCAGAAAAATCTAGTAGGAGCTTCGGTTTAACAATGAAGTCATTTCCATTAGAAACGAGGACCATGCTAAAAGGGAAAATCAATCAAGCAGGCAAAGCACATTATGTTTGCTTTTTAAAAAACAGGGAAGATGGCCTCACTGTCCAAACTAAGCTTATATTGGCTGATGAAAGATCTCAACCAGTATCTCCCAAGTTCTAGGCTAATACCTTAGCCACAATATTCCACAGTATGATGGTACTGAATCTAGAGATTCAGCTTTATCTACAATGGTTGCCAGTCACTAATAGTTATATCCTTGATGGCCTGATCTCCCTAAAGCTGAAGAATCCTGCTCTATCTATCTATCTATCTATCTATCTATCTATGGGTAAGGTTTGTTCAGAAGCAGTTTGCCATTGCTTTCCTCTTGAGGCTGAAAGAGTCTGATTTCCCAAGTTCTTCCAGTGAGTTTCCATGTCTGAGGAAGGACTTGAACCCTGGTCTCATAGAGTCCCTCTCCAACCCAAAGAGCACTACAATGCACAACGTTTCCCGTAGTGTCAATTATAGCAGGGCTGTCCAACAGGCGGCCCTGGGGCCCATACACGGCCCCCGAGCCCCTTCCCTACGGCCCCCTAACTTGTTTTAATAAAATACAAATTAAAAATAAAAAAAAATATTTTTTTAAAAAAAAATACCTACTTCCAGGTTTAGGCAAGTATCGTGAAACTACGCCAGCCACAGACGGGATTTCGAGGGAGGTCGAAATCCCGTCTGTGGCTGCGTAGTCTCGCGATAGCTGCTGAAATCTCGGGTCCCGTGGGATTTGCGGCTGGCCTGGGCGCGCGCCTCCTCCTCCCTCGTGGCTGCTTCCAGGCCAGCCCCCATTCCCTCAGAGAGAGGGAGGAGGGAGGTGAGGCAGGGAAAGCCCCTCCTGGCTCCGTCCTCTTCCTGTGGAAGGCCCTCGCCTCCCGCCCCACGGATGGGAGAGCCGCCGCGCCCGGCCTGAGTTTGGCCTCAGCTCCAGCGGGGATCTTCGGGGATGGCGTTGGCGCTTTGGCCCTGTGGCGGGGTTCCCGCAGTATGGATAAGGAAGGGCCTGGCTCGAATCAATCAATCTAAAAACAGTGGGACGTTGGGTGAGGGGTCCCTCAGCGGCGGTTTCCTTAGCGATGCTTCCTTCCTCTCCTCCGTGCCCCCCCCCCCTTGTTGTGCTGCTTCCTTTGCGCCTGCCTCTGCGGCTTGTTTTCCCTTCAGGGAGGGAGGGCTCTTTGGGCCTCCTCCACCCGCCTCTGGGAAATGAGGCCCCATCAAGCCCTGCAACGGCATTGAGGTGTTTGGTTTTTTTTGGTGTGTCCCAATTTGAGTGTGGACTCAAATAACTAAAAGGTATTAGGAAACATTCCTCCAAATCCACCAGTGTTCCCATTTGGGTATATTGAGTATTCATGCCAAGTTTGGTCCAGATCCATCATTGTTTGAGCCCACCGTGCTCTCTGGATGGAGGTGAACTACAACTCCAAAACTCAAGGTCAATTTTAAGTAAATTGGAGCTGGGGAGGGGGCGGAGCTGGGGGAGGGGCGGGGGTGGAG
This sequence comes from Anolis apletophallus, assembly GCA_030556195.1. NCBI lineage: Eukaryota > Metazoa > Chordata > Lepidosauria > Squamata > Anolidae > Anolis > Anolis apletophallus. Next base: position 31,945,605 of record JARBWK010000013.1, on the reverse strand, counting down.
CCAGGGGCGGAGGCAGACCCTTCGGCCTCCCAGTGACCGGAATTCCGGCCCTTGGGCCCGTAGAAGTTGGACAGCCCTGAATTATAGCATGCCATTTGCCTAACGTTAACTCAATAGAAACACACCTATTAAAATGCTAGAATCCAACATCTTCATTAATTAGTGCAAGACAAACATTGAAAGTAAGAATCTGATCCTCGCAGGTCTACAAAAGATATGGGAAACTATGGCTACAGTGTGACATTTGGAGCTGAGAAACAGGACCTGAAGATGGGACGTTATCTGACTGCTTTCATTATTAAGCACTATGTGCCGGGCATGCTAAGGAAAAGCACATTTGAGGTTCTGCCTTCTGCCTTGTCACATGTTTCCATGGCAACTTCAAAATGATTTTAAAAATCCAATTTTGCTAGAGTGGTGGTAAAAGAAGATGGATGCCAAAGAAATACTAAAGTGGTGGTGGGGAGATAGCTGGAGAATGTAAAAAGTGATGGTATAGAATGGACTTTAAAAGGTAAAGGTTAAGTCTAGTTGTGTCCGACTCTGGGGGGTGGTGCTCATCTCCATTTCTAAGCCAAAGAGCAGACGTTGTCCGTAGATGATGTAGCTAGTTATAACTGCATGGACTGCCATTACCTTCCCGCAGAAGTGGTATTTATTTATTTACTCACATTTGCGTGTTTTTAACTGCTAGGTTGGCAGAAGCCGAGGCTAACAGTGGGAGCTCACCCCACTCCCTGGATTTGAATGGATCAGCAATTTCAGCAGCTCAGCAGTTCAACCTGCTGTGTGACCAGATTGGACTTACAGATATACAAAACAGCAATGGAAAGTCTGCAAGTAAAAAATAAACAATGCTTTAGCACAGGCATCGGCAAACCTTGGCCCTTCAGGTGTTTTGGACTCCAATTCCCACAATTCCTAAGAGCCTCAGGCCCTTTCCTTTTTGGATGGGGCCTGCGGCTGTTAGGAATTGTGGGGATTGAAGTCCAAAATACCTGGAGGGCTGAAGTTTGTCAATGTCTGCTTTAGCATTATGTACATTTAGGCCAAGCTTATACATCTTCTTTGGATTCTAGAGCCATATTGGATTGCACAAAGTCCCAAACACAAACCCTACAACAACCATATCGGGGTGTCACCTGTGGCCCCTCAACTGCCTCTCCCTTGCCTCCATCTAGTCAATGGTGATAACAGGACTTGACAGTTGCCAATGAGAAATCTAAATATGCTGAGTAAAATATATACAGATGATCATGTGCACTTTGTCACAACACCCAAGTTGAAATTAAAAAACATTCTTCCATAAAATCATCTCACATGTAAAATTCATGAAATCACTTCGAGATAGGCATCTAGTTCTGCACATTACAAATGCTTCTTCAGATGTTAGGGGAAACTTCTTAGCTGCTTTAAGTGTTTACCTTCCTTGGAAGGCAAGACATAGTGCATATGGTCTCCAAATCAGATTTTGTTTACTACCTACCACTGCAGAAAAATGTGATGGGCAAAGGGTCCACTTCAAGAATACAAGAAACCGAGGGTATTCTCTATTATAAAAGAAAGCAGCTACATATACCTTGGCAATTAGGAGAAACTAGAGCTGAAGTTTCCAACCTTTCTAATGCCACAACCCCTTAATACAGTTCCTCAAGTTGTGGTGACCCCCAAGCACAAAATTATTTTTGTTGCTACTTAATAACTGTAATTCTGCTACTGTTGTGAATAATAATGTAAATATCTGATATGTAGCATGTATTTTCATTCACTGGACCAAATTTGGCACAAATACCCGATACACCCAAATTTGAATATTGGTGGGGTTGTGGTGGTGGAGGATTGATTTTGTCATTTGGTAAATGTAGTTGCTGAGATTAATAGTTCACCTACAATCAAAGAGTGTTCCAAACTCCACCAACGATGGAATTGAATCAAATATGGCACACAGAACTCCCATAGCCAATGAAAAAATACTGGAAGGGTTTGGTGGGCATTGACCTTGAGTTTTAGAGATGCAGTTCACCTACATCCAGAGAGCACTGTGGACTCAAACAATGATGGATCTGGACCAAACTGGGCACAAATACTCAATATGCCCAAACGTGAATACTGGTGGAATTTGGGGAAAATAGATCTTGACATTTGGGAGTTGTAGTTGCTGGGATTTATAGTTCACCTACAATCAATGAGCATTCTGAACCCCATCAATGATATAATTTGGCCAAACTTCCCATACAGAACCCCCATGACCAAACAGAAAATACTGTGTTTTCTGATGGTCTCTGGTGACCCCTCCGGCATCCCCACACAACTCCCCCCAGTGGTCCGGACCCCCAGGTTGAGAAACACTGAACTAGATGAATACTTCAATTGTATAAAATATATATCTCTCTCCAGCATAGGTTTCTGTGGAAAAAAGGGTTTTGATCTAAAATGCGAGCACACATTTAAGCACACTCATATGCCTAGGGAGCCGCTAGGGAGTATATATTCCCAATGAACAATGAACCCATGATTCAAGATTTCTGAATTTCCCATAAATGACACAAAGCAGAAAATCAAGACAAGCGAGGGAAAATGAAGAAAGAGTGGTTCTTCCATCTCTCTTTTTCTCTGTGTGTGTTTTTACCCTAAGACTTTTAGTATTCGCATAGGAAGTGTGTTTAAGCAGTTTCCACTCTCTAACTCTTCTCTGGTGGTTTGCTATGAGCTAATGTCTACTTCAATAAAGACTTTTTAAAACCACTCTGGAGTTAACAAATAACACAGACCGAAGGCCAGGCATTTCTGGAAGAGGCAAACAAACAATTAAAGTCTCTATAATTAATACCGCTCAAGAGAAGGAGTACTTCTTAAAATGGCTTTATTGGCTTAAGGGAAGAAGCTCAGAGGCAGGCAAATGGCTCCAGGGCACAGATCCAACAACTCCAACCTCACTTAAAACAAGAAAACTAGTTTGTCTAGATACAACAGTTGCAGTCCCACACAACAAGACATTATTCACTATTCTTGAGTAACAGGTTTTGTGATATTTTTTTCTCCCCCTTAGCAGCAAGGGAAAAAAATGATTGGGATCGGCACGGTGAAATATGTTGCTGCCTATAAAACAGTCCACTACATTCTTTCTGATGCTTGACTGACCACATTGTATTGGCATAATGAATCTGTCTCCCTGGGACAAATCAGAAAACAACCACTCCCAGGCACTCTGTATCGCTATGTGATGGAAGAAGGGTATTTTAAACCTGTGTCTGTATGACACAAATATCTCAAACATTGCACTACATCAACAAAAAAAAAATGCAAAGCTATTTCCCAAAAGAGGGTACAAGGCACTGCCTTACCTTTGTTGTCCTCTACTGCAGTCCGATTTCTTTTTGAAGGCAGCCTCAGTACCTTTGAACAGATCGTGGCTGTTCAAAGAGTGCTTTGGAGCTCTCTAATCAGCTCAGCTTTCCAGCCACAGATTATCACAACTAGCCAGTCTGGAAGGTCAGTCGCAAACAGGAATTTGTCTCCTGCACATATCCACAAGGAATAATGTCCCCCCTTCGGCTCAACTGTCTTCCTCCACTGTGAAAACCTCTCTGGCTGTCTCTCCCCGTGCATCTATAGGTGAGCTCAGTGCCTCCTGGTGACACATACACCACTGCTGCGTATCTGTGATCTGCGGAGGCTCCTCCCAAAGATCTCACTCACCCTTGTGAAACAAGCTATGCTGGTCTATGCTCCACCCTGGAGAGCCACTCCTCTGCTCAGGTGACTCCCCGAACTCAGGATCTGGAGCTCTTTTGCATCTCTCTCTCATTCTTCCTTCTCTCTTCCCTGGAAAGCACTGCGTGGACTAACCTGGGAACCAGACAAGTCTAGTCCATCCACAAATTGACTGAAATAACAGGCACGGGGAGGGAACCAAGAGGGGAGGCAATTAAAGAAGATGATTCACTACATATGGCCGTTCAGATTGCAAGGAGATCACTAGGGAGTTGATTGAAATCACTGCTGTTAGAGTCTTGAGTGGGAGGGGATCTCAGAAAATACAATGGATTGCTTTTCTGCGGGCAAGTGCCTCTGGATTCTGCCCTGTATAAAACCAGCCGAAGTGCTTATAATAATGATCTGGCAAAGGATCAAATAATGCCAGCTATTTTTATTATTTGATCCCTCTCTGGAGAAATGGATGAAGCTGAACTGATTTAAGGCAAGGTAACTAGCTTTGGTCAATCTGGCAAATATAATTGGATAGATTACAAATGATTTAAACAACACTTAACACAGCCTGTGGTGCAGTGGGTTGAACCTCTGAGCTGAAATGCTGACAAAAAGGTCAGCAGTTCGAATCCAGGGAACGGGATGGCACCTCCCGCTGTTAGCCCCAGCTTCTGCCAACCTAGCAGTTTGAAAACATGCAAATGTGAGTAGAGAAATAGGTGCCACTCTGGTAGGAAGGTAATGGCACTCCATGCAGTCATGCTGGCCACATGACCTTGGAGGTGTCTACAGACAATGCTGGGTCTTCGGCTTAGAAATGGAGATGAGCACCACCCCCCAGAGATGGCCATGACTATACTTAATGTCAAGGAGAAACCTTCACCTTTACTATCACAGCCTTTAAGACCTACCGGTATATACTCTAAAGGCACTAAAAGCTGTCTGATCTTGGAAGGTAAGCAGGATCACTTCTGGTTAATGCTCTGATGAGTGACTGCCATTGAATACCAAGTTCCATAGACTATATTTCAGAGGAAGAAACTGATAAAAGCACCTCAGAATACTCTTTGCCTTAGAAAACCTTATAAAATGTATGGTGTTGCCATAAGAGAACAGGCTATTCAAAAGCACATATAAACACACAAGACACACTCTGTTTGAGACAAAGGATATATAGAGTTTTTCATTAGTTTTTCAGCTGTTTGGATAGACTTATTGAAAACTGCAGTGCTGCTTGGCAGTGAACACCGGCTGAAATCTACCCCCCCCCCATTTTCTCTGACTTCACAACTGCAATTGCTGTAGCATGCCAAGAACTGCAGATGGTTAAAAGAAGGGAAGTGATGCTATTAAAATGGAATATTAACCTCATTCAGTTAGGTTTGAAATTATACATCTACTATTATTTCGAGTAAGCACTTGACTTCATTTAATAAGAATGACCTACTTTACTTAAACTGTCTAATAGTATCAACTTGTTTAAATGCCCATCTGTGGAACACAGCAGCAGGAGCCGTCGTTCCTTCAGCTTCTGCAGGCATTTCTCAGGGTGACTTCTGAAGCCTGCAGCATGGCAGTATGTGCAACGACTGTGCAAATCCAAGCATTCTCAAAGCTCAAACCAAATTTTGACAATACTGCACTCAAGTTTTAATTGTAATTCCATCTTAATGGTATTACTGTGGTTTATGAGTTATCTGACAATTGTATTTTACGAACTGTTGTAAGTCGCCCCAAGCCGTTGGGGGGGGGGGGGGCGACAGACAAATGCAAAATAATAAATAAATAAAATAAGTTTTAGTTCAAGAAGGTACTAAACACGGGGAGCAAGATATCCTAGGACAGGGCTGTCCAACTGCCGGCCCTGCAGGTGTTTTGGCCTTCAAATCCCAGAAATCCTAACAGCTGGTAAACTGGCTAGGATTTCTGGGAGTTGAAGTCCAAAACACCTGCAGGGCCGGCAGTTGGACAGCCCTGCCCTAGGAGATCCCTATTTAGCAGAAACGATCAGGGCCACATTAGATGTAATTCTGTTTTCTGGTTCTATTTTTGTTTCAAAGGAAACGTGATGACAATGAAAGTACAAGGAGGATGTGTCTGACAACCATATTCCCAGTTCCCCAAACCATACAGGAGTGAAAAGCAATTTTAAGCAGACCAAAGGTTGGCAGGTCAAGCATAAAAGCTGCTCCTGCTACTTCCAATGGTCTTATCAAGAGCTTTTTGTGGTGATTCGGATTAAACAAACTCGGACACACCTCCTATTCCTCCCTCCTCTACATTCACCTATTCATATGCACTACCATTAACACCACGGGATTGGATGGGGAGCTACATAGAGACAGTGGATTCCTACATTTATTTATTATTTATTTAAAGTATTTACAGTATGTTCTGCCCTTCTCGCCCTGAGGGGGACTCAGGGCAGAGCACAACATATATATGGCAAACATTCAATGCTGAAACATAAAATAAACTATAATGCTAAAGGTTTTCCCCTTAAGTCCAGTTGTGTCCAACTCTGGGGTGTGGTGCTCATCTCCATTTCTAAGCCGAAGAGGTGTCCATAGACACCTCCAAGGTCATGTGGCCAGCATGACTGCATGGAGCGCCATTACCTTCCCGCTGGAGTGGTACCTATTGATCTACTCACATTTGCATTTTTTCAAGCTGCTAGGTTGGAAGAAGCTGGGGTTGACAGCAGAAGCTCACGTTGCTCCCTGGATTCAAACTTGTTACCTTTCCGCCAACAAGTTTAGCAGCAGGGGTTGAACCCACTCCACTTTAAATCACTTGCTTAAAACCATCTCCAATCAGCCATACCAGATCCGGTCAGCAAGGTAAAGTTTCCTATTGTTGTCCTATTGCACTGTCCCAATGACTTCGTCCCACAGCCAAGTTTTTATCATCTTTCTGAAGGACAGGAGGGAGGGGGCTGATCTAATCTCACCAGGGAGGGAATTCCATAGCCAAGGGGCAATCACTGAGAAGGCCCTCTCTCTTGTCCCCGCCAATCGTGCCTGTGACTGTGGCAGGACCAAGAGCAGGGCTTCCCCAGAAAATCTTAATCTCCATGGTGGTTCATAGAGGGAGATGTGTTTGGACAGGTAAACTGGGCTGGGGCCATTAAGGGCTTTATAGGCCAAAGCCAGCACTTTGAATTGTGCTCAATAGCAAACTGGCAGCCAGTGGAGCTGACGCAACATGGGAGTCGTGTGCTTCCTATATACCACCCCAAATTATTAACCTGGCTGCCTCTTGTTGGACTATTTGAAGCTTCCAAACAGTCTTCTAAGGCAACCTTATGTAGAATGCATTGTAGTAGTCTATCCTAGATGTAATGAGAGCGTGGGCCACTGTAGTAAAATCTGACTTCCCAAGGTACAGGCACAACCGACGCACAAATTTTAATTGTGCGAAAGCCCCCCCCCCCCCTCAGCCACCACCGCAACCTAAGGTTCCAGGCTCAGCGATGAGACCAAGAGGACTCCCAAGCTGTGAAGCTGTACCTTCAAGGGAAGTATAACGCCATTCGGCACAGGTCAGTCAGTATCTTTAACTGTGTCCCAAAAAAAGGGAGGAAGGGAGACATAAACTTTGAAGTTCTTTCTTTCTGTTTCTATTTGTTACTTCTCGTTTTCTTCCAATCTTAAAGTGAGACTAAAGTTGACTAGCATTTAGGCATTCATTGTAACCAGCTTGACCTGCCAAATTTTAACTGCTTAGAGACAAGAGTCATCATTAGAAAAAAAAATAAACATCTTGCTAACTAGCATCACTGTCCAATGTATCACACATACTGAATCCTAGTGAGAAAGTTAAATGAAGGAGCTGGTTTAGTTAAATAATAATAAAAATAAAAACAGGTGTGCTGGAATATTTGTAAATACATTATTAAATAGCTGCAGAAGTTTCAGTTTATTAAAAACAATGTAACTGAACTGCAAAGATGAAAATATGCAGAAAGGCAGTAAATAATAAACACCAAGAATGATACAAACTGTTCTTCTGGGTTTAAAAAAAAGCATTTTAGTAAAATAATTGTTTTGGACTCTTAACTCCCAAACCGGAAGAAAGAGTAGTCCAAAAAAGTGTCTTGAACAAGCAGTGACGTTCTCCATTTGTGCAGCTGGTCCACAATCAAGGGAGCTGAACATACTGCTGTGCAGAGTGTTCCCAAACTACTGACATCTGCACCACGATGATGATGTTTTAATTGTTCAATGCAGGGTCCTGCTGCAGTCAGGGACGAGCCCATCTACAGACTCTCTTGCCATTTATAAGTGGTGGCAGCAAAGAAGCACACCAGGAAATGAAACACGACAGTGCCACAACATATGAATAAACATGCAGAGTTTGGCTGTAAGTCAATAATTTTGTCTGTTGCCAAACAAATGAAAGCAATGTTCCCAGCAAAGGTTTAAGGAAAGCTGGAGAAGTCAGAAGAGGTTCCTTAATGAACTGCTGCAGCTGCAAAAGAGGGAAAGGAAGTGAGGGAAAGACTGGGAATTTTGCCGAGACATGAGCAGAACGGGACAGGGTTCCCACCAAAACAGACTGCTCAGCTTGAAAAGGTTTCTGAACAGCTTTGCACAGGCACAGAACAGCCTTTGTGGGTTACTATAAGAACACAAAAAAAATTCTTCCCGTGTCTGTGGGAAGAGATTTTTTAAAAAATGATCAGTCTGTAGATATTTATTTATTTATTTATTGGATTTGTACACCGCCACTCCCAAAAGGCTCTGGGCGGTTTACAACTCGAAGACCAAACAGAAAGAGCGAGCATAAAACAATAAAAATACACTAAAATACAATAAAAGTTCAGTAATACAATAGAACTAACAAGAATCACTAGCAATCAAACGCCTGCCTAAATAGGTCTTGCAAGCTCTGCGAAATGCGTTCAGGTCTCGCAGAGCACAGGTCTCCGAAGGCAGTGCGTTCCACAGTGTAGGAGCAATGGAAAAAGCTCGCCGTCTGGTTATGGGGTTAGTAGACCCTTGAGTATAACAAAATTGTAGAACATAAATAGTACAATTATCATAATTATCATCCTTTAGTTTATGAACACAACAAACTTGTTGTCCCACCAGACCACTGCGTTCAGAGTAACACAACCTTCTTGTAATCCCAAGTTGCAAAACCTATCACTTGACTTCAACGCGGAGGAGAGCTTTCTGTGTTATTGCTCCAACACTTTGGAATGTGCTCCCTCCAGAAGTTCATGCCCTGTCTAGCTTGCTGGCTTTCCGGAAGGCCAGCAAGACCTTATTGTTCGAACAGGCGTTTGGCCTTTAAAACTGCAGGCCCTCTGACAGTTATAACTGCAGGCCTCTGACGCCTACTGCCATGCGCTGTTGGGTTGCTTGTATTGCTTTTATGATTTTTATGAATTATATATGCTTTTAACTGTGTTTTTAACTGTGTTTTTACTGTGTGGAAGTCGCCCCGAGCCGGATGGGAGTGGCGACAGACAAATCCAAATAAATAAATAAATAAATTAGACTCATCCACATGGCTGAACAGGGAACTGATCTTTACTATTCTAGCAAAATGAATTATGGTACTTACTGCATGGTTGGCAATGAGCAGCTACGCTTCTCTAATTTGTTCCCACTCTAAATGGTGGTGGAGGCTAGGAGGAAGGAAGACTAGATTGGAGTGGGCAACTGTCGAAGACTAGCAGTCTCCATGAGCCTGCCAGGAGACTTTGAAGGACCGTTTTATTATGTTTTTATTGATGTTAATATGTAAGTGAATTTTTAACTATGTGGAACGTTTTATCTGTTTTTATATTGTATAGGCATCGAATAGTGCCGCTCTGTAAACCACCATGAGTTGCCCTTGGGCTGGGAATGGCGGTATAAAAATGTAGTAAATAAATAAATAAAATAATAATCTCCCACTGCACCCACTTCCACCAGGTAACAATAACCACCAGTTTTCCCCCAAATACACTCAAGGATACATGGCATTCACATCACCTTTTGTATACTTCCTGAACCACCCTTCTGTCCTGGTAAGCTCAAATGTCATGGTTACATGTGGTGAAACCACACCAATGGAGATATTTATTGTTTGGTTTGGGCACTATGCCCAAACAGAGTCCATTGCCATGTGTCAGAAACATAAACCCACACATACTGATGTTGGTCTCAACATCCCTGTCCCCAATTCCATGGTGCCTGATCTCCCCATGGTGTGCATTGTTGAATACAAGAGTAGCCTCTGCTCTAGAAAAAAGAAGCATAGACCCAAGACAGAGCTGATGTTTGAAGGGGCATTAGATTACAAGTAGTCCTGAAATCTTTATACATTACCCTCTCAGCTCAAGGGAAGACAGCGGCAAACCTCTTCTGAATAAATTTTGTTAAGAAATATACCATCAGGTCTCTGAACAACAATAACAACAAGGTAGAAAGAGGCGAAGAGACTTGGTCCCTAACCCTAGCCTCTCCTACCTTAAAACAGCCTGCACTCCCACTAATTGCAAAACCGCCCCATCAAAACCAGCAGTGCGGCCATGCACTGCCCTTCTCCAAACCATGTAATAGATGCATGAAAATGAAGCCAGTGTGGTGGGCTATTATGATTGTTAGATTTGGACTTTGAGAAACTAGGCCCCAAATTCCTGACCTTGAGCAAGTCCTATTCTCACAACGTTAGAGGAAAATGACAAAACTTATCTGAAGAAATCTCACCAACTACCCCCCCCCCCCCAAAAGATGACTAGAAGTTGACTTGAAGGCACATAATAACACCATAAGTATGTGTATAACACAAGAGATGGTAAGCTTTTAGGCTGTAATAAGCAAAAAATTGAAATAACTAAGATAATTATTGGCATGGATCTGCAGTTATGCAATAAACAGGAGTGTCCCATATGCTTCCAGTATGGAAGCCATCTGTGTTCTTTTCGTCGCGTGTTCCAGTTGTCATCTTAACAAATTTAGACAGAGTAAAAATCATCTTCTCTAGAGCCAAAGAATATTAAATGTTTTGCACACTGCCAACATTTCCATAGTCAGTGAATTTTTTTAAAGATCCATATTGAAGTAGGCAAGAGTGTATCAATACAAAATCATCTCAATTTTATACAGACAAAACATGTGCCTTGAGAGGGATCAAGATAGAAAGCAATAATTACATCTTGGTGCAACCGTAAATTACTGGGGAAGTTGGTTAACTTAGTTAAGGTTAGCCTTTGGTGACTAAAACTGATATACCTTTTCTATTGACTAATAAACTATTATAAAACTGTATAAACTGATAAACCTTTTCTATTGACTAATAAACTATTAGGGAGAAAGGGGGACTACGACTTAAAGATATGTGTCAAACATTAAGTTAAAACCCAACATTTCTGAGAGTATCAGTTTAGAGTTACAAAAAAAGTGAAGAAGGAAGAACAGAAGCTGAACTTTCAATCCTTGCTATCCATTCAGTGTCCGAATTAGTTTCTCAAGTGGTCGGCATGTTTCCCAACTGCCAGCGTAAAATGCTGTCAAATCATATTAGCTGTGATGCACAGCCAATTTATACTCATTTGACATTCATGTAATGAACATGACAACAACAAATGAGGTTGAGGAAATTATTGTATACAGCTTGTAAAGATAAAATTAACTGATCAGAAACATAAAACAGGGAACATGTGTGTGTGTACTTTGAGGTGGAAGAAGAATAGTCAAGGGCAAAATTAAAATTGGTACACTTAGATATGTCCCCAGGCACACATAATTATGGAATTAATCGTTACGGGTTTCGAAATGTATGAAGCATACATAATTCTGGTGGTATGCAGCCAAAAACCAACCAAATTACTATACCTAAACTGCTCTCTCATATATTTCTGGTGTGTTAAGTAGACCCCACTATGGCAGCAGTAGTGGAGGAGGGCACGGTGAAGGCAATAGAAGTGGCACTGCAACTAATTCTTGTTAGTTCTATACAGAAGGGGCTACTAGTAAGCAGAGATTGGCAGCCTGATTGCTAACTGGAGCATTGTATCATGAGAGGATGACTCCCATGCTGCGATAGCTCCACTGCTTGCCAGTCCACTTCTGGGCTAAATGGAAAGTGCTGGTCATTACCTATAAAACCCTAAATGGTTTGGGTCCAGGCTATTTGTGTAATCAGATCTCCTGATACAGACCATCCTGGGCACTGCAGTCAATGGAGGAGGCTCTCCTCTCAATCTCATCCCTGTCACAAGCTCAGATGGTGGGAACGAGAGATGGGGCCTTCTCCGCCTTCACTCCCTATCTCTAGAATGCTTTTCCTAAAGAAGTAAAAATGGTCCCTACCCTCCTCTCCTTTAAGAAACTTCTAAAAATGCACTTATGCACTTTAGCATACAGAGAGGAGGAGGACTAAGACAAGTTACCCATTTGAAATGCTGGCCAACTCCGCTTGCACTATATGGCTGCCATGATAAATCTTAAGGGAACACCGACGGCAGTCATTTTTAATGTAACTGTATTTTAAACTGTTTTGAGAGTATTTGTTGTAATGTTTTGTCTTTTAGTTAATTTTATGATTGACTATTCTGTTTTTTTATCTCAATGTTTAATCATTTGTGATAAGCTTATTATGCTTTATCATGTATTTTGATGTTTTTGATATGTTTTGTACTCACTTAGGCATTCAGTGTCTGCCTTCTTATGTGTAAACCACCCTGAGTTCCCTCGAGGAGAGAGGGCAGTATGGAAATATATTATTATTATTATTATTTATTCTTAATATCTTTTACCATGAAAGCCCTATGATGAAATAATACAAAATGAAACAAGAAACACTGCTGGAAGATGTGGCTCCAAGGACAGAAGACACTCAATCGGCTTCTTGAATAGAGCAGAGGACAAAGACAAGTAGTACTCTGTCTGAGGACACAAATGCACTCAAGCTGAAAGAAAGCTTAGCTGTTGATGTGCTTAGATGAGAAAGAAATATCTGAAGCTTCCAAAGAGATGAAAGGATAACAGATTCATTGAGGGAAGAAATTTTTGTCAAGGAGGGGAACACTACTCTTAAGGTACTTGGGAGAAATTAATCACCAGGAACCGTCAGTATAGCAATGGAACCATTTCACCGGCAGAAAAAAAAATCTAACTAAAATCTATCAAGAAATATGGAAAACAAAAGAATGGCTCACAACGAGGAAGACACTAAATATACAATCCTCTTCGAAACAAAGCAGATGGGGTATGCTTTCAGAGGAAGGAACTGTGTATCATTGCCTAAGAAAATATTATTAAATTCATGAGGTCACCCTAAGTCGACAGGTGACTTGAAGACATGTACAGACACAGCTTACATCAGGATGAAAAATAGATGGCTTCCTCAACAAACTTTGTAAATTAGATGAGACAAAGATACTATATTTGGCTCTCCTTTGCATGGTGAAAACCAATCTTTTGGCATTTTATAGGGCTTCAGAATATGGTGGTGTTTTTTTTATATACAGACTGAATCACACAGCTTCTGATGCCATTCCAAGCTCTATTAATGTGCTATTAATCATGCAGAGTTATAATTATTTGAATTAGGAGTCCAGCATTTGGCACTAAAAGTAGAAATGGGAGCTTTTTATATGAATTTTAGTGGTAGCAAAATTCATATTGTAACTTCTGTTATTTGTTATATAATTTATATCTTGGAAGCAATGTTAAGGCAATTAACATGGGAGACAAGAATGATGGGCTCTAAAGCCTCAGTGAGCACCTGCAAAGTAGCTGGTGTGTGACAACTAAATTATACTTAAAAGAAAACATGTCTAAGTAAATAGAGGGTGTATGTAAAAAGAGTTGTGTCATACATATATTTTGGTTTTGTTTAAAAATAATCTACTTAGATTTTAGAGATCAAACACACTGCGGTGTAATGACTCATCGCAAGTTCCTACAATGGGAGGAGGGGGAAAATAAACTGGAAAGAACTGAAGCCACATGCTGACACATTAAATCTGTTGTTCAGTTTGTCATTTAGGTTGAGTACATGGAATAACGCTCAGATGTATTCATAGGATACAGAGTTTGAGAGCATTTAGAATGGAATCCACTGCTTGACTTTGCAATGCTTAAAACACAACCATGTCAGATGCAAAGCATCTGCATACCTCTTCTCTAAACAGCTGGGCAGTTAGGAAGAGGATTTTTGAAAAGGTCTAAGACTCTCCCCTCCTCCTCCAATGAGAGAGTGATGCCAATGAAACCTGCACTAATCCAGACTGCACAACATAACATCTTGATCAATGGGGAAAGGCTGCAAAGTCAGATGCTTCAGGGCTTCACGCAAGATTGAAGATTGTCAACAGAATCTCATCAGCAAATACATTCACAGACTTACATTTTGTTGACCGAAAGATGCACTTTAATGACCTGTTGGGTTATTCTCCCCACATTACCCAAAAAACCTTCTGCTAGATACATTTTATCTTTGTTCACGTCCAGTGTTTATTTATTTTGATAATTTTAATTATATCACATTTGGCCTGGCCACTATGGTTTTATACTTTGTTTACTTACTGTTTATATATGTTTATTGATTGTATTGTTTTTATTTGCTGCTATGTTGTTTTTTACTGCTGTGTTGTTGGGCTTGGCCTCATGTAAGCCGCCCCGACTCCCTTCTGGGAGATGGTGGCAGGGTATAAATAAAGCTTAGTAATAATAAGAAGAAGAAGAAGAAGAAGAAGAAGAAGAAGAAGAAGAAGAAGAAGATAGGGATAATGAAACAATCAAACTTCAGAAATACAGATTCTGGCTGTTGACGACTGGATATAAATAGTTCTTCAATTTAATTCTATCCACTGACTGTTTGAGGTTATTCAACATTAATTATGTTTCATCTCATCAGAGACACATTTTGCCTAAAATTATTCAAGAAACAAAAACCTTTCCACTGTTTTCTCACCGCTTTTTATAAATAAACAGCATAGGAGGATGGATGACCCTAACTAACGGTTAACAACTGTTTTAATGGAGGCAGAGTATCCAACCTCCATGACTCACAAAACCATGCCTTGGTTATTTTTATTCCAATAGATGTTCGTCTTCACAAGCCTTTGCGATGTAGTCATGACAACCACAGCATCGCCATCCCCAGTTATAGCTTTGCAGCTGCATGTGTAATATGGTTATTTGAGGTGCCGGTGAACAACAGGGTTTCAATAATATTTCACCTGCCCTCCCTTGCCTCCCTCCCCCCCACCATGCAGCCAACATGTCTTATTCTGGAAATTTGTTGCATTCAGATATAACTAAACATTCACACACAAACTGGCAAGCACAGGACATATGCAGCTTATAAATCCCTTTTGGGAATAAAAGCTTGATTCTAGTCATGATCTCATTGATTCCCAAGGCATGTTACACCTACCAAGACTATTCACAGATATTCTATTCACAGATACATGCACACGTCAGGACTTAAGACTTGATGGCCAAGTTTTTGGACATAACCGGAACTATACCTTCTAACACCAAATTTAGTAGAGATTACTGCTAGTACAGACAATGTTAGGCTCTGGGTTAGCACATTTACGAAACTACTGTTTACTATATATAATATGTTCTACCTGAGCTCAGGTGGGATTGGTTCAAAGGCTCTGAAACATAGGCTGAACCTTGCTTTACACTATCCATCTCCAAATCTGGATGCAGTTGTGGGGGGGAAAAGGGAAAGTGAAGCAAGAAAAGGACAAATAAGTTTAATACAAAATTAAATTGACTTAAAAATATTGCATACCTCTGGATATTAGCATGTTTTTAGTTTCTATACTGGGCAGAGTAATAGTAGCCCTTCAGATAAACTTGGCTTACAATTCCCAGTAGCCTTATGGCATAGCTCTATGAAGGCTTATGGAAGCTTAAATCCCAAAACATCTAGAGGGCTGCAAATCTTCCCACTCTTAGTATGGAGATAGGAATGTAAAAACAGAAATGTCATCCCTAGAATCCACATTTACTCTCTGCTACCTGTCAATATAACCAATGTCACCTGATATTAAAACCAACGTTGACCAATGTTTGCTATTATTTTTTCCCCCAAGGAAATAAAAATGTTTGCAGCCCTTCCTTTCTTTCTTTTTATGTAAGGAGCATATCCATGGCAAAAAAAAACTGGCTAAAATTCATCCGCAGTGCACTATTGGGTGTCATGATGAGTTTTCATGTAAGATCTGCCAGGGTTTTTAAACAATCTACAGAACACAATATTTCCATCTCTCAAATAAGATTTGGTAAGCATGATATGTTCAAAACTGAAACAACAGATTTATAGCTACATATTAGGGCTGTTCTACAATTTCGGATATGCTCGAATTTCGGAAGTTTATCAGATACTTCTGACTTTTTAAGCAATTTCGAGAGCAACCCTCCCAACAGGAATTCCTAAATCCGGAATTCTGAATTTCGTAATTGCGAATTCCGGGTGTCATTTTCTAATTTTCTTGCTGATTGCTCATTGGCTGGTGGCTAACAGCTGACTCTCCCTTCTGCTGATTTATTTGCCCATTTTTGAAAGCAGACGCCATTTTTGAAGACTTCCAAAATTCAGAAATACTTCCGAAATTTTTCGGAAGTCCATATAATTCGAAACTACAGGTACAATTAGATCTGAAACGAGTTCCGAAATGTTTTTTTTTTTTTTGGATCAACCAGCCCTACTACATATGTCTCAGCATCAAGAAAATATACTTATGTGAGCCTGACACTACATTGTCAAGAGTATAACAGCCACACTGATCAGTGGTTCCTAATCTTTTTTTCCCTTTTATTGACAAGAGACCACTTTGACCAGGGACCACTCTCCAACATTAGTACCAAAAGGGCTACAAATAGGTTTTTGACAAACTTCAGATTCGGTTTGGTTATCTGGGGTACTGATTCAGAAAATTGCACTGGATAGACCACATCAGCTCTAGTTTCTGACACAGACTCTATGCCATCCAGTAGTTACCATCTGCTCACCCACAGAAAACTATATTTAATAAGCCTCTGCACTATAAGAGGCTTTTGTGAGACCAGTTGCGGCCACGGACCATTTTCTAGTTCTTGTGGACCACTGGTGGTCCATGGAGCACAGGTTGAGAACCACTGCTATAT
Source organism: Anolis apletophallus (assembly GCA_030556195.1). Taxonomy (NCBI): domain Eukaryota; kingdom Metazoa; phylum Chordata; class Lepidosauria; order Squamata; family Anolidae; genus Anolis; species Anolis apletophallus. The sequence goes on along the minus strand of JARBWK010000013.1, from coordinate 31,928,788 downwards.
ATTAATATTAGAGGTACATGATCCCCAAGCAAAATGTTGAAAGCAAAACCCTTGCTTAAACTGTGCAGTAGAAACATATTCTATATTCACTGAGAATCTCTCTCTCTCTCTCTCTCTCAAAATAATCTAATAAACAAACTGGAATCTTTTAAAGAAAAGTTTGACTAACTAAATAGGTAGTAAAGCTGTCATGCAAAGACAGCCACTGCTGAGGCAAGTAAGAAAGCAATGCATGCTGAAGAATTTAGCCCATGATGAAATCTTGCTATCTTTGTGAAGAGGGCACCCTTTGTTATGGTTATTATTGTGTACATTTTGTGATGATCCTAAGGTGATCCTATCATAAGGATTTCTTTCCAAGATTTGATCTCCAACACTAGGGAACCCAGACATGCATAAGGAGATATGGAGTTCAGCAAATTTCCATTATAATTGCTAACAGAAGGAAGATGCTCTCTTGCTTTGTAATGAAAATATGAATACTTTGGCAATCTGTCTCCTGTGATACTTTCCTTTGTGAGCATTAATATAGTCACAAAGAAAGCAACTCAGATTCCTAGTATTGTTACAATCTCAAATCACAATGCAGGCAATTAGTTTTCCATAACATCCACCAATATTATGAAATATTTTCTTTAATATTACAAAAAATGTAATTTTTTTCATTTCAGAAACTGCAAGTTGGTTCTGGTGTGAGATAATTGGCTGCCTGCAAGGACGTTGCCCAAGGAATGCCTGGACGTTTTACCATCCTGTGAGAGGCTTCTCTTATGTTCCTGCATGGGACACTGGAGCTGACAGATGGGAGCTCACTCCGCTCCCCGGATTCGAACCACCAACCTTTCGGTCAGCAGTCCTGCTGACACAAGGGTTTACCCACTGTGCCACCAGGGGCTTCTAATATGAAAATTGAATATACCTAAGATATGTTTCTAAAAGCAGAAACAATGCTGTTGAGATCTGCTCATAAGGAAAGCATTCACAACTGTGAATCAGCCTTGATAATAAAAAGAAACAGACATTAATTTAGGTGTTGAAGCTGAAAGTGAGGTCTTTGCTCTCCATTTTGAAAAAAGAAAAACTGAACATCAAAAATATCTTATTCCAGAAATTACTCTACATGTAATATACTTTCATTATTTTTTATGTCAAGAGTGACTTGAGAAACTGCAAGTCGCTTCTGGTGTGAGAGAATTGGCCGTCTGCAAGGATGTTGCCCAGGGGATGCCCGGATGTTTTGATATTCTACCATCCTTGTGGGAGGCTTCTCTCATGACCCCGCATGGGGAGCTGGAGCTGACAGAGGAAGCTCATCCGCACTCTCCCCGGATTAGAACCTCCGACCAGTCGGTCTTCAGTACTGCCGAGACAAGGATTTAACCACTGCGCCACCGGGGCTCAACTTTCATTATGAAAGTTGGTGAAAAGAACACCCTTGGGTAATATATCTGTAAATAGAGGTATAAGATTATACATATTTGATTTGAGGATTGTACCAGTTTATTATAATTAAATAGGCCCCAACTGTAATTACAACACTCCCTAAAAATAAAATAAAATTAGCAAAAAGAATATATCAGATTCCTGCCATTCCCATTTCTCCCTCTTTGCTCTGTATTTTAAAAGCCAAAAGAAATAAAAATGTAAGGAATATAAAATGTAACAAAGTCAATGCTAATCTCCTTCCGTAGCTCTCAAACAGATATTGACTCAATTAAATACAAAAAATTAAGACAGAATGAAAAGGAATAAATGAAACCGTACAGGGGGGAAAGTAGCTCCAGGATGCTGGACGGGCTCCATGGGCAGGGGAAACTGGGGAAGTACAAGTCAAAGGAAAAGAAATTATTACAGTGAACATCCATTTTAAAAACACATTTTCATTTGTTGTATGGAAAGATTCAAAGCAACTGAGATTGAACAGAGACATAATTCCACATTCTTTCTTTGGCACGTCTCCACAGCTGTATACACATGCTCTGAATCTCTTGAAATATTTCTGAGATTTATTTATTTATTTATTTCTAGCCCGCTCTTCTCAACCCCTGAGGGGGGACTCAGAGCGGCTTGACAAAAGGCAGCAATTTGGTGCCGATACACAATATAAATACAATATAAAACCATAAACATTCAGCATTAAAATACAGTTAGCATTAACACGTAATACACATTCACTTAAGTTAAAAACAATGTTCCATCCACAACATGAGCATTGAGCCATATCCACCAACTTGCCATTACAATTCCAATCCAATGTGCTGCATTGTGCTAATGTGCAAAAGCCTGGTCCCATAGCCAAGATTTTACTTTTTTCCTGAATGCTAGGAGGGATGGGGTTGATCATTTGTTGCTTGGAAGTGCATTCCACAGGTGGGGAGCCACCACCGAGAAGGCCCTATCTCTCGTCCCCACCAACCACGTTTGAGAAGTTGGTGGGAGCGAGAGCAGGGCCTCCCCGGATGATCTTAAATTATGAGGTGGGACGTAAAGGCAGATGCGTATGGACAAGTAAGCTGGGCCAGAACCGTATAGAGCTTTAAAGGTCAAAACCAGCACTTTGAATTGAGCTCGGAAGTGGATCGGCAGCCAGTGGAGCTGACATAACAGGGGGTGGCATGCTCCCTGTATGTAGCTCCAGTTAGTGATCTGGCTGCCGCCCGTTGGACTAATTGCAATTTCCGAACTGTCTTCAAAGGCAGCCCCACGTAGAGTGTGTTGCAGTAATCTATTCGGGATGTGACCAGAGCGTGGACGACCGTAGCCAGATCAGACTTCCCAAGGTACGAGCGCAGCTGGCGCAGAGTCTTAACTGTGCAAAAGCTCCCCTAGCCACCGCCGAGACCTGGGGCTCCAGGCTCAGCGATGAGTCCAGGATCACTCCCAAGCTGCGAAGTAGTTCAATACAAAATGGGAACTGAAGATAGATCAGAATAATGCGCATTATTTCCAAAGGACTGAAACAAAGCCTTTCTGTAATGTGAGGATAGACACTTGCTCGTCCCAATTCAAATCATCACATCTCTAGACCAAGCAATATAATGTTTCATATCCAAAAGCCCCCAACATTTGCCAAAAAAAAAGTCTGGTGATCTACCCCTTTAAGGTTTTTCTCTTCAATTAGACCAGATTTAATGAAATCAAAGCCAACACAGCTGCTTTTATTTATCCCTCGGTGTACATTTCTATCCTCTTTCAGATAGTGCCAAATTTGAAGACATGGGGAGAGATGGAAAGTAAAGTGTTGGAAATGATGATGGCACGGTCACATGGGGTGGAAACAAGGAATTGGTATGATAGGCTGATACAAGGATTTCATAGATGCTTGATCTAGCATCAAAACCATACATAAAGACAGTTGCACAAAACCCGATAAAGGGAGAGAGGCTTTTCATTCTAACAGATTCATCAGAAGTTGAAAGTACAAAGTGCCTTGTAGGACACGTTTTCACATTTGTTCATGTCAAGTATACTTTAGTATACTTCTTTTGTCTGTTTGTAAGCTGACTCATTTAGTGGGTTTCAGAAGAGACACAGTCTTCTACAGTTACATACTTCTTTTCGTGTCAAGAGCGACTTGAGAAACTGCAAATCGCTTCTGCAGTGAGATAATTGGCTGTCTACAAGAACGTTGCCCAGAAGACGCCTGTATGTTTGATTTTAACATCCTTGTGGGAGGCTTCTCTCATGTTCCCTCATGAGGAGCTGGAGCTGACACAGGAAGCTCATCCACACTCTTCCCCAGATTCGAACCTACAGCCTGTTTGTCCTGCCAGCACAAGAGTTTAACCCATTGCACCACTGGGGGCTCCAGAGTTACGTACTGAAGGGTAGGAACAACAGTAAACCAGGAAATGAATTGGAATCTTTCCTTTGAGTTCAGTGATAAAGAAATTATGATTCTCTGGTTAATGCTAGAGTTCCATTCCCATCAGTCCATCAACCCTGTTGACTAGGAATGTTGACAGATAGACTCCACCAGTATCTGGAGGGTCACAAGTTTCAGACTCCTGCTGTACACAGACAAATCCCTTCCAACTCCAAAAGAACAACATTTAGCTGGATTGAAGTATCAGACTGAGAGATGGTTCAACCATCAGGCTCATGGTGATGACCCATTTTTGCCTATATCTGTTCTCCGTTTATTAACATATCATTCACACAAATTATTTGGTGCTTTCTACAAATGGCCAAAGACAACATGGTTGACATAACAAAGAGCCAGAGTCCCCAATTGCTTCAATTCGCTCTCAAATCCAAATGCTTATAAAATTGTCTATACAAATTAGGCAAACCCATTTTAAGGTAAAGGTTCAAAAGGTCAAGGTTTTCCCCTGACATTAAGTCCAGTCGTGTCCAACTTTCTGTATATCTAAAAACTTATCAAGTCTATGCGCTACAAGGATGAATGTGTGTTTTCACAACATATCAAAAGAAGCAGCATCTTATTAATGTACAGTAATATAACTATGTATGGCGTTTAGTATTTTATTTTGTTGCTAATGCTATAATCCATTAAACTAGCAAAAACATTTGATGCTGACTCTGGTACAGAATGAGACAGATGGCATGCTGATTTTTTAATTTTTTTTAATAGAAAAAACACATTTGCTCATAGATGATGATATACACTTTGGAAGACCTCTGTTAATATAGCTAGCATTCAAAACAATGGTAAAACAGTAGCAGAACAGACAAACAAGAAAGAATAGCATCTATTAGCAGAAAATCATAAAACAGAGAAACTGCAAAGGGCAGAACACCTGCCTCTTTCTTAGCCTTCGCTACAACTGCCAAGAAACTGACAACACTTGGTTTAAAAACAACTAGAAATGGAATTATATACCAGAAAGCAACACGATGTTCAGAATAAGTAAAGTCAGTGCTACAAGAAGGTGACATGACACATGTTTGCACTTTCTCTGTTACTGCAGAACTAAACACAATCACTGTACATTTTGTTTCATGAAGAATACGTTTTGCATCTTCGGTTACAGAAGAAACTGGACTGCTGACTTTAATCTGTGTGAGAAGAACCATCAAAGAGTATTTTTGGTCCAATTTCGTCTTAAGGGTCACATGAGAGTTCCCCAATACTACAGCAACTAAAAACAACCCCTCTCCGATAAAGAATGGTTGCAGTGGAGGGTAGTATCATTGATTTCACTGGGGTGGGGAATCCATTCTAGGTTTCCTTCTAAATTTTAAGGATTTATTGCTATCTAGTAGGGCTGGTCGACAATTTCGGATATGCCCGAATTTCAGAAGTTCTTCGGATACTTCCGACTTTTTTTAAAGCAATTTTGAGAGCAATCCTCCCAACAGGAATTCCGAAATCCTAAATTCTGAATGTCATTTCCGAATTTTCTTGCTGATTGCTCATTGGCTGATGACTAACAGCTGACTCTCCCTTCTGCTGATTTTTTTGCCCATTTTTGAAAGCGGACGCCATTTCCGAAGACTTTCGAATTTCGGGAATACTTCTGATTCAATTTTGAAATTTATCGGAAATTTTTCATTAGTCCATATAATCCGAAATGATAGCTACAATTAGATCAGAAATGAATTTCGAATCATTTTTTTCTTGAATCAACCAGCCCTATTATCTAGATTGCTGCTGAGTCCTATGTGCAAAATAAGATCAGCACCTTGGAGAACTCCTTTAAACTTTAGGCTAACACTTGACATGCAGTCACTGCTGCTGATAACAAAGCCAGCAGATTTTGTTGCAGCTCCTGGGATGCAAAGAACTGCCAATAATTCTCACATTTATAATACCTCCAGGCCCACACACCACTAGAGGGGTTAAGTTGCTTGATGTACTGCAAGGGATGTGACTTGGAAAACCTTAAAGTAAACATAGCATCTCCTTCACCGCGCCACTCATTTACAACCCCCATCATTTATTTATTTATTTATTTATTTGTCACGTTTCTATACCGTCTCTCTCAGCCCAAAGGCAACTTGGGACGGTTTACACAGGCAGTCTCTGCCCTCAATACAACACAAGCAACAAGGCAACCCCCTCCATATAATAACAAAATAACAATTAAAAACATACAATTGAAGTCTCAGTGTCATGTTGAAATCAGTTTCTGTCGCATCGTCGTCATTCCATATATCTAATTAAGTCTTATATTTCATCATCAAATGGCTGCTCAAATAGCCAGGTCTTGACTTTCTTGCGAAATGTCAGAAGGGAGGGGGCCGATCTGTCTCTAGGGAGAGCGTTCCAAAGCCGAGGAGCCACCACTGAAAAGGCCCTGTCTCTCGTCCCCACCAGTCGCACCTGCGAAGAAGGCGGGACCGAGAGCAGGGCCTCTCCAGATGATTTTAAACATCTTGATGGTTCATAGGGAGAGATGCATTCGGACAGGTAAGTTGGATCCGAACCGTTTAGGGCTTTAAAGGCTAAATCCAGCACTTTGAATTGTGCCCAGTAGCAAACTGGCAGCCAGTGGAGCTGGCACAACAGAGGAGTTGTACGCTCTCTGAATGCTGCTCCTGTTATCAACCTGGCTGCTGTCCGTTGGACTAGTTGTAGCTTCTGAATAGTCTTCAAAGGCAACCCCACGTAGAGAGCGTTGCAGTAATCTATATGGGATGTAACCAGAGCGTGGACCACCGTGGCCAAGTCAGACTTCCCAAGGTACGGGCGCAGCTGGCGCACAAGTTTTAACTGTGCAAATGCTCCCCGAGACCTGGGGTTCCAGGCTCAGCGATGAATCCAGGATCACACCCAAACTGCGAACCTGCGTCTTCAGGAGGAGTGTAACCCCGTCTAACACAGGCTGTAACCCTATGCCCTGTACGGCCTTTTGACTGACCAGGAGTGCCTCTGTCTTGTCTGGATTCAATTTCAATTTGTTCGCCCTCATCCAGTCCGACACAGCGGCCAAGCACCGGTTCAGGACCCGAACAGCCTCCTTAGTAGCAGGTGGGAAGGAATGACAGAGTTGGACATCATCTGCGTACAGATAACACCGCACTCCGAAACTCCAGATGACCTCCCCCAGCGGCTTCATGTAGATGTTAAACAACATGGGAGATAGTATTGAACCCTGAGGAACCCCACAAGACAATGGTTGTGGGGTTGAACAGGTGTCTCCCAATAACACCTTCTGAGATCGCCCCTCCAGAAAGGACCGGAGCCACTGCAAGACAGTGCCCCCAAGCCCCATCTCTGCGAGGCGTCCCAGAAGTATACCGTGGCCAACAGTATCGAAGGCCGCTGAGAGGTACAGCAGAACCAACAGGGACACACTCCCCCTGTCAAGTTCCCGGCGTAGATCATCCACTAAGGCGACCAAGGCTGTCTCAGTATCATGCCCCGGCCTAAAACCAAACTGCGCCGGATCCAGATAATCCGTGTCTTCCAAGAATACCTGGAGTTGTGAGGCCACCACACGTTCCAGGACTTTGCCCAAGAAGGGAAGATTGGAAACAGGCTGATAGTTGACGAATTGATTCGGGTCCAGTGATGGTTTCTTCAACAGTGGTTTTATAACACCTTGTTTTAAGCTGGCTGGAATGTTGCCTTCCCGGAGGGAGGCATTAACCACCACCTTCACCCACTCGGCCAATCCCCCTCTGGCCTCCTTTAGAAGCCAGGATTATTTATTTATTTATTCATGGCATTTATTTATGGCATTTCTCAACCCTTTTCAGGGGACTCAGAGCAGCTTCCAAAAGGCATAATTTGATGCCTACATCACAATTGCAGTATAAAACACAATATAAAACCCAGGATGGGCAAGGGTCTAGGATGCATGTGGTTGCTCTCATTCCTCCAAGTATCTCACCCCATACCATTATATTATACTTTTGCATGCAGCTGTTATCTTCTACATGGCGATGGGAGTACTGCTTGCTTATAAGAATATATGAGGTGCTTCTAGGCCTCCTGACAACAATAGCAAATCTGGACATGCTGCAGGATGGAGAGAAAGCCAGTATGACTTTATGCATTTTGAGAGGCACAGAAGGAAGAATGGTGCCCTATTGACCCACCATTTTTCATTTTCAAATCTATTCCTTGGATTGCCATTCAAGAATGGAATGCATTTTCCATTGGCTAATGGGATCCCAGTGAATTGAACCACAGAGTTTTCTGGAATATAACCTCAAACACTCCAAAGTAAAAGTTGAAATGTATGAGCTTCCCTGCATTTCTACCTAGTCAATGACATCTCCGGCCCATCCTCTATTTGGATATCAGCCAGCATACCAACACCTTAAATCAAAAAATAACTTCCTAAGATCTACAGCAGGGGTGCTCACACTTTTTCAGCATGCGAACTACTCTTAAAGCAACCAAGTCCAAAAGATCTACCTGTGCCCGCCGCGCGCTCCCGTCACCGTGCATGCTCCTGCTGCTGTTTTCCGCTTGCGCAGCACTTCTTCTGCCTGCGGGGCATTGTAGGAAGGAGAAAGCATGAGGCGGGGCATCCAGAGGGAGCGCTCCGCCCTGCCTGTCTCGCCAGCAACAGAGGCTGCACAGCTGCTTCTGGACGAGAGGAGGGCGCTCCCCTGCCTCATGCTTCCTTCTTCCTGCAATGCCCCGCAGGTGAAAGAAGCGCCACAAGAGCGAAAGCCAGCAGCAGGAGCGCTCGTGCACGCAGGGTGTGCACGCGCATGGCAGGAGCGCCCCATCCGGCTGGTGAGGTCCGAAGATCACCTGGAAGAGGGCCGAAGATCTACTAGTAGCTCCCGAGCTACTTAATGAGCACCCCTGATCTACAGAGATACTCGCAGGAACACCCCAGCAAGCCAGAGTCCAACAGTGGCAAGCTAAAACCTGGAACCTCAATCAGTGGCTGATGCCAAAGGAGAAGCTCTCCCTCCCCCAGAACACAGAAAGATGGACAGCTTGGAAATGCACTGAACAGACTGCGCTCTAGCACCAAGAGACGTGGAGATAAACATATGAATTGGAGCTACAAACTGGAGTCCATGACATGCGAGTGTGGAGAAGAGCAAACTACAGACTACCTACTACAATGCAGTCTGAGCCCTGCAAGTATCTTCTTACAGCGACACCAGAGGCACTCAAAGTGGCCAGCTTCTGGTCAAAGGAAATTTGTATTTATTTATTTATTTACTAACTTTATTTATACCCCGCCACCATCTCCCCAAGGGGACTTGGGGCGGCTTACATGAGGCCAAGCCCAATAACACATAATAACAACATAACAGCAAATAATAAAACAATACAATCAATATACTTACACACCAGCAATAAAAGACAGTTTAAAACCATTCTGGGTGGGCCAAATATAACATATTAAAATTTTAAAAATAACTAATACTGGGTGTGAACAGAGGTAAAATGTAAGTAACGGGGAGGTTTTACAGGGAATAATGCCAAGTTTTTAACTTTGTAGTTTTTCTATACATTATAACTGTTCTCAGTTCGCTTGATAAATAAAATACCTAAAATGAAGCCATTTTCAAGCAAAGCAAGAGCTCACTATACATGGTATAAAATAAATTAGTAACAAAGGTTACACCTCAGATACGTTTTAGAGTCACGAAGAACCAAAGAGTCTTGCCTCTTTCTTTCTGAACATTAGGATTATTTTAATAACAGCGGCAAACTATTTCTGCCACAATTTCAATAGTTACTGATTTCCCTCACATCCAGACTTCCACTTTCCATAAAGACACATTGCCCCATATCTACTCTGCTAAATTTCCATTTCAAGTAGTGCTTTAAACCCATTTGGTATATCCCATGTTTTCATTCCTGCATAACTTCATTTCAGTACAACTACTTTGCCAACAGTATAATAGGCCTCGTATATCCTAGCCATACTTCTGAAGTGGAATAATCAATTTCTCTTGAAAGCAAGCAGAAACTCGGTTAGTGGGTCCAAAGCTGGAGGGAGCTACAGTATATTGTTACCATTGGAATTTAAGATTTTCTTAACAATATCCGTAACCCAAAATATAAGTTTACCTTGTTCTGAAATGTGTTATCAACAAACAAGACCCAAGAAAAGGGTTCTGTGTAAGAAAGATCACTAACACAGAAGATACAGAATCTGCCTCAAATATTCACGTACTTGCAAGACTTACGGTCCATTTCTTGAAAATCGATTACAAACAGAACAAAATACATATTTTAAAATATAAATAGATAAAATATTTTAAAGGTCATTTCTAAAAAATATATGAAGAAATGCTAAAGTCCAGGCATGGGCAAACTTTCTAACTTGTGGACCGCATGCCAGCACTCCATGCTAACAGGACTGGCTGATGGAAGGAAGGAAGTGAAGGAGGAAGGAAAGAAGGAAGGAAGGAAGGCTGGAAGGGAGGAAGAGGTGGATGGAAGGAGAAAGAGGGCGAGAGAGGTGGGGGAGGAAAGAAAGGAAGTACGAAAGGGAGGGAGGAATAGAAGAATGGAAGGAAGAAGGAAGGAAAGAGAGAAGGAAGTACGAAAGGGAGAAAGGGAAGGATGGAAGGAGAAAAAAGGAGACAGGGAAGGAGGGAGGAAAGAGGGAAGGATGGAAGGTGAAAAGGGTGGGAGGGAAGGATGGAAGATCAAAAGAGGAATTAAGGGAGGGAGATAAGGAGGAAGGAAAAAGAGAAGGAAGGAAGGAAGAAGGGGAAGGAGGATGGAAGGAAGAAGGAAGGAAAGAAGGGACGGATGAAGGAAGAGAAGGAGGAAGAAAAGAGAAGGAATGAAGGATGGGAATGGAGTGGGAGAGGACAGGATGGAGGAAAGAGGTAAGGAACAAAAGACGGAAGTGTGGAAGGGAAGGAAGGAAAAAATGAAGGAAGGAAGGATAGGATGGTGAAAGAGAGAAGAGCCTGAGAAAAGAGCCCACGAGGCTGCATCCGGCCCCTGGGCCTGGGTTTGCCCATACCCTGCTTTAGGCAACCCAGAGGTTGCACAGATTAAGTAAAACCACAAAAACAAATTTCAATTTAGATAAAACACATTGCAATTGTGTGAATTTTGGAATGAGAAGCAAGTATTAAAAAAATGAGACAAGTCACCTGAGCTGAAATAAGTTTAGGGCAAAAGTGCATGTTGGATTCAGGAAAAAATCTACAGAGATCAAGACTGACAGGTTTTGAAGTCCTTAGTTTGGAAGCCAAGATATAAATTCACAAAACTGAACAAAAATGCCACTATTAAGAAGACAACAGGATGCAATTGTGAGGAGCCACAAGTTTAGTTTATGAATTCAAACTCCAAAGCCAAGGATTATTGGGAGTCCAACTAAAAGGGGAAAACGCTGATGGCAATCTTTCAGCATTCTTTTCAATGGCAAGGAATCAACTTCATCCAAATGCTAATTTGAAAAGACTAGCTCTCTGATGAAATATCACATCTCACATGAAGCATTAATTGTTAATGAGTCCAGATGTAGTTTTAATTGTATTTTGATAATTTGTAAAACATATATAAAACCGAGCTAACTCTATCTATCTATCCATCTACCTATCTATAAACACTGAAAGACATTAAGACCTGAATTAATAATGTAAAGCAGAGTATTTATATAGTTTAAAAGGTACACCGTCATACCTGGTTTTGGCACGGAGTTGGTCACAGACTGAGGAACTTTGTCATTAATTAATTCTACACATTCGCTAGGAAAGAATCCCACCTGTATAAGAGGGAAAGAAAGAACAAAAATGACATCTCACATTAGCTGCATGTTTAAGGTAACACCTGAACAGAATCATGCGTTCTTAACTACAAAATACACTCTAATTCAATTTGACATTCTGTCAATGTCTTCAAATTTCCAACATTTCTAGGACTGCGCACAGATGTGTAGGTACATCTTGAAGCAATTACCTTTTTGAACTAAAACTCACAGAATTCCCCAGTTAGCATGCTTGCTGGGGGTTCTGGGATATGTAGTCCAAAAGCTAACTTCCCTGAGTTCCATAATAATCTCTGCACTTAAAAGTTCATTTATATCAAAAGTATAAACCTAGGTTGCTGTGAGTTTTCCGTATGGCCATGTCCCAGTAGCATTCTCTGCTGACATTTCACCCACATCTATGGCAGGCATCCTCAAGAGGTTGTGAGGTCTGTTGGAAACTAGGCAAGTGAGGTTTGTGTATCTTGGAATGTCCAGGGTGGGAGAAAGAAATCTTGTCTGTTTGAGGCAAATGTGAATGGTGCAATTGGCCACCTTGATTAGCATTGAATGGCCTTGCAGCTTCAATGCCTGGCCTGCTTCATGCCAATCAGATGTGGACAAGTCTACATAGAGACCACCAAATGCACCACCCAGACATGGATCAAGGTACAGACAGGCAGACTAATTCAACCAGAGAAGTCAGTCATAGCAGAACACTTGATGAGACTTATGGAACCCACTAGGTTCCTGAGGGATTTGGAGCTCACCAGCGGCTCAGTCGACAGGCAAGTGGTATGCTGGAACACCTGTCTTTCCACCGCCTTAGACGAGATCGCCCCCAGACGCTCTCTCACCCCCCGTAGAAATCGCTCGCCTTGGTTTACCGAGGAGTTGCGTGCGATGAAACGGAGGAAGAGACAGCTAGAGGATGTGTGGCAGGGTCTCCGTGACGGAGCATCGAGCTTGGCTTATAAACAATTTAAAGAGGTTTATGAGCAAGCTATCAAGGTTGCCAAAAAAGTTTATTATTCTTCCTTGATAGAGTCGGCAAGTTCACGCCCAGCTCAACTTTTTAAGATAATTCGGTCACTGACAATAATTCCGACTGTCCCAAACGATAGAGGTTTGGCTCCTTCAGCTGAGGCTTTTCAGAACTATTTCGCCGACAAAATCTTGACTCGAATCCTGGCCACTCTTGGTACAGTAAGTGAACTCGAGACTCCGCCGCTACTCGGCGGGCCCACCTTCACCCGTTTCCAACTGCTGGACGCAGCAGCTGTCAATAAGTTACTTGCTGCAGCTAGACCAACTACCTGCTCCCTTGCTACCGTGCCCCTCCTGGCTTGTTAGATCTTGCCGGGAGGGGTTACGAGACCCCCTGGGAAAGATTATCAACAGCTCCCTTGAGCAAGGAGTGTTCCCAGGGGGTTCGAAAGAGGCAATGGTAAGACCGCTGCTGAAGAAGCCGAATTTAGACCCTTTGACTCCCTCCAATTACCAACCGGTTTCCAACTTGCCATTTTTAGGCAAGGTGATTGAGAGGGCAGCAGCGGATCAGCTGCAGCGGTTCTTAGACGACACCGCTGGACTTGATCCCTTCCAGTCCGGATTCCGTATTGGGCATGGGACGGAGACCATGCTTGTCGCCATTACAGACCAACTTCACCGCCAGCTGGACCAGGGTGGATCAGCCCTGCTTGTTTTGTTAGATCTAACAGCAGCGTTTGATACAGTAGACCACGCATTGTTGACCCACCGTTTAGCCGTGACTGGGGTTAGGGGGACTGCCCTTAAATGGGTGGCCTCCTTCCTCCAGGATCGGGGACAACGTTTGGAGAGGGGGGAGGAGGTCTCTGGGAGGCTCCCATTAAGTTGCGGGGTCCCCCAGGGGGCCATCCTCTCCCCTTTATTATTCAACATCTATATGCGCCCCCTGGCCCAGCTGGCCCGCAACTTTGGTCTGGAGTGTTATCAGTACGCTGACGACAACCAGCTTCTGGTGACAATGGACGGCAGGTCGGACACCGTACCCGATTGTTTCCATCAAGCTGTGACTGGATGGCTGCGTTCCAGCCAGCTGAAGGTGAACCCGTCGAAGACGGAGATTCTGTGGCCTGGTCGCCCTGGGCTGGATGAGTGCCGGTTGCCTACCCTGGATGGCGAGCAACTTAGCCTGTCATCCCTGGTAAAGAGTTTGGGAGTCCAATGGGACCCATTGCTGTCCATGGAGACTCAGGTCTCCATGGTCAGCAAAACATCATTTTCCACCTACGACAGGCTAGGCGACTGGCACCCTACCTGTCCAGGGATGACCTGGCCGCAGTGATCCAAGCGACGGTCATCTCGAGGCTGGACTACTGTAACGCCCTCTACGTCGGCCTTCCCTTGTCGACAATCCGGAAACTCAAGCTAGTGCAGAATGCCGCTGCTCGTTTACTGGTGGGAGCACCGTTGAGGGAGCACATCACTCCCATCTTACGGCAACTGCACTGGCTTCCAATCGAGTACCGAATTGCCTTCAAGGTACTGGTTTTAACCTTTAAGGCCTTGCACGGTCTAGGGCCTGTGTACCTGAGGGACCGCCTTACCCCGTACGTTCCCCCGAGATCGCTACGCTCAGAGGAGCAGAACTTGTTAGTTATTCCTTCGATCCGCTCCTGCCATCTGTCCACAACGAGGCAACGAGCCTTCTCTGCTGCAGCCCCGGTATTATGGAATACACTCTCAGCTGACACCCACGCGATCTCAGAGCTTATTCCTTTCCGGAGGGCATGCAAGACTGCCCTTTTTAGACTTGCTTTTAGTCAAACCGGCAATGTATTCTGCCTGACCATTGTCTCATGAGTTTTAAGGAATTCTGTAATTCCTAATATTTTTAACATTTGTTTGTATTTCTGGTGTTTTTATTGTATGCATTGTATGTTATGTGATCCGCCCCGAGCCTGCAGGGAGGAGCGGAATATAAAATTGAATAAATAAATAAATAAATAAATAAATGAACCAACCAACCTGGACCCAGCATATTATATGAGAACACAGAAATGCTGGACCACTCGAACAACCACCGTGTCAGATTACACAGAGAAGCTACTGAAATCCACAAGCATGTGGACAATTTCAACAGAAAGGAGGAAACCATGAAAATGAACAAAATCTGGCTACCAGTAATTAAAAAACCCCTCTAAAATCAGGACAGTAAATAAAGAGCAACACTCCAAAAACAAGGGAATTCCAGACAAGAAACGATCAGAGTCAGCTAACACCTTCCAATAAAGGCAAGAAGCAGCCAGGTTTTGAAGCTGCAAGGCCATTCAATAGTAATCAGGGTGGCCAATTGCAACATTTACATCTGCCTCAAACAGACAAGAGTTCTTTCTCCCACCCTGGACATTCCATAGATATATAAACCCAATTTTCCTAGTTTCCAACAGACCTCACAACCTCTGAGGATGCCTGCCATAGATGTGGGTGAAACACCAGGAGAGAATGCTTCTGAAACATGCCTGAAAAACTGACAGCAACCCAGTGATTCTGGCCATGAAAACCTTTGACAACATGTATAAGCCTAGCTCCAGAACTGCATCAGGAAAATTGAATGTGCTGACTGTTAATTTCACTATCTTGCGCAACACTCCTGTTGTTTAAGTATGTTCTATTTAAAGGTTTTTCTACTTTCCTAACTCTTCCAATTTGCCTTCCTGTTGGTCTGCAGGGCTACGTGTCACCACGGATCATCTCTGATATTTTGACTCCATCTCTTTCCTTTGATACATCATACTTTATCTCTTAAACTGCCAGTCTACAACGATGTTTGCACAATATCCATTTTCATTTTTCTCAATGCAAGAAGGACAGAAAGTTGTAAAATAGTTTCATTGTTAAACCTGGTTTCTATAAAAAAAATATTTTTTTAATTAAAGAAAGAGAACAAAACATGACGATGTGGTGGCTGTTAAGCACATTAACTTAACCAGCATCTATGACTAACTTAATCACTGAACATACCTGAAACCCATGCTTTCCCCTCCACCATGTGGTCAGTTCTTTCGGGGGCATATCAATAACAGACACAATATCTCCCACCTGGAAATGAAAAAATGTACATTCTTATCATATTATCATTTTTTTCATCCTTGTGGATAAAGGTACATGTCCCATTAGACCAGTGCTTCCCAAACCTTTTTGGCCTACCGCCCCCTTTTCAGAAAAAAAATTACCCACCGCCCCCCTAGAAATTATTTTTTAAATTTTTTTAATAGCAATTAAACAGAAATATATTAATGCAGTGGTTCTCAACCTTTCTAATGCCGTGATCCCTAAATAAGGTTCCTCATGTTGTGGTGACCCCCAACCATATTTTCGTTGCTACTTCATGAATAATTTTGCTACTTGTATGAATTCTAATGCAAACATCTAATATGCAGGATGTGTTTGCATGGGCATGGGCGGAGTTGACCGGAGGAAGGGGGCCGGTGGTGCGGTTTGCAGGCAATGCCTGCTCGGGGATTTTAACTAGCAGGTGCACACTCACAAGCGCAAGAGTGTGTGCATCTGCCAGTTGGAATCCCCGGGCAGGCGTTGCCTGAAAACCGCAGCGCCTGCTCCCTTCCTCTCCTCAACTCCACCCATACTGGACTGCATGGCCATGGGCGGAGTTGAAGAGAGGAAGGCGGCGGGTGCTGCTGTTTGCAGGAATGCCTGCTCATGGATTCCAGCTAGCAGGCGCACACTCACAAGAGTGCGAGTGTGTGTTCCTGCCCACGGCAGGCTCACACCACTGCCCCCTTACTGGCCTTCAGTGCCCCCCAAATTCACTGGAGGCTCTAAGCGCCCCTCTGGAACTCCCCACTGTCCACCAGGAGGTGGTACCACCCACTTTGAGAATCACTGCGTTAGACTAAAAAATAAACCAAATACAGAATACACTTAAAAACTAACATTTCTAGTCTGCTGATGGCATCAGCATTTGTAAAATCTATCATATATATGTGAAGGCACTGCAAATGCTTCATAACACACATTTTAATATATGCATAAGAAAATTATGTTTGATAACAGTGAAAAGGCCAAAAGCCACTATGATTAAAATGTGAAGTGTTGATTGAGATAGAGCCAGCATGGAAGAATGAAATCACTTGAGAAAGGATCCTGAACAAATGAACTGCTACTTTTGCCTCTAGTGTTCCTTTGTGTATTTGTTCTCTTTGAGCCTTCCCTTTTTCTATGAACTTCAGGGTCACCTTTCAAAGGCATGCCCCACTAAGTTAAACATGGCAATATAAGAAGGAAATGTAATGTTTCATCAGAAAGAAGGAAAGATGAGATGAGACACTTACAATTTCCTCTGAGACCACTTGCTTTGTATAAAACATTTATAATAGTTTGCACAAATCACTCAGGGCTTGCAAATGACACCAGCAAAACTCAATATATGCATGCAAGATTCTTCATATAAGCCTTTTATACATAATGCATTCATTTTTAGTTTAATCTCTTAGTTTACAAGGCCTACAGATTTAATTGTGTGCTTGTTTTTAAATGCAAGATAAAAACCTGAAACATGATATTGGAATGTATGGGCCACATGTTCACAAATAAGGAAGACTGCATTCAGATAAGTGATGTGAGATCGACAAAGAAACCAAATTGTCAAATTCCTTAAACCTACGAGTATTTTTTACATGAGTAACAATCAATGTTATTCTATGTACAGTAATATAAATGCATGAGATCAAAACACTAATGGCCAGATTTTGGGTCTCACATATTTTAGAAGGTAAAGGTTTCCCCTGACATGAAGTCTAGTTGTGTCCAACTCTGGGGAGTGGTGCCGAAGAGTCAGAGTTGTCCATAGACACCATCAAGGTCATGTGACCAGCATGACTGCATGGAGTGCTGTTACCTTACCTATTGATCTACTCACATTTTCATAGTTTCGAACAACTAGGTTGGCAGAAATTGGGGATAACAGCAGGAGCTCGCCACACTCCCCAGATCCAAACCGCCAACCTTTCGGTCAGCAAGTTCAGGAGCATAGCAGTTTAACCCGCTGTGCTATCAGAGGGCCTTTTATATATTTAAAGGGTATCCAAATAAGTTTTCACTTACTATAATAGGTGATTTAATGTATCCATTCTGAAATATGAATCCATTCTGAAATCTCAAACTGCATTATGAAACATTTCTTCGACTTTCATTCTTTTAGGCAGTCCACAAATTGCGAACAACTTAAGTTCAGTAGGTTTGCTCTTGAGTGGAATTTGTATGTAAGTTGGAACAAGTACATTTTTAAGTGTAACTGCAGGAAATATATATACATACACACAAGCTTTGGATAGCATAGTGACCTGTGAAACTGGTTTAATTACAATGTAAGGAGTCGTCGGGTTCTGAAGAAGCCAGCATTGGCGAAACGGCTTGGCCCTAGACCGTCGACCCCGCATGTGCTTCGCCCTTCTATGCCAACCCATTGTGGAATACAAATATGTTTGATTTTGAAATTTTTGATGCGTAGCACTTTAAGACTCTACCGTTGCTAATTTACTTTGGATGTCTTGTATAGAGGAAAATCTTCCGTTTCACAATATTTTATAGATATTTGCCCAGATAATGGAACAGTACCAGCAATGTTAATATTTTGATATCTAGAGATTTTGTCATCACTATATGTTTGGTGATCATTTTATTTGCTAATACTAAGAAATGATTAATATGTCATTGTGTTACCCTACTTATATGTAATGAAAGTTTAAGTGTGGCAAGACAATAAAACACAATGTTGTTGTCTGTCTCAGTAATGACCCTGTCATAGAAAAGTTTACTGAAAAAGTGACAAAACAAATCTGGACGTCTAGCACTTGGCAAGTCTTGAAACTGCACAAAGGGAAAGTATCTGTAGTTCTCAGAGGAATCCAAATGGAAAACGGGGAAAAAGGGGCACTGAGGCCAAAATATGAGTAATTCAGTGCTTCTTTATATATCTATAACACCCCTGCAGCATTTATTTTGCTGCCTGTTCAAAGACTTGACCTCGCTTTCTGTTCCTGTGTTCATTGGATTTTGAAAAAAAAATGGCTTGTGGTGGAAACAAGGATTGGGGATAAGGCTTCAGTGGAGACACCTTTTCCCATGATGGTAACTCTTTCAGGAGTGAATTTCCCTTTCAGGGGGTAAGTTTCTCTCACTTCCAGTTGTCTCACCCCCGTGATTATGAGTCATTTGTAAGTCAGATATTTGTAACTGCCTGTATATATATAAAAATATTCTTCTAAGTATTTACCTCAAAAGATAGTTCATCTGCTGCCTGAGCAATATATCTCTTAATAACGTGGGCAGCTGCGATAGCAGGAACATTAATGGAAGATTCTTCATGGACGAGGAGGTGATTCCCTTTGTTATCAATCTGTTAAAAAAAGATATGATAGATGTGAGGCCGTTGAATGAAAACAAGCAGCTCTGCAGAATTCTTATTGACTGTTTGCAGGAAGAGGGGGATTTCATACTGATTTGCAAAGACAGCAGGGCTTGAGGGGCTCTAGGCAGAATGAGTGCACAAGTACAACATTAAGCACTAGAGACCAGAAACGAACAGGAATGGCCACAAATAACTCCAGTTTCTATAGATCAGAGCTCTTTTCCCATTCTGAATGGCAACACTAACAAAATTTGCAGAATGCTCTAACGGACATCTACATTGCCATTCTTGGTGACAAAGACAGTTCAGTGACAGGGCGGCAGAAATTATTTTGTTATGGAAAGGTTGATCACACAAAAACTATACTATAGGTATTATTTTATTTCATTATAGTCTTTATCCTGGTCCTCTATAATACCTGAAAGCAACAAGCTTGGGTAGATAATCACATTTGTTGCTATGCACCTTCACGTCATTTCCAACTTGTGGCAACCCAAAGGTGGATTTATAACAGGCTTCTCTTTACAAGATTTATTCAGGAATTTCTCTTTCTCATACTTTGAAGGGAGTGTGTTTCCATGGTCAAGCAAAGATCTGAATCCGCATCTTCAGAATTGTAGCCCAATGCCTAAACCTTTATATCACACTAGCTCTCCAAAATAATCTGAATGGCTGTCAAACACAAACTACAGTAAGTGAACTCGATGGGCCCACCTTCACCCGTTTCCAACTGCTGGACGCAGCAGCTGTCGATAAGTTACTGGTTGCAGCTAGAGGAACTACCTGCTCCCTTGATCCGTGCCCCTCCTGGCTTGTTAGATCTTGCTGGGCGGGGTTACGAGACCCCCTGGGTAAGATTATCAACATATCCCTTGAGCAAGGAGTGTTCCCAGGGGGTTTGAAAGAGGCAATGGTAAGACCGCTACTGAAGAAGCCGAATTTAGATCCTTCGGCTCCCTCCAATTACCGACCGGTTTCCAACTTGCCGTTCCTAGGAAACGTAATTGAGAGGGCAGTAGCGGATCCGCTGCAACAGTTCTTAGATGACACATCTGGACTTGATCCCTTCTAGTCCGGCTTCCGTATTGGGCATGGGACGGAGACCGTGCTTGTCGCCATTACAGACCAACTTCGCCGCCAGCTGGACCATGGCGGGTCAGCCCTGCTCGTGTTGTTAGATCTCACGGCAGAGTTCGATATGGTAGATCACGCATTATTGACCCACCGTTTAGCCGTGATGGGAGTTAGGGGGACTGCCCTAAATGGGTGGCCTCCTTCCTCCAAGACAACGAGTGGAGAGGGGGGAGAAGGTCTCTGGGAGACTCCCATTAGGTTGTGGGGTCTCCCAGGAAGCCATCCTCTCCCCTTTATTATTCAACATCTATATGCGTCCGCTGGCCCAGCTGGTTCGCGATTTTGGTCTGGAGTGTTATCAGTACGCTGATGACACCCAGCTGGTGCTGAGACTGGACAGCAGGCCGGACACCGTACCCAATTGTTTCCATCAATGCCTTGAGGCCGTGGCTGCGTTCCAGCCGGCTGAAGGTGAATCCATCGAAGATGGAGATTCTGTGGCCCAGTCGCCCTGGGTTTGATGAGTGCCGGTTGCCTACCCTGGATGGCGAGCAGTTAAGCCCGTCACCTTTGGTAAAAAGCCTGGGGGTCCAGCTGGACCCATTGCTGTCCATGGAGACCCAGGTCTCCATGGTTAGCAAAACATCTTTTTTCCATCTACGACAGGCTAGGCGACTGGCACCCTACCTGTCCAGGGATGACCTGGCTGCAGTGATCCAAGCGACGGTCATCTCGAAGCTAGACTACTGTAATGCCCTCTATGCTGGCCTTCCCTTGTCGACAATCCGGAAACTCAAGCTGGTGCAGAATGCTGCCGCTCTATTACTGGTGGGAGCACCAGTGAGAGAGCATATTACTCCCATCCTACAGCAATTGCACTGGCTACCAATTGAGTACCGAATTGTCTTCAAGGTGCTGGTTTTGACCTTAAAGCCTTGCACGGTCTAGGGCCAGTGTACCTGAGGGACCGCCTTACCCCATATGTTCCCCCGAGATCACTACGCTCAGAGGAGCAAAACCTGCTAACTGTACCATCAGTCCACTCCTGTCACCTTTCCACAACAAGGCAATGAGCTTTTTCAGCAGCGGCCCTGGCACTGTGGAACACACTTCCAGATGATTTTCGCGTGATTACAGAGCTCATTCCCTTCCGGAGGGCATGCAAGACCACTCTTTTTAGACTTGCCTTTAATTGAAGCCCGGATATCTAAACTGCCTGTATGACTATTGTTTTATATAAATTTTATGTAATTTTAAAATTTTATGTACACTGCTGTTTTATGTATGTCCAATCTGGTTGTTCAATCTGATTGTTATGTGAACCGCCCTGAGCCTGCAGGGAGGAGCGGTATACAAAATCAAATAATAAGTAAATAAATAAATGAAGCAGCTTGTTCAAATTTTGACAGGAATCAACTGACAGATGCCTGTTGACAGGAGCAGTGTTGCCCTTTCAGTTAAGAGGCGAGAAATTCAAAAAGTCATGGACTTATTGACTCGCCCTCATACATTCAGCTTTCTTTGATAAGAGGAGCAGAGCTGTTGATTTTACAGGTGATACACTTGTCAAACTTATTTCACCCTAGGTCTGCCTGCCTATCTGTTGTTGTCATTGCTGTAGTTGTTATTTTATACACAACAAGATTATTACACAGCAAACAAGATCACTCTGCTGGCTTTTGTATAGGATCACAAGTCGGACACTTCCCAAGTGTCTAGGACTTTGTGATGCATCGGCAAATATTGTGTGCAGATCTGAGTAGGGTGGCCTTTTGCAGCTGACAGATGGTAATTTTGTCAGTGCCAATTGTTTTTAAGTTCAGGCCAAGGTCTTTAGGTACTGAACCCATTGTCCAAAAATATCTCAATATAAACTCAGTAACTAGAATGAAAGTGTCAATACACATTACTTGAAGGCGTCATGCGGTACCAGCAAGCCAAATATACATCACCGTGTTGAGCAACAGAATATCGAGGGAACAAGTACAGGACTGTATCTGGGAATTGTGCATGGACTTGGAACTTAACACGGACTGAAATTGGATTCACTATGGACTTCCCACTGAACTTTCCTTAACTCCAGTCTTCGCTTCCCCATCCTGTACTTGTTCCCTCGATATCCTGTTGCTCAACACGGTGATGTATATTTGGCTTGCTGGTACCGCATGACGCCTTCAAGTAATGTGTATTGACACTTTCATTCTTGTTACTGAGATTATATTGAGATATTTTGGACATTGTTGCTTCCCTTTGGTGTTTAGTTGTTACATTTCTACAGATACATTGTGTGTTTGCACTGAACCCATTGTGGCAATCACCATTGGGACCACCTCTACTGGCTTGTGCCAGAGTCTTTGCAGTTCCATCTTTAAATCCTATGATTATTATTATTAACCCACTTTTTCTCTGCACAAGGAGACTCAAAGCAGCCAAGTGATCATTTTTGTTAAATAGTGTTGAAGGGCCCCCCACACTGAAAGTGAACCATTTAAATCCAGAAAGCCTCTACAGATCTAGAAATATAACTATGAATTTGAGGAGCATGTGTATCATACAGATACATACATTGGGAGAAGAAAACTGATCTTTCTGCAGTACCTACAAGCATACCGTAAAAGAGGAAACAGCTATCAAAAGAGATTTAATTTTCATTTCCAGCTTTTATGGTCAAACATAAACAAGCATTCAGCAAAGGAGTGGGCATATTAAACGACACAAAGCTCTTTGCTCTACAGTACCTCCATCCATGTGAGCGCTGGTCCACAATTTATCTTGTTGCCTGCTATGGCGGAGAGGCGTGACAGGTAAGCCATCAGCATTTGGGTGACAAGCTACACAGAAAGTGAAAAAGAAATAATATGATTCTGCTGGATACAGGATATCAAACAATTTTCTTCTATCAGAACTTTCTACCAACTTAAATTTTGCCACAGGGGAAAAAGCAAGCCACAATTTTCAAATTGCTGATATATTAAGTTCAACCAAATCTCATAAAAGAAGATATTTTGATACCCAAGAATATGAGCCCTTTCACACAGTAGTTTCTCACAGCTAGACATGGAATTCTGTTTTACCTCTGGACTGTCCTTCAAGGCATCTGAGCGGGGAAGCTCTGAGAGCTGAGAGAAGCGCCGGTCATAAATACAAAGATGAAGATGCTTATCCAGCACTCTGAAATCTTCATAACTCCGCTTCACAATCCAGCTCTTGCCCTGCAGACAGAGAGGAAGAAAGCAATGAATGCTGTGTATTCCCTTGTAAACTATGCTGCAGTGACCAGTAGTTTAAGACAGCATCCTCAGCAGAAACACAAGACAGACTGCTGTCAACTCTCCTAAGCAAAGTACTTGACTTTACACTTGGATGATCAGGTTTTCTTTTCTATTTCAACCAATGTTAATCTGCATGAATTACAATGATCCTGAATTGTTTTGACTGCTATTTCACTCAATTAAAAATTATGAAGGGGACATATTTGTTTATATAGTAAAGGTGAAGGTTTCCCCTGACATTAAGACTAGTTGTGTCCGACTCTGAGGGGTGGTGCTCATCTCCATTTCTAAGTCGAAGAACTGGCATTGTCCGTAGACACCTCCAAGGTCATGTGGCCAGTGTGACTCCATGGAGCGCTGTTAACTTCCCACAGAAGCGGTACCTATTGATCTACTCACATTTCCATGTTTTCGAACTGCTAGGTTGGCAAAAGCTGGGCCTAACAGTAGGAGCTTACCCCGCTCCCTGGATTCAAACCACCAACCTTTCGGGAGCAAGTTCAGCAGCTCTGCGGTTTAACCTGCTGTGCCACCAGCGGGCCCCTGTTTGTTTATATATTTATGAACTATTGTTCTTTTGTGGCTTCCAAGTTATTTCAAACCTGAAGTGATCCAATTGCAGGGTTTTCTTGGCAATGTTGCTGCATTCAGCACTTATTATGGCCTAGTTATCTCATTAAAACTCAGTATGTTTCTCACCATAGAACATAAAATGAGGGAGGCTTCAAAATACCAAGTAATTCAAGTAATATTTCATGACAACCAAAAAAATGTATACAATTTACCTGACAGGAAACTTGTACAAGGTAGACAAGTTCCTTGGACTCGCAACCATTCCTCGTTATTTCATTTTGTTCCTCTGGGAGTGAAAGCTGATCCAAGAAGTAGAAAGGTTTTTTGGAAGGAGTGAAGGAGGAAGTGGGGGAGAAGGGGAGAAAGAAAGGAAGGGAGGAGGAAGGAAGGAAAGACAAAACCAGATCAGTTAACAGGAATAGGCCAGGCATACAAAAAACAGGAACTTCAATTCCAACCTCCAATAAATTTCAAGAAGTTTATACCAAGGAATGTAAGACTATGTTTGTTACCATAAGGAAGCATTCTTTGTCCAAAAAAAATTTGTATCAATGTGGTCTCCAAACAAGACACCCTCACAGTGAAACAAAGACTTCAAAGCGAAAAATACAAGTCCACATTACCGAATATCACTTGCTTAATATCGGATCGGTTGTTGGGTAAAGCAGGGTTGCTTACCTGTAACCAGGTTTCTTCGAGTGGTCATCTGGGGAATCCACACCTATGTAGTTGCTCCACAGGTGCATCAACTACATAGGTGTGGTTTCACTATAGACAACGAAGAAAGAAACAACCATTATCCATGAGAGGAGTATGCCAAGGCAGGATGTATTACATGGACATGGTTAGGTAAATCTGGGAGATGAGGGATATCTGGGCACATTCACTGTGCAGCACATAGTATTCTAGTCTTCTGTGCTATCTGGAAAGATGCCAACCTTGGTAAATGTTTTGGTTGTTTTAAAAAAACAAGAAGACAATACTCCTCATAGTGGTTTAGTCTCCTTGGAACTTAAACTTTTGAGATGCAAGGAGCACATTAAGATGGTTCACCCAAGAGGAGGCTGTCTTGTGTGTTGGATAAGAGAAGATAATCCTGGTAACAATGAAAGAACAAAAGGCAAAGGCTCCTCTGTCACAGTGACTAAGACTGCCATCTCCCTGAAGTGGAGTGATCGCATAACAGGGAATGTGGAGGACCAGCCAACCAGCCTCTGCTTTTTCTCCTGTCATGTGGCCAGTCCAATATGAGGAAGAGGTAGGCTGCACAGTTTTCAAGTCTATGGTGACATTGCAGCCTCCTAGGTATCCACAGATCACAGGTTAAGAACCGCTGATATCCGAAAACCTTATAAACATAATATGAAAGTAATTTTATATACAATATTTTAATCATTCTCTGCATGCAACAGTTTGTGTACACTGAACAACCAGAAAACAAATGTGTCACTATCTCTAAAGAAAATTAAATGTCAAATTTCTATGTTTTCTCCAAATGGCTTTCTATTTCTGTTTTTTATAGATTTATAGATTAAACCAGTGTTCAAAGCACTGTGAAGTGGTATAATTCTTTTTGTTTTGTTATTTTACTGGTATCTTACTTGAACACCTATAGGTATCAAGCTAGCCAGTATATTAGATTATCAAGAAGTTAATTGTTGAAGTAAACAGAGAGAACAGCCTGAGCATTTTATCATGTCTCCCAGTTTTGCAGTCTTCACACATTTTTATTAAAAAGCCCTTGTGGTTATATTTGAAACTTGCATAGTAATTTTAATTTAAAAAATGTATTTATAGTCATCTTTAAATGCTGCCATGCTCAAAATATTTCTCCAGACATTGGTAGCGTTATGATCTTATGCATTTCAAAATGTCTGAAAATATGCTTTTAAAAATAACTGCTGCCCATCCAGCCTACTCTTACCCTCCCTAGATGGGTGATTCTTTCCATGGCTGGAATCTCTAGCCAAGGCCTAAGAAATCCAAGTCCCTCCTTAGTTTCCCAGCAACTAATTAAAAAAACCCAGGCATCAGCCTCTAAAATGCAGGAACAGCAGCCTAGCAAAAATCAAATTAAAATCCCCACATTGCGCTTGATCACCCCTTTCCCAGACTGCAATGTTCCTCTTGATGAATGTGGCTATGAATAGGGATGGTGCTCACCCTCCGTAACCCTGTTAGCCTTTTCCACACTGCCCATTTCATGCTCAATTTGTGCTGCAGAAAGAAATCAGAGCTGTTCCTTTCGTTCTTTCGCTCCCACTTACGCTGGAAAGGTCCCACAAGACGAGCCACGGAGCTTACCGAGTGCCAAGAGAAATGAGGGAGGGAGGGAGAGGATGCACGCAGGGACGGCGCTCATGCAAAACACTAGTTGGCTGCTGCAATCCAGAAAGCAAAAATGGTAACGGAACTGTCATCTGAGACTTGAAATAAAGGCACTATTTCACTCCATTTCGTGCCTGACTCCTGATTTTTCATCCTGCCTGATCTTACAAGCCAATGAAATCCCCTTGAAGTCATGAGTGCAACTGAGGCCAATATATTCAGTCTTAACATCTAACCAAAAACCAAGCACTACTGCTGCACGTTTCACAGCTTACTGGAAAAGAACCTAATAAAAGGAGACGGTCAACTTTTAATGCTGCTGACATCAAAAGGGCTGCCAGAAACAGGCTCTGACACAACATATAAAGACCGTAGTGTCTGCTCATGCACTCAGATTAACATGAATGTTAAAACTGAAAATTAGGAAGAGGAAAACCATCTATTGTCATATATTTCGGTACTGAAGTCAGGCCAACTTTTTAGAATGACATATTTTAAGAATTATTTTAATAATCATTTTCCTCAACCAAAAAATCTCTAGGAGTGAGTTTGTAAGCTCCGGCAAGGGGGGTCTAATGAACCACGCTCACTCCAAACAGGGCTGAAGGATAAGTAGTTTAATAGGTCCTTAATCCAGGGCAAGCAAAGATAGACTAACTTCTTCCCGCGCAACAGTCTCTTCAAAACCCTCCCTGGGCCGCCCCCCTGCTGGCACCTTTCCTGAACTTTGATATGCGGAGAGCCAGATGGTCAAGCCGAAGGAAGGAGGGGTCCTTCCTTCGGCTTGACCATCCGGCTCTCCGCATATCAAAGTTCAGGAAAGGTGCCAGGCACTTCAAAGGGCGGTTCCAGTTCAAAGCCCGCCAGATGCTGCTCTTATCTTGGTCCGTTAGGGGAACAAACAGGCTAAGCGGCGCTGACATAGCGCCCCCTCCGAAAAGTGGCCACCTGCAAGGGAGAGAAGACAAAGGGAGGGAGAGAATCAGGGTCCCGGCTTGGCTGGGAAGGCAGCATGAAAGGCTTTCAGCAGTCTGGGGGCCCTCACGTGCTGGGTCAGCACCCACTCGGGTTGTAGGTCCTTGGCAGTCCATTTCACTAAGTAGCTGAGGCGGCTCTTGTGGCGCCGCGAGTCCAAAATCTCACGAATTTCAAAATGAGTGTGGGGCCCCACCATGATCGGCACCGGAGCGTCTTCCGACACGGACCACTTCCGGTCGGTCACTGCCTTCTTGAGCAGGCTCACATGGAAGACCGGATGGACCTTGCGCCAGGTGTGCGGGAGGTCCAGCTTAACCGCCACGGGGTTAACAACTTCCACCACTCGGAGGGGGCCCACGAACTTATTAGCAAACTTGCGAGACTGCTGTGTAGACTTGAGATGCTTGGTGGACAGGAACACGCGGTCCCCAACAGCATACGTGGGTTAGGGACCCCTTTTCTTGTCGGCGTACAGCTTGTAGGAGTCCCGGGCCTGGCGGAGGGCAGCTTGGATTTGCGGCCAAGCGGCAGCAACTTTGACACCCCAGTCGGTCGGCGGCGCGGCCGACTCTGCCGCCGGGGCCGCAGCCAGGAAGGGGGGGGAGTCTCGCCCGGAGACGACCCAGAAGGGGGAGGCCCCCGTCGAGGAATGTTCAGAGTTGTTGTAGCTGTACTCCGCGATGTCCAGCAGCTCAGCCCAGTTATCCTGCTGGTAGGTGGAGTAGCACCTGAGGTATTGTTGTACGGTTCGTTGGACCCTCTCCGTCGCCCCGTCTGTCTTCGGGTGAAAAGCGCCCGCCATGACCCCAGCCCCGCCAGGAACGCCTTCCAGAACTTCGACGTGAACTGCGGGCACTCACGACGCGGCGCGGGCAACCGTGGAGGCGGAAGACGTGGTGTGTGAACAGGCGGCCCAACTCGGGGCCGTGGGGAGCCATCGAAGGGGGACGAAGTGGGCCTGCTTGGAGAAGAAGTCCACCACCGTTCAGATGGTAGTGTACCCCCCGCTGGGTGGAAGGTCGACCACGAAGTTCATGGCGATCTCGCTCCAGGGCTCGGCTGGATCGGCTACTGGCTGCAACAACCCCGTGGGCCGGCCTGTCTTTGGTTTGTTCTTCGCGCAGACCTCGCATTCAGAGATATAGTCATTAGTGTCCTTTCGCATCGCCGGCCACCAGAACTGACGCGCTAACAGTTTGAGGGTTTTGGTGAGGCCGAAGTGGCCCGACAACTTGGAATCGTGGGCTTGGCCCAGGATTTGGCCCCTCTGGCTCTGCGGGACGTATAGCTTGTCCTTATAGTACCAGATTCTTCCTGCCTGGGTGAGGTCGTCCCGGTGCTCTTTAAGCCAGGCGTCGTCTCCATAAGCGGCTGCCAGGTCGACCAAAAGTTCCGGGGATCCGGGGACCGCTGGCTGCGGCGGCTTGGCGCCTGCCCGAGTGCTGGCCACCAGGCCCAGTTGGCGCTTGGTGAACACTGTACCCACTTCCTCCGGCGCCGAGTAGTCGGCTTCTGGCATCCTGGACAGGGTGTCGGCGAGTACGTTCTTCGCCCCGGGCAGGTACTTTAGCTCAAAGTTGAAGCGGCTGAAGAACTGCGCCCATCTCAGTTGCTTGGCGTTGAGCCTTTGTGGGGATTGTAGTGCTTGTAGGTTCTTGTGGTCTGTCCACACCTCAAACGGCAAAGCGGTGCCCTCCAGGAAGTGTCTCCAGTGGCTTAGCGCGGCCCGGACCGCGAACGACTCTTTTTCCCACACGTGCCAGCGCTTTTCCGTCTCCGTGAACTTCTTGGAGAGGTAGGCGCACGGCCGAAGGGTGCTGTCCTCATCCCGCTATAGGAGTACCGCTCCGTAGGCCGCCTCGGAGGCGTCACACTGCACTGTGAACGGACGGTCGGCTTGGGGATGCATCAGCAGCGGCTGACTGGTGAAGCTCCGTTTAAGGCTGTCGAAGGCTTCCTGGCACTGCGGCGTCCACTTTAACTTGGCGCTCGGGGACTTTGCCTTTTTCGTCTCCCCCAGGCCCTTAGTTTTTAGCAGTTCAGTCAGGGGGAGCGCCATCTCGGCGAAGTTCTGGATGAACTGTCGGTAGAAGTTGGCGAAGGCCAGGAAGCCTTGCAGCTGTCGCCGGGTTCGGGGGCTCCCACGCTAGCACATCCCATATCTTATTAGGGTCCATGGCCAGGCCTCGCGTGGAGATGCGGTACCCCAGATAGTCCAGTTCTTGTCTGTGGAACTCACATTTTGAGAGCTTGACGAAGAGCTGGTTCTCTCGCAACCGACGGAGGACTTCTCGAGTCAGCTCGACGTCGAGTAGATCAGCTCGTCATCCAGGTAGACTAGAACCCCCTTGTACAGCAAGTCTCTGAAGATTTCGTTGATGAACTGTTGAAATATTTTTGGAGCGCCTTTTAGTCCGAACGGTGTGACCTGGTACTGCCCCAGGTGGCAGTTGAATGCCGTCTTCCAACAGTCTTCGTCCCTCACCCGTATCCGGTAAAACGCCTCTCGGATGTCCAGCTTGGTGAAGAAGCGGGCTCCCTCCAGCTGGGCCAGTATCTCTGACATCAGGGGTAACGGGTAGGGGCTCGATGCGCTGATGGCGTTGAGGCCCCGGAAGTCCACATACAGTCGCAGGGTGCCATCCGCCTTGGGGCGGAACAGAACCGGCGCCGCCAACGGGCTCGTAGACTTTTCAATAAAACCTCTGTCCATGTTTTTGTCAATGAATTCCCTTAGCGTCTTTCTTTCCGGTTCGGACAAGGCGTATAACTTTGGACTTTTCAATTTCAATCGCACAGTCTGACTTCCGGTGGGGGGTAGCTGGTCGCTTTCCCGCTCGCTAAAGACCTCCTCCAAATCCTCATACTCTCACGGGATGCTGCGCGGTTGGCTCTCTGCTGCCCCCACTCCGGCTTCCTCTCGGCCTGGGGCTCCGCCATCGCTGGGGTCATCTACTCTCACCCGCACCTCTCTGTCTCGAAACTTCACCACTCCCGTCTCCCAGTTGATCTGCGGGTTTTGGGCGCGTAGCCAGGGCCCCCCCAGAATGACGGGCCAATGCGCCATGGCGGAAATCACGAATCTCAGGGTCTCCTGGTGGGTCCCCATCTGGACTCTTAGCTCTCCCGTCTTGTGGGTGGCGAGCTTCCCATTGGCCGGGGACCCATCCAGTTGGGAGAAGAGGATCTGCTCTATCAAAGCTTGGGGTTTTATCCCCAGTTGCTTTGCCAGCTGGGGGGACATCAGGCACCGGGTGCACCCGCTATCTAGCATGGCCACTGTCTCTATGGTTTGGGCCCCCTCCGGGTGCCATAACTTGACATCAAATCTATACGTGTCACAACCAAGGGGATCAGACTGTCTTCCTCCCTCCCCTCCCCTCCCCTCCTGAACACGGTCACGCTTCCCCCTAGGATCAAAATGGTGGCAGAAGCGGCAGTGTGAGCAAAGCGAGCAGAGCGAGGCTGGGAAGAAGGGAGCCCGAGTGGAGAAGAAAAAGTAAGTGTTCATCAGGAGGGGCAAGAAAGGGCGCAAAAGGGAAGGGGGAGGAAGAGGTCTCTGTCGAAACCTGGCATGGGCAAACTTGGACCTTCCAGGTGTTTTGGACTCCAACTCCCACCATTCCTAGCAGCCTCAGGCTCTTTTCCTTTTTCCCCCTCAGCCACTTAAGCAGGAAAGGGCCTTAGGCTGTTAGGAATGGTGGGAATTGAAGTCCAAAGCACCCAGAGAGCCGAAGTTTTCCCCATGCCTGTTTTAGGGACCTTAAAGTGGTGAGCCTCCTTCCAACATTGTGATTCTGGATAGAAAACAAACAACAACATAACATTGTTTGAGTCCACAGTGCTCTCTGGGTGTAGGTGATCTACAACTTCCAAACTCAAGGTCAATTCCCAAGCAAACCCTTTCAGTACTTTCTGTTGGTAATGAGTTTGGTTCAATTCCATTGTTGCAAGAGTTCAGGATGCTCTTTGATTGTGTGTTAACTATAAATCCCAGAAACTGTAACTCCCAAATGTCAAGGTCTATTTTCCCCAAACTCCATCTGTGTTCACATTTGGGCATATTGAGTATTCATGCCAAGTTTGGTCCTGATCTGACTGACTGACTGACTGACTGACTTTATTATTTCTGAGTCGCCCTCCACGTTAGTGCTCCGGGCGACTTACACATAGCAATTCAACAATTAAAAATATTAAAAATATTAAAAATTAGATTAAAATATTCAGTGGTTAAATGCAAGGGCCAGGCTCAGGTAGTTGAGTTCCTGGTTCTGCATTAGCCATGGGCTTTCCTAAATAGCCAGGTCTTTAGAGCGGTCAGGAACTGGGGCAGGTCGAGGGAGGCTCTCTGGTCCGGTGGCATCGAGTTCCAGAGAACGGGGCCACAATGGAGAACGATCTCCGTCTCGTGGCCTCCAGGTGGGCCTCTTTCACGCCCGGGACGAAAAGGAGGTTCTTGTTTGCCGGCGCGGTGTCCTTGAGTAGGCAGGCATCAGCAAGCGGTCCTTTAAGTATGTTGGGCCCCGGCCCGTAGGGCTTTGAAAGCCAAGGTCAAGGTCTTATGTAAGGCTCTATACTCAACGGGCAGCCAGTGCAGGCGCTGCAGGGATGGTGTAATGTGGCATCTCATCGATGTTCCTGTGAGAAGCCTGGCGTTCTGCACGCGGCGTTCTGCACAATCTGGATCCTGCGGGTTAGTGACCGGGGCAGACCCACATATAAGGCGTTACAGTAATCCAGCCGTGATGTAACCGTGGCATGGATTGCTGTAGCTAGCGCATCCGTCGGGAGGTAGGGCGCCAGTTGTCTCGCTTGGCGCAGGTGGAAGAAGGCCCTTTGCTCGTGGAGGCAACCTGGGCCTCCATCGACAATTTGGAGTCCAGGATAACACCAAGGCTCTTTACTGAGGGGGACGGAATCAATGGTTCCCCTTCGAAGGGGGGCAGTGGGAAAGGTGGTTCTGGGCGGCCCGGCCATAAGATCTCCGTCTTTGATGGATTTATTTTGAGTTTGTGGGCACGGAGCCATTTTGTTACTGCTTCCAGACTCGAGTGAAGTTTTCGGGCACCGAAGTTGCGCCAGGCTCCAGCTTCAGCAGGAGCTGAGTGTCATCGGCATATTGGTAGCACCCTAGGCCGAAGCTCGGGCTATACCAGCCAAAGGCCGGACATAGATGTTGAACAACGTTGGTGATAATATGGCGCCCTGGGGTACTCCGCACTCGAGGAAAGATTTCCTAGAAGTTTGGCCTAGCCATTCAACTCGCTGGCTACGTCCGCGCAGGAAGGAGCTAATCCAAGCTAAAGCTGCTCCTTGTATCCCTATGGTGGCAAGTTGTCGTGTCAGCAGGTCGTGGTCCACCGTATCGAATGCAGCGGTAAGGTCCAATAGTACCAGAACTACTGAGCCTCCCTTGTCTAATTGGCAGCGGATATCGTCCGAGATGGCCACCAGGACGGTCTCGGTCCCGTGCCGGGGCGAAACCCTGATTGAAAGGGGTCCAAGCCATCTGAGGTCTCAAGGAAGTTTTGTAGCTGGGTTGCTGCCGCGCGTTCGATCAGCTTACTGAGAAACGGGAGGTTTGAGACGGGACGGTAGTTCGCTGGCATCGCAGGGTCCAGGTTGGCTTTTTCAAGAGTGGGCGGACCAAGGCTTCTTTCAGGGCATCCGGGAAAATTCCTGCTCCAGGGAGTGGTTTATTATCTGCATCAGGGGGACCGAGAGCTCCTCTGCGCAGTCCTTAACTAGATGGGAAGGGCAAGGGTCCGTGGAGCAGGTAGTTGCCCGTGCTGTGGGGATGATTTTCTTGACTGCTTCCAGGTCCAGAGCTTTGAAGTGGTCAAATTTCTGGTTAGTTGGTGTATGTGGTCCTTTACCCTCTCACTCGTATCATCGGGCACGGATGGCAGGTCTAGCCGAAGAGCGGTGATTTTCTCTATGAAGAATTCCTGGAATTCCTCTGCTGAGATGGCTGGGGTGTCCCTGGTTTTTGGCTGTGGATTAGTAGTGACCAAATCTCGGACGATCCTGAAGATCTGCGCTGGGCGCGATCTCGCAGCTGTTATTAGGGAGGTGTTGTGAATTTTCTTTGCCTCCAACATTGTTTGAGTCCACAGTCCTCTCTGGATATAGGTGAACTACAACTCCAAAACTCAAGGTCAATGCCCACCAAACTCTTAGAGTATTTTCTCTTGGTTATGGGAGTTCTGTGTGGGAAGTTTGATTCCATTCCATCATTGGTGGAGTTCAGAATGCTCTTTGATTGCGGGTGAACTATAACTCCCAGCTGTTGAGCAAGACCTTCGTGTGTGTCTTTCTTCCATTCCTGCCAGGATATCTATGTTGTGTTCATCGAAACAGGCCCAGGTTTCACACTGAGTGTATAAATACATTTAAAAACATATTAACTATATGTATTACTGTGTTAGAGTGTCATTTTGTGTCATTTTGGTTGGTGATGTGCCCCAGAATTTTGTAAATGTAAAAAATGTGCCGCTGCTCAAAAAAGGTTGGGAAACACTGTTCTAGAACAGGGCTGTCCAACTTCTACCGGGCCCAGGGCCGGAATAGAGGTCACTGATGACCTCGGGGGCCGCTCGGCCCCGCCCCAAGCCCCGCCCCCGGGCCCCGCCCTCAGCCCAGGCCCCGCCCCCTCCTAAAGCTGTCATTCTCCTCCTCCTCCTCTTTCCCGGGCACCGCGGCTGAAAGGCACGCCGCCCGGGAAAGAGGAGGAGGAGGGAGAGCAGAAGGCGCAAGGGCAGCGCGTCACAGGCCTGGCGTGACGCGCTGCCCTTGGCACCGCCTTACTCCTCCTTTTGGTGGCTCCCCGCCCTTCCTAGGGCGGGGAGCCGCCGAAAGAGCAGAAGGCGCGCAAAGGCAGCGCATCACAGGCCTGGCGTGACGCGCTGCCCATGGCGCCGCCTACTCCTCCTTTTGGCGGCTCCCCACCCTTCCTAGGGAGGGAGCGCCAAAAGAGAATAATAGGCGCCAAGGGCAGCACGTCACGCCAGGCCTGTGACGCGCTGCCCTTGGCGCCGCCTACTCCTCCTTTCGGCGCGGAGAGAGGACGGGGGCGGTGCAGGGAGGAGGAGCTAGCTCTCTTCCTCCTCCCTGCCCCGCCCCCTCCCGGCCGCCATTTTTTAAAAAAATTTAGATTTTTTAAAAAAATTTAAAAATGGCGGCTGGGGGCATAGCAGGGGCCGTGTCCAACAGGCTGGGGGGCCGGATCCGGCCCCAGGGCCGCCAGCTGGACAGCCCTGTTCTAGAACATCACTTTTCTAATGAGTTCATTTTCTTCCTATCATTTTTTTTAACCTATAAAGCTTTCACAAACATACACAGAAATGGGGAAAATAATGCTGTGGGCAATGATAGCATCCCAATTCAATGATATAGCTTCATACTTCAGGATCTTGTTTAAAGCTGCCTTTCTAAGACCTAGTCTTCTGATTTCTTGACTGCAGTCTATCCTTCTAATTAATGACTGAGCCAATGATTTTTTTAAAAATAATGAACTATTTCAATGTCTGCATTGTCTATTGTGAAGGTATATAAATTATATGTTGTCATCACTGATTGTTAAGGCACTACCTAAAAGAATGTTCCACTTGATGTGACTGTGGAGCAGAACAGACAACTCCACATCTGTATGCTTGTCCGCAATGTCCTGCCTAATATACAGAGGAATAATTGTTTGAGGCTACAGACAATGTGGTCGCTGTTGCCCATTTTTGTCAAACAAGATTTAGCCACTTATGCTCCTTCTATTTGTATCAGTTTTATACTAATTTATGCAATGCTTTTGATATGAAATAAATAAACAGCTTGTATCTCTCCAAAATCCCAAACATTTTGCCAACAACCACCCACAACAGCCTTTGGGGAAAGGAGGCTAGTCCCATGTCCAGCACCAGCTGAATTTTCCACAAAACTCAAAGAAAGGTAAGAGGGGAACAGGGGGAGGGCATCACTTACAAAAAGGCCTGTAAAAGGAAACACCTTTTTTCCCATTACTACAATTCACAAAAAGATACCGGTCCTGAAGTAATTATTACCGTACATACTCAAAGATAAGCCCCTTTTGGGGGCTGAAAAAGCCTCGCTAAGCTTATAATGGCGTCAAGCAGGACAGTGCAGCTGGAGGCCATTGCTTGTAATATATGATATAGTTCTCTCTCCTCCCTTAACAGTGTGTTTTCTTTTCCAAATCCTCCTTCACTCGATCCATTGATCCTACAAAAGCATTTCCCCCTGAAATATTTGTTATTCTCTCCTACAGATACATATGCATTTTCTCCTTCAAGCCTTTGCAATCCCTGTGTACCTATATATCTGTACCTTTCTATCTATGGTAATCATTAATGTGTGTTACCATGCAAAATGTACATGTGACAGTATATTTTTATTATTATTATTTCAAATTTATAGGCCGCCACTCCCCGGGGACTCGGAGCGACTTACATCAGACATGAGTGATACAATAAAACACTAAAAACACTAAAATAAAAAACTGATTAGCCAGGTGAGAAGGCCTGTCTAAACAGATAATTAAACAGATAATGGCCACAATAATTACCAATCTTTTTTTAATGGCACAAGCATAAATAAATCTTTGCCAAACAACCATCACCACCATCACCTTCAATATCACCCAATATTATATTTTTTTTATTTTCTTGGTTCTATTGCTAAACATCTCATCCTAATAAACAAAAGTTAATATCAAGGAAAGAGTTAAATCAGCTCTGAAGCAGTTGCTAGGTTACCAGGTCCTCTTTGTAAGAATTTACTCCAGCTTCTGTCTTATCCCTCCTCTGGAATACTCCACACTATTATGAATGCTTAACAAAAAGAGCTCAAAAACAAAATAATTTATAAATTCTCACTTGTATACATTTCCTATTATATCATTAGCAGTGTGTGCAGACAGATCATTCCTTGATAATGGCATTGATGTAGATGATGGAGGGAGAAATGAGGAAAGGAGGTGAACACTATACCAAGCTGACCCAAGCAATTCATATAAATATGCTTGTATCTTTTTCCTGCTGTCAAAGGCAAATTAATATTTCTGTTGCCAAGAACAATAAAATAAACAGGAGAACAGCTGCAACACAAGTGGCGAATGACATACTGCATGTGATCAACACAAGGCTGAAGAAGTAAAGAAGGAAGAGAATGAATTATGTCCATTTCAACTGCATCTTTGAGTGTCATCCGCCAGAGATGGCGAAAGGGTGAATAAATACAAATGGGCAGTAGTTTCCAAGGGGCAGTTTCAAGAAACGGAAGATTTTCGTCTATACAAGACATCCAAAGTAAATTAGCAACGGTAGAGTCTTAAAGTGCTACACATCAAAAATTTCAAAATCGAACATATTTGTATTCCACAATGGGTTGGCATAGAAGGGCGAAGCACATGCGGGGGCGACGGTCTAGGGCCACAGAACCCCCACAGGTGTATAATCAAACTAGCAATTCGCTGATGGATAAACGGTCGTTTAACCCTTGAGGTGTCTCTGATTGTAAATTGATTATCCAGAAATTTTCCCGCTGGAGTAATCTTTGTTTTATTGATGATGTTTTCTTTATTTTGGGTCATGAAGGTAATTTAGAACAGATTGAATCTTATTTCTATTCGTGGAATGAACATATCCAGTTCACTTTTCAAAGTAACTCTGAAAGGATAAATTTTCTGGATTTATGGGTGTTTAAAGATATCAACCAAATCAAGGTCCAAAATTTTGTCAAACCCACAAACCCATTCCTTTCTACATTACAGCTCCTTTCACACCCATTCATTGCGCAATAACTTACTCTTTTCTCAACTAATTAGATTGAAAAGGAATTCCTCCCGGGAATCGGATTTCAAAGCGTTGCCAACACTTTAATACAGCAACTCTTACAACGGGGTTACCCTCAACATGTAATCTACAAAGCATATAAGAAAGCGGAAAGGATTCCCTGTGCACACCTTTTACAACCTCATCCACGTAATCCTCCTGACAGGATGATTTGGCCCTTAACATATACTCCTCATGCCAAATCTA
Source organism: Anolis apletophallus (assembly GCA_030556195.1). Lineage (NCBI taxonomy): Eukaryota > Metazoa > Chordata > Lepidosauria > Squamata > Anolidae > Anolis > Anolis apletophallus. The sequence goes on along the minus strand of JARBWK010000013.1, from coordinate 31,891,500 downwards.
TCACCAACATTATACGGACATTCTGGCCTATAGTGAGCTCCATACCGGAATTAGAAAAGCCCCCTATAATAGCTTATCGCAAAACGCAAAATATTAAACAACTGCTCATCCATGCTGACATCCAAAGGAGAACTTCCCCCCGACCCCTCCATATTACACACTAGTCCTTGCGGATAGTGCTCTGTTTGCAAACATATTAGTAAAGAAACTTCCATTACTAGCTGGGATCAAAAGAGAACCTTTCACTTTAAATCCTGGGCAACTTGCGGATCGAAACGCGTTATTTACTGTTTAATATGCAGCTACTCTATGTACTATATTGGTGAAACGGGCCGTGAATTGAGAACCCGTGTGCAAAAACACAGATCGCGCTTTAGAACCCATAATGACACCTCTTTGTTATATACCCACTTCAAAGAGTTTCACCATTTTGAAGACTTCAAAGTTTTAGTATTAGAGAAAATCGATCCCTTGCCCCACTGTGACTTTAAACAAAGATTACTCCAGCGGGAAAATTTCTGGATAATCAATTTACAATCAGAGACACCTCAAGGGTTAAACAACCGTTTATCCATCAGTGAATTGCTAGTTTGATTATACACCTGTGGGGTTCTGTGTAGTTAAATAAGCACCGCTTTCCATCTGAGCTTGTCCAGATACTCCGCTTCGGAGGCTGCGTCCACACTTTCATGATTAGAATAATTATATTGGTATGTATCTTGTGTGTTGTTTTCAGCCAATTTTGTAGCTCTCTGTATGGGTGATACTTTACTGATATTTATATATACTTATATGTATATTATATGTGTTATATTATTAGAAATCCGGACCTGTGAAACTGGTTTAATTACAATGAAAGGAGTCGTCGGGTTCCGAAGAAGCCAGCATTGGCGAAACGACTTGACCCGCCTAGACCGTCGACCCCGCATGTGCTTCGCCCTTCTATGCCAACCCATTGTGGAATACAAATATGTTTGATTTTGAAATTTTTGATGCGTAGCACTTTAAGACTCTACCGTTGCTAATTTACTTTGGATGTCTTGTATAGAGGAAAATCTTCCGTTTCACAATATTCTATAGATATATAAAGAAGCATTGAATTACTCATATTTTGGCCTCAGTGCCCCTTTTTCCCCGTTTTCCATTTGGATTCCTCTGAGAACTACAGATACTTTTCCTTTGTGCAGTTTCAAGACTTGCCAAGTGCTAGACGTCCAGATTTGTTTTGTTACTTTTTCAGCAAACTTTTCTATGACAGGGACATTACTGAGACAGACAACAATATTGTGTTTTATTGTCTTGCCACACTTAAACTTTCATTACATATAAGTAGGGTAACACAATGAAATATTAATCATTTCTTAGTATTAGCAAATAAAATGATCACCAAACATACAGTGATGGCAAAATCTCTGGATATCAAAATATTAACATTGCTGGTACCTTTTCCATTATCTGGGCAAACTACAAAAGTGGGGGCTAGACAGAGAAAGATAGTCCATTTTAGAGGAGGGGGGAGTCGAAGGAGTAAAACCATTCTCCCCATTTTTGCTGGATGACAGCAACATGGGTGAGGGGAATCACAGGAAAACAAGGGGAAATTGTTTCACTCCTCCAAACCCTGCCCAAATAAAATGAATAATCCTTCTCTGTCTAACGCCCCCTTGTGGCCTCTGCCCAGATAATGGACCAGTAAAAAACGGTAAAGGTAAAGGTTTCCCCTGACATTAAGTCTCGTCATGTCTGACTCTGGGGGGTGGTACTCATCTCCATTGCTAAGCCAAAGAGCCAGTGTTGTCCATAGTCACCTCCTAGGTCATGTGGCTGGCAAGACTGCATAGAGCACCGTAACCTTCCTGCAGAAGTGATCTACTCACATTTGCATGTTTTCGAACTCCTAGGCCGGCAGAAGCTGGGGCTAACAGCGGGAGCTCACCCCATTCCCCAGATTCGAACCGCCACCCTTTCTGTCAGAAAATTCAGTAGCTGAGTGATTTAACCTGCTGCGTCACCAGGGGGCCATAATGGAACAGTGCCAAATTGCTTTCCCTCCCCAAATAAAATAATTGATAGGTCAGAGACTGGCAGATTGTTGACTTTGGTTGTGTCAGGAGTGACTTGAGAAACTGCGAGTCGCTTCTGGTGTGAGAGAGTTGGCCGACTGCAAGGACGTTGCCGAGGGGACACCCAAATGTTTTGATGTTTTTACCATCCTTGTGGGGGGCTTCTCTCATGTCCCCGCTTAATAATAATAATAATAATAATAATAATAATACACTTTATTTATATTCCGCTCTTCTCACCCCGAAGGGGACTCGGAGCGGATTACATTACACATACGGCAGACAATCCCTGCCGAATTGACATACAATTGACATATAATTGACATACAATTACAATGCAGTTGTACAGACAAACAGACAAACAGGTGCAGAAACTTGTACGGTTAGAAGGATTTCCATCTGGCTGCATTTTTTGAAGGGTGCGGTTGCTCTTTATGTCACAAGGGGGTGCTGTTGATTCATCCTCAGACGAGAGCCTGGTTCTGCTTTCCACCTCCCGGCAGCCGATCTTCCTTATTTTTTGTTGTAAGTCCTTATTTTTGTTATAAGTCCTTAAAAATCCTTCCCTGCTACACGGTACCTAGGTTTATCTACTCACAGCTGCTTGTTTTTGATCTGCATAGAGAGCTGGAGCTGACAGAAGGAGCTCATCCGCGCTCTTCCCGGATTTAAACCTGTGACCTGTCGATATTCAGTCCTGCTGACACAGGGGTTTAACCCACTGTGCCTCCTGGGGCTCCTAACCAGATTGTTGACTGACAGAGGCTGATCTGAGCTGACAGATGTCAGCCCATATAAGCATAGTTGATGGTCAGGGTCCAGCAACATCTGGAGGGATACAGATTGCCCTTCTCTAATGTAAAAGATTCCTCTGGTCCTATGAAGAAAGAAATTAAACCACAGCAGGCCACCTCTATGGAGTGGGACTTGGGAACACTATTTACCTTATCGGAAAGATGAGCTCAGATGGTCACATGGGAGGATTCTTGAGCATTCTCTCTTCCACCCCATCCCATCTCTTTAATATACAGGCAGTTCTCCAGTTACAAACATCCAACATACAAACGACAGCAAAACAAACACCACAGGAATGCTAACCCTTCCCTATACTATCCAAAGATATACATTTTTGGCTGGAGTTACACTTAAAAATACATACCTGTTCCAGCTTATATACTAATTCAACTTAAGAATGAACCTCCAAAACCTATCTTATTTGTTACTTGGGGACGGTCTCTATGAATAAAACTGTTAGAGGAGGCTATGCTGAGTGATATGCCTTTGAAATTTCAGATGCACAGCTTGGTTGAACTCCTAGTATCTGGATGTCCAGATTTCAGAAATTAAGAGGTACATCTGCAAGAGGTACATTGTTTATCACTTGCAACAGTTCCTAGAATTTTAGATCTAGATAACAATGACATACATTTTGATTATATATTAATGCCAGAAATTTCTCTTATTCCACAAAATTCAAATTCATGTATGCAGTAAATACAATGTCCGATTTTGTTGCAACCAGTGCCCATACTCTGATCTAGTGTTGATTATGATTGAATTTGCTCTGAATGAAAAAGAGCAGGGACTATCCATAAGGGAAATGAGAAATCCTACAGAATGAAGGAGGGGAGTCTAATGGAGGAGTGAAGCAAATAAGCAGATTTACTAACAGAAAGCAAAATGTAGATTTAAGGAGCATGCACGATTGATCATTACCATGCCAACTAAGACTTATGTGATGACCTTGGGCTTCTGGGTTCATTTTGTCAGAAGTGGACAGGTTAGAGGGCTATGCCTCTGGCAACCAATCTGCCTTTGCTTCCCCTTGCCATAAGCAGCCCAGTGACATTCTCATAAAACGCAGCTCCAAGAATTAATAAGCTCCAAAACCTCTTTCAAATGAACCAACACACAAGCTACTGGCTGTGACCCGCAGTGACAACCGGCCTCCATCACAAAGGTCTAGCAGGAACATGCACAAACACACTCTTGAACATCCTTTAGACCAATTACTTTCTGTATCACCATGGAAACCCATTTTCAAGCCACAGAACCAGGATCCTATAAGTCTGAAAACCCGAGCCCAGTGGCTAAAAAATATGCAGAGACAATTTCAGGATCACAAACTGAATAATGCTTTGTGTGCTGGAGGGAAACAATTAGGCACAAATAGATCTAAAGGCATTTTTGTAGTGCAACCAATGAGAATGTTTAGTGCCTTTGTAGAGGAAGTCTCTTCTAGTTTATCCAGAAAGAAGAAAAACAGAAGAAAAGAAGGGCTGCAGTGCGAGTCCATGTGATGTGCTAGTTTGAATGTCAAAGTAAGACTCAGAGAGAGGTAAAAGGGTAAGAGAAACGTTTTCCCTTGACATTAAGTCCAGTTATGTCTGACCGTCATCTCCATTTCTAAGCCGAAGAGCCAGCATTGTCTGTAGACACCTCCAAGGTCATGTGGCTAGCATGACTGCATGAAGTGTTACCTTCCCACAGAAGAGGTACCTAATGATCTATTCACATTTGCATGTTTTTGAACTGCTAGGTTGGCAGAAGCTGGGGCTAACAGTGAGAGCTCACCCCGCTCTCTGGATTTGAACCGGTGATCTTTCGGTCAGCAAGTTCATCAGCTCAGTGGTTTAACCCACTGTGCCACCGGAAGCTGAGAGAAAAGGATTAAAAATCTAGCTTGCCCATAAAAGCCCACTGGTGATCTTGGGCAAATAACATTCTTTCAGCCTCAGACAATGGCAACAGCAAACCCCTAAACAATCATTGCCCAGGAAACCCAATGCTTGGTTCACCATGAGTCAGAAAAAACTTGAAGGTGCACAACCACCACCACAGGTATAGAATGCCAAGTATATGACCTCAGTTGTCCCAATTATTACTTTTGGTGACTAAAAGGCCACAGTAAGCAAAACGTGACATTCAGAATCCATTAACAAATTGCTTTTTTAATGAGAGAATATCTAATATCTGGCATTCCAAAAGCCTCCTGTACAGTGTCTTCGATAAATTGCCACCCACCTCTACTTTTCTACAAATAACAGCTCATTTTTGGGGGAAAGTCATTATAAATTAATAAACTTTTAATCCCTAAGAGAGATGAAGAGGATATTGTGTTTTAAACAGGTACTAAATACCTAGACAGATTAAATATGTGGCATGGTCTACTACTAGAAAAGCCCTAGCGTAACATTTATTGTTCTTCCTTGGGGTTTTCTCTCTCCCATAAGTTGTTAGCTATTTCTCTACTTCAGAACTTTAGGTTTATTTTCAAATTCCACATGCATACAGGCTTTTACAAAACAGAAAATGCACTCGAAATCAAATAAAACCCTTTTCTCTGTGCAGCACTGTGACACTTTTGGTTAGTCTTAACAGGTATTGCACTCTCTAAACAGCAGGTGGCAGTGCATGACAAAGAATACAGCCAACTATTCCTCACTGTTTTGCAGGAAGCAACATTGAGCATCAATAACTTATCAACAGCAACAAATAGATACAATTCTTTCAATGGGTGGCATGTTTTTAAATAATCACAGGTTTGGAAACAAAGCCCTGCAAGGAACACCTGAAGGATATATTTAGCTGGGAGAAAAGGTGAGAGGAGATATGATAGTCATGCTTAAATATTTCAAAGGATCTCATATTGTTTTCTGCTGCACTAGAAACAAGGAGATGAATCAATAGATTCAAATTGCAGAAAATATAGCCTACCTAGACATTGGGAAGAACTTCCTATCGGAAGGTCTGTTTGGCAGTGAAATATGCTGCTCGGAGTGTGGCACAGGTTTTTAAGCAGAAGCTGGGTGGCCATCTGCTAGGGATGCTTAGATTAGATCGGCCCCCTCCCTCCTAACACTTCAAGACCTGGCTGTTTGAACAGGCTTTTGCAGAAGAAATGTAATTATTTAATTGAGACCTTTGGAACGATGATGATGCAACGGAAACCGATTTCAATAATGAGACGCTGAGATTTGTATTTTATATTTTTAACTGTGAATTTATGCTTTTATATGATTGTTTTATTAAGTGTTTATTAAGTGTTAAATATAGTAAGCAAATAAATATGTTCCTGTGTGGCAGGGGGTTGGATTGGATGGCCCTTGTGGCCCCCTTCCAGCTGTATGATTCTGTGACATACAACAGAGGTGTGTATACACAGAGAAATCAAATGAGGAAACATTTTCTTTTTGGGTTGCAGTTTGTTTCTGGGCTGTATGGCCATGCTCCAAAAGCATTTTCTTCTTCTTTTTTTAAAAAAAGATTTTATTTACATACAAAAACAACTTACAATGTAGACAGAATACAAAACAGTGAACATTTTACATACACATCACCCACCACCACGGCCTGAACAGGTATCCTTTACTTTGCCATATCTTTATAAATCAACCGTTAAATGTATGTAAATGTCAAATCCAAAATTCCTGACCAACAGGGTTATATTACATTCTATTTTCACTCTCTAAAGTGTATTTAATAAAAACCGACCAGTATGCTTCAAAATCTGATCTATTAGTTTCCCCCCTGGACACCTTCATTTCCATTGTTAGTTTATCATTTAAGGCTACGTTCCATACCTCCCTATACCAAGCTTCCAGTGTAAGATTAGTTATTATTTTCCAATTCCTTGCTATTATAATTCTTGCCACAGTGAGTAAAATAATCATCAATTCTTTCTTTTCCTTTTCTAAATTCAACATAGTGGCGTCCATTAGTAATGCTAACCTAGCATCCGGAGTAATATTTAGCCCTATAATATTGCTTATTTCGATAAATATAGCCTTCCAAAAATTCTTCACTTGGGGGCATTCCCACCATAAATGAAAATATGTCCCTTTGTGCATGCCACATCTCCAGCAGAGGTTGGTTTGCTTGCTGTCCATCTGATGTTGTTTGACCGGTGTGGGATACCATCTCCATATAACTTTAAATACATTTTCTTTTAATCTTGTTGATAAATTCTTAACCACTCTCCACTTCAGAACCCTTTTCCAATCCAAGTCTGTCAGAGGCCCTAGGTCTCCTTCCCAGACCTTCTCAAACAGCTTCAGCCCTGTTTCTTCACCAATTAATCCATTATATATTTTCCCAATTAATCCTTTCCCTGTTATTTCTTGAATTTTAAGTTTGCTTAGCCATTCCTCATATTTATTCAATGCTCTACATCTGGGATTTTTACTTAGGAAGTCCCTTTTCCAGTTATACAGCTGTTGTCTCTCAAACCAGTTCAGAGCACCTTGTTCTTCTAACTTATTGAACTTGCCCATTGAATTTTGTATCCATTCTTTCCAGGAAAGAGCAGTTTCCACCTCCACTATTTTTTTATATTTAAATTTAATTCTCAGGTCTTCTGGGAAATTCTCCAGTAAAACTATTGGGGTTAGGGGGAAAACTCCTGGAAATATCTTGCTTTTTAACTTAACCCATATCTCCATAACATCTTTAGCCAGGTTATTTTTGCACTCCTTAATTTCTTTGCCTATTTTTGCCCTGTAAAACATTTCCCCATAATCTCTTTGCCAACATTTCCCTTCCAGTTCCTGCCAGATTAATTTAGGTTTTGAGAGCAGCCTAAACACTCCCTTTATAATGTGTGCCTGGTGGTAGATTTTTAGTAGCATTTTCTTCTGACGTTTCACTTCCACCTATGGCAGGCATCCTCAGAGATTGTGAGGTACCACAACCTCCGAGGATGCCTGCTATAGATGCAGGCAAAATGCCAGGAGAGAATGCTTCTGGAACATGACCATACAGACCGGAAAACACACCACAACCCAGTGATTCTGGCCATGAAAGCCTTCGACTAATTCCTTATACACCACATAATGATGGCCACCTGCTTGGATGGCTTTAAAAGACAATTAGGCAAATTCAAGAAGGAAAAGAGATTAGGGAAATCCAAGGAGGATAAGGACCATTAATCGCAGCAGCTATCAATGATCTCCAGTATCTCAAGGTGATGGTGGAAAATGAGTGGGAGAGGCTTATGACACTCATGTCCTATCTGTGGACTTCTTGATGTATGTTCTTATGTTCTTGCATTCCAGAAACCATGGCTTTCTCAGCAGCTCGGAATCCTAAATAGCATAATATACAGGGCTTGAAAACATGAAAATAGGTATTTTGCTAAGATGGAAGATCTTCGTTCTGAGGATATATGGAAAATTACTTTCTGGAGGGAAAACTGGTTCTCTGGGTAAGAAAATGAAGAATGATTTCAGCACAGAAGCATTCAAGATGAGTGAGTTCAATGAGATTAAACTGCCTAGCTTTACTGTGCTTTTTCCTGCACTATCATCCAACATGGGTCCCTCTCATCCTTTTCTAACAGCGTCTGCGTCAACAGAAATTTGACTCTCATTGCTGGATTGGTATTACTTTTTCCACTGCCCAAAAAGTCTATAATCAAATTCAACATTTCTTTCTTCTTATGTAGAATTGGTTAAGAGAGTGAATGGTAAGGCTGCTTTCTTGTCTTTTCAGATCTATATGTCCATTCAGAAAGGAAAACAGTATGCAGATACAGCTCACCAACCCTCATTTTGCAAGAGAATGATCCAATTGCTTTGAATTGAATACTATTCATTGACACATTAAGAGGAATGGTGATTTAAATTCCTAGTTGTTGCTTTTTCATATCTGTGAAGTGGAGGTGCCAGCAAAGCCTGAGGCATGACCAGCATGACATTCTTTAAGAAGAAGCCTCTTATTTCATTCACAAGAATAGGAGAAATTAGGTCAACTGAAATATATAAAGCAACTCAGGCCTCTGGAGAAGGATAAGAACTCATATTTGTTGTTGTCAGAGTGAAAATGAATTAGCCACAGAACAAAAATGGGACCATGAAACACAAAGTCACCTAATATGGCCCAAAATCCAACTGGCATTTTAATCATAACAAATTCACTGAATCCAAAGCTAAATGTTTAATTCAGTGGGTCTGCTCTCACTGCAAATATCTGTTGTATTCAGGTTATAATTTTAAAATCCTTTCCTAAAATTCTTTCCTAAATTGGGCTGCTACCTCTTATTATTGTTTCAAGACACATAGTTGAAACATTCTGAGTGTTGTCCAGAACAGAGAATCATACCATGCGCATGCATGCATGCGTGTGTGTATGTACATATGTGTGTTTATACACACACACACACACCGTATTTTCAGGCATATAAGACTACCAGTAGCAGCAAAGATCGCAACGCAGATGTTTATGAGCAAGCTATCAAGGAAGCGAAAAAGGTATACTATTCTTCCTTGATAGAGTCGGCTAGTTCACGCCCAGCTCAATTATTTAAGATAATTCGGTCCTTGACAACAATTCCAACTGTCCCAAATGATAGGGGTTTGGCACCAACAGCTGAGGTTTTTCAGAACTATTTTGCTGACAAGATTTCGACCCTCCGCCGGGACATTCCTGCCACTCTTGATACAGTTAGTGAACTCGAGACCCCGCCGCCACTCGGGCTACTGGCTGCAGCTAGACCAACTACTTGCTCCTCGACCGTGCCCCCTCCTGGCTTGTTAGATCTTGCCGGGAGGGGCTCACGAGGCCCCCTGGGCACGATCATAAATAGCTCCCTTGAGCAAGGAGTCTTCCCAGGGGGATTAAAAGAGGCTATGGTGAAACCACTGCTGAAGAAGCCGAATTTAGATCCTTCGGCTCCTCTCACCACCGGCCTGTTTCCAACTTGCCTTTTTTAGGCAAAGTAATTGAGAGGGCAGCAGCGGATCAGCTGCAGCAGTTCCTAGATGACACAGCTGGACTTGATCCCTTCCAGTCCGGCTTCCGTATCGGGCATGGGACGGAGACCGTGCTTGTCGCCATTACAGACCAACTCGCCGCCAGTTGGACCAGGGTGGATCAGCCCTGCTCGTCCTGTTAGACCTGACAGCAGTGTTTGATACTGTAGATCACGCACTGTTGACCCACCGTTTAGCTGGCTCTGGGGTCGGGGGGACTGCCCTTAAATGGGTGGCCTCCTTCCTCCAGGGCCGGGGACAACGTGTGGAGGGGGGCGGGGAGGTCTCCGGGAGACTCCCACTTAGTTGTGGGGTCCCCCAGGGGGCCATCCTCTCCCCTTATTATTCAACGTCTATATGCGCCTCTGGCCCAGCTGGCTCGCGACTTTGGTCTGGAGTGTTATCAGTATGCGGATGACACCCAGCTTCTGCTGAGAATGGACGGCAGGCCGGACTCCGTACCCGATTGTTTCCAACTATGCCTTGAAGCCGTGACTGGTTGGCTGCGTGCCAGCCGGCTGAAGGTGAACCCGTCGAAGACGGAGATCCTGTGGCCTGGTCGGCCTGGCCTGAGTGGGTGCCGGTTGCCTACCCTGGATGGCGAGCGGCTTAACCCATCGCCATCGGTTAAGAGCTTGGGGGTTGTGTTGGACTCCTAGCTGACCATGGAGGCTCAGGTCTCCGTGGTCAGCAGGACGTCTTTCTTTCACCTCCGGCAGGCTAGGCGACTGGCCCCCTACCTGTCTAGGGACGACCTGGCCACGGTAATCCAAGCGACGGTCATCTCGAGATTAGACTACTGTAATGCCCTCTACGTTGGCCTTCCCTTGTCGACAATCCAGAAACTCAAGCTGGTGCAGAACGCTGCTGCTCGCTTGCTGGCGGGAACGCCAGTGAGGGAGCACATTACACCTATCCTCCGGCAACTGCACTGGCTTCCTATTGAGTACCGGATTGCCTTCAAGGTGTTGGTTTTGACCTTCAAGGCCTTGCACGGCCTAGGGCCTGCGTACCTGAGGGACCGCCTTACCCCGTATTCTCCCCCGAGATCACTGCGTTCAGATGAACAGAATCTGTTGTCAGTGCCATCAATCCGCTCCTGCCATCTATCGACGGTGTTTTTAATGTGTTTTATGTTTTTTATGCTTTTAATGTAGGGCTACATGCCGACATGTGGTGACATGTTGCCCGTTATATTTGTTGTTATCCGCCCCGAGCCTGCTGGGAGGAGCGGAATACAAAAATGAACAATAAATAAATAAATAAACGCTAGGTTTCTCCCAAGGACAATTGCGAAGCATGAGATGGGACTAAGCCAAGGATCTCATTAACAACGAATCCTGGACATAGAGCACCAATCTGACCTAGCCTGTTCCCCAGCCTTCATTGTTAGGGAAGCTACTAAATACCTCACTGCCCCCATGGCATACCTAACGGACGTGGAGGTGCCCAAATACCGAAGGGCTTTTACCCTGGCAAGATGCCATGCCTTCCCATCAGCTGTATTGGAGGGGAGGTATCAGAGACTATGCCCCTGTGAGTCTGGTCATGTGGAAACAACTGAGCACGTGCTTCTTCAATGCATGTTCTACAGAGATCTTAGATCTAATCTCATTAGACCATGGCTTTTAAAATACCCAGGGCACAGTGAAAAATATTATTCCACCCTGCTGCTTTCGGACTCTAACACTGCAATAACTTACAGTGTTGCTAAGTTCTGTGCTGTTGCTCTTAAAATCAGACGGAGGATGATTGACACTGTAAGGCAACACCCTGCTGGGAATGCAGTTAAAGCAACATGTTACAGCTGAAATGCTACTAGACTCGCAGTGTGCCCCTCCCTTCACCTTTAGTGCCCCCCACCAGTGTTTTCGAACCTCTCTCATCAATCTCTCCCCTCCCCCTTCGGTTCCATACCTGTTACAATATCCTGTCTTTTGAAATATATTATTATACTGATTTCTAATCTAATTTTAAATAACTGCTTACTGGGGAGTTGTCCTTCCCTTCTCAGGGCGCTTGTGCCTGCTTTGTGCTGGTCAGTGACCGTAATAAAGTTTTGTTGTTGTTGACTACCTTTTAACCCAAGAAAATCTTCTGAAAAGTCAGGGGTCATCTTATAAGTGGGAGTCGACTTATGGGAGTCATCTTATAGAGTGGGTGAAGAAACTTCCAATCCAGATTGGAGAATCTGAGTTTGCTGCATATGGTAGGAGGAGCTCAAGAAAAGGCAGTGGCCGTGTCCCTGCCATAGGCAGTGACTGTATGAAACCATTAAGGGCGACACTGTACAAGTATTTGTTTATTTATTTCACGATATTTATATCCTGCCCTTCTCAACTCCTAAGGGGACTCAGAGTGGTTGAGTTGGGGGTCTTATACGCCCAGTCGTCTTATATGCCAGAATATATATATATATATATCCTCTCATATATAGTATATGAGAGAATGAATCAATTAGATTTACCTAGCACAATTCAAAGTGTTGGCTTTAGCCTTTAAACAGTTCAGGCCCAGCTTACCTATCCGAATGCATCTCCCTCTATAAAACACCTTGGAGATTAAAGTTTTCTGGGGAGGCCCTGCTCTCGGTCCCACCTCCTTCACAGGTGCAGTTGGGGGGGACAAGAGACAGGACCTTCTCAATGGTGGCCCCCCAGCTGTGGAATTCCCTCCCTAGTGACATCAGATTAGCCCCTTCTCTCCTGAACTTTAGGGAAAAAAACTAAAAACTTGGATATGGGACCAAGCGTTTTGATAAATGATGTGTGCAATATGTGAACATGGAATGGTGCAATGATAACTGGAACAGCCTGCACTATGACATTGGACTATGTGATTTTAGTAATTTTAATGTTTTTGTGTTTTTAGCAGGTGTTTGTGTGTGTGTGTGTGTGTGTGTGTGTGTGTGTGTGTGTAATTTGCTGGATATGTATTGTATGCAATTTATTTATTAGTTCGCTTTCTTAGTCGCCCTTTCCTGTAGGCTCAGGGCGACTCACATACACGAGAACCATAAAACACAATAAAACAGTTAAAAACACAATAGCAAATCCACCTATTAAAATTACAGCATATTAAAATTACAGTATTTAAAATTACAGCATACATGTTCCTATGCCTATGGACCAAATGCCTGAGTGAAAAGGAGGGTCTTACAGGCCCTGCGGAAAGTTAACAAGCCAGTCTGGGCTCGGATTGTGGAAGGAAGGGAATTCCACAGAACCGGCACAGCGGCACTGAATGCCCTCCTTCGTGTTGAACTCAGGTGAATAGATTGGTGGCTAGGCACCACCACCAACAAATTCTGGGTTTCGGAACGCAGTGGTCGCGGAGGGCTGTAATGGGAGAAGCGGTCCCTTAAGTACACTGGCCCCAGACCATTCAAGGCCTTGCAGGTCAGAACCAGCACCTTGAAGGTGATCCGGTGCTCTATTGGAAGCCAGTGCAGTTCGCGCAGCACAGGCGTAATGTGGCAGTGAGATGGAAGGCCTGCCACCAGCCGTGCTGCAGCATTCTGCACCAGCTTAAGCTTCCGGATCATCGACAAGGGAAGGCCGATGTAGAGGGCATTACAGTTGTCCAATCTTGAGATGACCGTGGCTTGGACCACTGTGGCTAGGTCATGACGGGACAGGTAGGGAGCCAGCCTCCTGGCCTGTCTGAGGTGATGGAAGGCCACTCCACTGACAATGGAGATATGTTTCTCCATTGACAGCTCAGAGTCAAGGGTGACTCCCAAGCTTTTTACGGATAGAGACGGGCGAAGTGTCGCCCCGTCCAGGGTTGGAAGCCGGATCTCTCCTGTACCCGGACGACACAGCCACAGGATCTTCGTCTTAGCCGGATTCACCTTCAACCTACTGGCTCGCAGCCATCCAGTAACGGCCTCGAGGCAACGATGGAAATTATCGGGTACGGAGTCAGGCTGGCCTTCCATCCCCAGAATGAGCTAGGCGTCATCTGCATACTGGTGACACTCCAGCCCGAAGCTGCGTGCCAACTGGGCAAGTGGTCGGACATAGATGTCAAATAATAATGGGGAGAGGATTGCCCCCTGAGGCACCCCACAAGGAAGTGGGGTGCTCCTGAAGACAATCTCACCCCTTGTCACTCGCTGAGACCGGTTCCGGAGGAAGGAGGACAGCCAACTAAGGGCTGACCCCCTCACCCCGGCCAATCGGTGGGTCAAAAGATCGTGGTCGACAGTATCGAACGCTGCCGTGAGGTCCAATAACACGAGCAGCACCGATCCACCTTGATCCAGTTGGCAACGCAGCTTATCTATGATGGCGACCAGCACCGTCTCCGTCCCATGCCCCAAACGGAAGCCGGACTAGAAGGGGTCAAGCCAAGTTGCATCATCTAGGTAGGACTACGGCTGCTCCATTGCTGCCCTTTCAACCACAGCATTTACTTTCAACCACCTTGCCCAGGTACGGTAAATTCGACACAGGGCGGTAGTTGGAAGGGACCGACGGATCTAAATTTGGCTTCTTCAGCAATGGAGTGACCACTGCCTCTTTCAATCCCCCTGGAAACACTCCTTGCTCAAGGGAGGTGTTGACTAGTTTCAACAGGGGGTCACGTAACCCCTCCAGGCAAGCTTTCACCAGCCAGGAGGGGAACGGATCGAGGGAGCAAGTGGTCGGCCTAGCTGCAGTGACTATCCTATCAACAGCTTCTGCGTCCAGTGGTCGAAACCGGTCAAAGGTGGGCCCGGCAAGAGGCCACGGAGTCTCAAGTTCACTGACTGTATCAAGAGTAGGAGGAAGGTCCCGGCGGAGGGCCGAAATCTTGTCCGCAAAATAGCTCTGGAAAACCTCGGCAGAAAGGGCCTGATCATTATTATTTGGGATGGTAGGGACCATCGTTAGCGACCTAATAACTTTAAACAATTGAGCCGAGCGTGAGCTATCAAGGTTGCATAGTATGAATTTTTCGCAACCTTGATAGCATGCTCATAAGTCTCCATAACAAGCTTATAAGCTGATTTCGTACCTTCGTCACGGAGTTTCCTCCACTTGCCCTGTATCCGTCTCTTTTCCCGTTTCATCAATCTAAGATCATTGGTAAACCAAGGAGACCGATTTCGACAGGGTCGGAGAGAGCGTCTAGGGGCAATCTCATCGAGAGCATTGGCTAAGCAAGAGTTCCAGGTGTTAACTTGCTCACCGATTGAGACACTGACAGACTCCAGATCCCTCAGAGCATTCAGGAACTTATGGAACCTAATTGGTTCCATAAGTCTCCTTCGGCGCCCTTGCAAGATGGGGGAGCCTGCTCAATTCGGATCTTCAGGGCACAGTGATCCGACCATGGCACCTCGATGGAAGAGGCTAGGGTCACTTGGACGCCTGCGCTGAAGACAAGATCCAAGGTATGACCCGCCTGGTGGGTGGGTCCCGAATCACAGAGCGAGAGCCCTAGTGTTGCCATGGTAGACACTAGGTCCACTGCTGCAGGTGACACTGAGACTGTGTCGGCATGGACATTGAAGTCCCCCAAAACAATAAGCCTGGGAAACCTCAATGCCCAGTCTGACACAGTCTCAAGCAGCAGGGATAGACTCTCTGCTGGTGCGCTGGGCGCTCGGCACACCAGCAGAAAGGCTACTCTCTCTCGGGCATCCCACACCAAACCGGCAGATTCAATCCCCGGAGCATTCAGCGCAGGCACCGCCCTGAGGGATAACATATCTCGAGAGAGCAAGGCTACCCCCCCCCCCCCGCTTCCCGTTCCTGTTCTGGTGGGTGACAACATAGCCTGGAGGAACTAACTCTTGCAAAAGGGTGTTATCGCTGTCTTGAAGCCAGGTTTCTGTTATGCAGAGTAAATCCGGTGTTAATTCAGTGAGGAAGTCTCTGATGGTCGACGTCTTATTCCTGACTGACCTCGCATTCACCAGCACCAGAGAGGAAGGGAAAGGAACTGGATGTCTGTCGTCAGTGTACTTGGGGATAGGCCGCAGGTCAGAACAAGTGGAGGTCATATTTCGACCTCTCCTTGTTCTCGCATTCTGCCTGTGCCTACCGCCATACCTCCCCAGCCCACTGACCACAGGGATAGGGACATCCAATGTTAAATCTCCATCATTAGCTGTTCTGGTGGACTTAGCTTCCGACACACCCTCTGAAAAGGGGACAACAGTGGGGCCAGTGACAAAGGCCCAGGCTCCAGATGGGAGGGCCTCTTAGCATTCACTTGGCACCTAGATGGCATTTGGGCAGGGTTGATAAAAGTTTCTCTAAGGCAATGTACTGTTGCTTGAGATGGTAGTTTGGCAACCTTTTGGGGTGCTCCCATGTCCACTTCACAGGTGGCATCAAATTGCAGGGTTGAGAAGGGCAAGTTATAAATATGACAAATAAATAAATGTTATTTATTTGTTTGTTTGTTTAAAAAAATATATTCCACCCTTCTCACCCCACAGGGGACTCAGAGCGGAGCACAACATATATAAGACAAACATTCAATGTCGGGACATAAAACCATAAATATATATAAACATTAAAATCACTTATATCCGCTTTATAATCAGTTGCTTAAAAATAAATACCTATGTGTTGATTCACCACCCAACAAATCATTGAGAAAAAATATATAAGAGCAATCGAAAAGAGAGGAAATGCAACACAAAGAGTAATTTTCCGTTGCTCTGAGAATAATTATCCCCTTAATGACAAGTATTAACATATTGGTGTTATGTACATACAATGACCTCACATTTTTGCTTAATATTTTGGAACCATGTGTTTCGAAAACCTGGTGATATCCTGATGTCTCAGCCTACAGCATATATATCCACCCCAGCCTGCACTGGTCAGAGATTATGGTTTCCCTTGTTCAAAACACCTCTAGGACCCCAGAGTATCTCCCCATGTCTTACATCTTTTTCTTCACACATCTTCCCTCAAATAACCAGTACTTCTTTCCTTCGTGGTGTTCTTTTATCATGCAGGTCCTTCAAGATAGTTTATGTGGTGTCACTGGTGTCAAAAGGTGGGAGGGGGGACCCTTGAAATATTTCTCTAGGAAATGCAATTCCCCTCTAAATATGTCCCATTACAACATATATCACAACAAAGAAATGACTCTGTTCTGAAGGAACAGGAACATCATCAGCAATTTCAGCAGAAGTGATATGTGATGATGAGGGGCTTGTGATGCTCCTGAGTGTTCAGGACCGCAAAGAGAGAACAGCTGAGAATTAAATGCGGAAGTGGACAAGGTACAATATTGTAGGTATGTCACTTTGAGGAGGACTTCCTCTGCCCAGTTCTCTCCAATTTAGCCCAAATACTTGGGACAGCCTCAAATAGGATTCATCATTTTACCACAATTGCGCTCCTCCCCCTCTATATATTTATTTATTTATTTATTGTTTCGACTGGTTAATAGTATTTATGGAGCTACAGCAGGGAGGAAATTGAACTCTTTTTTTGTATTGCTGAAGGCTTTCACGACCGGAATCACTAGAGTGTTGTGTGATTTCCAGGCTATATGGCCGTATTCTAGCAGTTTTCCTGGCGTTTTGGCGCTTTTTTGTGGCTGGCATCTTCAGAAGATCCTCTGAAAATGCCAACCACAGATACAGATGAAATATCAGGGGGAAATGCTACTAGAACATGGCCATACAGCCCAGAAATCGCACAACACTTCAAGAACTGGTTCTCAGTGTTATCTCTGGTAACTGGAGAGCTAATAGAGCTCGGCAGAGAGAGTCACGTTACAACCTGTTCCCTAGAAGTGTTATTACAACTTAGAACATGTTTTTTAAATGTTACAAAGTCAAGATACAGAGCACATTCTTGGAAAACTACAGCGTGCAAAAAGATATTCTACATCAAAACAACACTGAGCTGAAGCAAAGGGTTTCTGGCACTGCTTTCAAGACAAGAAAACTGGTTTTCAGCTCAAATAGCTATTCTTCCAGCAATAATATGCACGTTTAATGTGCTATGCCAGGGTTCATTGAATAATGGAATGGGTTTTTAATGTGCAGAAACACAACACCAACTTCTAGTGTGTTCTGAGCACCTCTTTTTATGCTGATAAACAATCATGCTTTTTGCCTCACACAGACACAGATCCATGCTGCCTCAAGGGCTCATCTGTATGTGAAAAATATTCATACCTTTTGATTTTCCTACTTAAGAATATAGTGATAACAAATATAAAAGACCTAGAACGGATCTTGATAAAATCCTATTTGCACACAGTTTGCTAAATATTGTCAGGATGGTAAATTAATCTGATTAATTGTTGTATTTAAGACAAGGATTACAGCAACATACTCATTATTCAGTCACACAAGTCACTAGATGAAGACAGTTCTTTAAACTCCAAGTAGGATCCTTTGCTCCTTCAAAAGACTTTCCACCTCTAGCAAAGATAACTGCAAAACCCAGCTTGCTCTACACTTGTATTCATTACTGTTGATGAACAACTGCTCTGTAGCAATGTGCAACAGAAAGTTGCTGCTAAATGTGAGTAAATAATGTTGAACACTGTGGAAGCTATCCACTGCATGGCTATCAGCCTCCTCACAACTGGGAAGTCCCTGAACAAACTCAGAAGTGGAGTGGGCAGATAAAAAGACAACCTGACCAAACTGCACTACCTAGAAGAATCCTCCGCCTTGTACGACTGTGGAGCAGAACAAACAACTCTGCATCAGCATGCTTGCCCACTATGCCCTGCTTCATGCACAGAGGAAAAATTGTTTAAGGCTACAGGCAATGTGGTCACTGTTGCCCATTTTTGGTGAAAAATTATTCAGTGCTTGTGCTCCTTCTGTTTTTTTATCAGTTGTATACTTATTTATGCAATGCTTTTGACACGAAACAAAAATAAACTGCATATATCGTACATATGTAATAATGTTAAATCAATGCACCCCAAAACCGTATTTATTATTTATTTATTTCATTTATTTCTAACCCACCCTTCTCTACCCCCAAAGAGGGACTCAGGGCGGCTAACAAAAAGGCAACAATTCGATGCCGCATACACAGGATACAAAACAGCAACACATCATAAATTACTACAAAACAAATTAAAACAATCAAATATCAATAATTTAACCACATAATCCCTGTTCCTCACTCATAGGCTGTCCAAGCCAAATCCACAATCTAATAATAATATACTAATCATTCAGAAAGTTGTGTATATAGTCATTTCTG
The DNA here is from genome assembly GCA_030556195.1 of Anolis apletophallus. Lineage (NCBI taxonomy): Eukaryota > Metazoa > Chordata > Lepidosauria > Squamata > Anolidae > Anolis > Anolis apletophallus. The sequence goes on along the minus strand of JARBWK010000013.1, from coordinate 31,872,501 downwards.
TCCCAAAGCCTTGATTTAAAATTCAGGTGTCAGACTCCCTAATTTAGGAACAATGAAGCATGGAACATCAATCATCTTCTTCACACAACTAAGTCTACATAGCCAGTTACATAAATGGCTCCCAGGCACAACTCATACAGTATTAAATTATCAAGATAACTTTAAAAAAATCAAATTTGATGATCCTAGAATGTTGCTTTCCTGTAATCCAAGAAGCAATAAACCCCACTAAGTCCAACTACCCAAGACTTCCATAAGATTATTGTGTCTTTTAGAGTTGTCTCTTTTAGAGCATGAATCCAAGGACAGGGACTTTATTTTCTTCATAAGCTTCTATAGGAGCCTTTCTCACCCGTCAGATGAATAAATTAAATGGCAATCAATGCTTTCTTTTTTAAATGAAACTGCCTACACTGCATACCAGGGGTGGGCAACCTACGGCCCGCGGGCCGGATGCGGCCCGGCAGCCGATTCTGTCCGGCCGGAGGAGAAGGGAATTGGGGGCGGGGCCAAGAGGAAGGGGTGCCGCTGCCGCCATCCCATCGCGGGCTCTGTGGGGCCTGTGTTGGCAGACAGGCCGGAGGAGCGGCGGCTTTGGAGTGCCTGCATCCCTGGAGGCGATCCGGGCCTGCAGCGGGAGCACTCGGCGACCTGCGGGGGCTGATCGCCCTGGCGACCTGGAAGAGTTGATCGTCTTTCGGGTCGCCAGGTCAAATAAGCCACCTCAGATCGCCAACTGCTCCCCCTGCAGGCCCGGATCACCTCCAGGGTTGCAGGCACTCCATTGCAGGGCGATCAGCTGGGGAACGGCTCTGTTCTGCTGTGGAGGCAGCTGGGTCCACTTTGCCATCCTCTGGGTTGGGGCCATTCCATCTTGGGATCCTTCCTCTCTTGAGGATGTCAGCCTTCATTTTGGTTCGCACCTTGTCTTCTTGAATTTAATTTAATTTTAGTGGTTTTTATTAATATTTTATAATAATATAATATATAATATAATATAATAATGTTATATTATATTATAATTTCAATATATTATAATGTCTATATATATACTATAATAATTATGATATTAATACTAATAATATATGAATATTTCTTGATATATTAATATGTTAATATTAATGATGTGTAATATATAGTAAATATAGTAAATAAATAAATAATGTAGATTAGAATGTAGTTCAGCCTTTAGGTGTGACCCTCCATAATATTTTTTGGCTTTCGTGTGGCCCCTTGGGAAAAATAATTGCCCACTACTGTTGTATACTCATGTATAAGCCTAGGAATCTTTGGAGAGGGGGTCTTTCAGAAAATGGATTGCTACATATGGATTACATGAAAGAAAGTAAAAGGTTAGAAGCTGTTCTAACATGCATCATGCACATTTCAACTGAAAGAGCTATAGTTACTAAAGCATAATGCAGAAGGTACTTCATAAGAATAGCAGATTTAATGGATTAACTGGATAAAGAAGGTGTGCTCTAGAGTGAATTTAGATGCTTTAGGAACAAGAGAGTACAGCTAATGATAATGGAGAATCAGTTATTCAACAGAGCTTTTGAATGCAGGATAATTCAGACCGTGTGGGTAGTGTTATTAGGTTAAACTAAGGGAGTGTTTAAAAGCATTGTTAAACAAAGATAAACTTCAAAAGATCAGTTTTCAGAAATTAACGGAATATTTTCAAGATTGCTTTTATCATCTCTAGAATTGCAAATCAGCTCTAGTTGATACAAGTCAGTCAATCAGTTTTACTTCAATCTAGAAGGAAATCTGAACATTTCAACAATAGTTTCGCTGTGTTAATACATTTAGAGCAGTAGGAGGAGTAAGTGTTTGTGCTTCCTTTAACTCCAAGAAAAGGGGAGGGGATCTCAAAGGAACATGTAACAAGAAACATAAATTCAAAGTAAATTGATGTTGAGTCCCTTATTCCAAGCAGTGATCGGACTTAATTTAAAAACGTAAGAAACCTGTATGTGACTCAGAGTTCAGTACATTCCTCCAGTCTACTGTTACCACAGACCAAAACAGAGTTGAGTTGTGCTCATTCAGAACTAAAGACTCAAAAGTCGCCTTCGGGCTGAGAGAGGCGGTATAGAAGCATAGCAAATAAATAAAAGTAATAGGAATACAGGCAGTCCCCAACTGCTCCCTTGAGCAAGGAGCTTTTCCAGAGGAGTTAAAAGAGGCGGTGGTTAGTCCATTGCTGAAGAAGCCCGGTTTAGACCCCGCGGCTCCCTCCAATTACCGCCCAGTGTCCAATCTATCGTACCTGGGCAAGGTAATTGAGAGGGCAGCAATGGACCAGCTGCAGGCATTCTTGGATGATGCAACCTGGCTAGACCCCTTCCAGTCCGGCTTCCGTTCGGGCCATGGGACGGAGACTGTCCTGGTCTCCATCACAGACCTACTCCGTTGCTATTTGGACCGAGGCGGATCGGCGCTGCTCGTGTTATTGGACCTCACAGCAGCGTTTGATACTGTCGATTACCAACTTTTGACACACCGCCTGGCGGCAGCGGGGGTAATGAGGACAGCCCTCAACTGGCTGTCCTCCTTCCTCCAAAACTGCCTGCAGCGAGTGAAGTGGGAAGGGGTGGTCTCCAAGGGCTCCCCCCTGCATTGCGGAGTCCCTCAGGGGGCCATTCTCTCCCCACTGTTATTTAACATCTACAGTACATGCGACCACTCGCCCAATTGGTACGGAGTTTTGGGCTGGAATGTCATCAGTACGCTGATGACACCCAGCTCATTCTGAGGATGGACCCCGGGGTGGACTCTGTACCCGATAATTTCAATCTCTGCCTAGAAGCCGTAACTGGATGGCTGCGAGCCAGTATGTTGAAGGTGAACCCGGCGAAGACGGAGATCTTGTGGCTGGGCCGCCCGGGAGAGGTAGAGACCCAGTTGCCGACGTTCGACAGCGTGGCTCTTCGCCCGCAACCGTCAGTAAAGAGCCTAGGGATCCGGCTGGACGCCCAGCTGTCTATGGAGGCGCAGATTGCCTGCGCCTACAAGCTAGCTTTCTACCACCTACGACAGGCAAAACGTCTGGCTCCTTACCTCTCCCGCTGCGACCTGGCCACGGTGATCCAAGCCACGGGCATCTCGAGGCTCGATTATTGTAATGCGCTGTACATTGGCCTACCCTTGTCGGCGATCCGGAAACTCAAGCTGGTGCAGAACGCTGCAGCACGTCTGCTCTCAGGAGCACCAAGATCTGCCCACGTGACTCCACTTTTGCGCGAGCTGCACTGGCTTCCTATTGAATTCCGGGTCACCTTCAAGGTGTTAGTTTTAACTTTCAAGGCCTTATATGGTTTGGGGCCAGTGTACCTGAGGGAGCGGCTTACCCCTTATGTGCCCAGGAGATCACTGCGCTCAGAGGGGCTCAATCTATTGGATGTGCCGGCCTTTAAGGTCTATAGACTTGCTAGCACGCGGCAGAGGGCGTTTGCCGTAGCTGCGCCAACCCTGTGGAACACCCTCCCCGAAGAGCTGCGAGCCATCCAAGACTTAATGCCGTTCTGTAGAGCTGTAAAGACCTGGCTATTCAGACAGGCATTTGGTCCATAACCAATGCCGTGTTATCAGCATCCTGTTGTGTCGCTGTCAGCATATTCCTACTGCCATTGCAGTTCTGCTAGAATTTGATTTTAACTGGGGGTTTTATCTGGTTTTATTGCATTTTATGTGGTCATCTGTTTCTAACTCTGTAAACCGCTCTGGGCTCCAGAGAGAGCGGTATATTAAGTCGAATGAATAAATAAATAAATAAATAAGTTACAAACAAGATAGGGTACATAGGTTCGTTCTTAAGTTGAATTTATTTGCAATCAAGACAGGTCGAGGAAAAAGCACTCTTTCTAATTTGGCCAGAAAGGTGCACATTATAGTCCATGTGTGATTAGAATCCGTTTTTTTAAAGCTTTCAAGCAATTGAAAGGTAAATGATAGAATTAGATAACCTTTCCTTCCAGGAGCCTCTCCTGTTTATTCTGCCCCAGATTCTTTGAGATGTAGTTGTTGTGGAATGAATGCAATTTGACACCACTTTAACACCCCTGGTTCATTGCTATGGGATCCTGGGTCTTTAGGCTTCTCTGCCAAAGAGTGATGCTGCCTCACCAAACTACAAAACCCAGCACAGCATGGCATTGAGCCAGGGCAATTAAAAGTGGTGTCAGACATGAAGGAAAGGTGAGGAGAGGTGGAGAAATACAAGGAGGATGAAGGAGATATTGGATCTCCTCACTCTAGAGCAGTGGTTCCCAACCTGTGGTCCGCGGATCTCCAGTGGTCCGCAGGAACTAAAATATGATCCGCGGTCTCACCATTACTATACCCATTGCAATTAAGAGTTATTGGTCTTGTGAAACCGTCTTATAGTGCTGAGGTTTATTAAATAGGGTTTTATGTGGGCGGGCAGATGGTGACTACTGAATGACATGTGTTCTGCATAAGAAACTAGAGCTGATGTGATCTATACAATACAATTTTCTGAACCAGCACTTCAAATAACCAAACCAAATCTAAAGTTGACCAAAAACTGATTTGTAACCCTTTTGGTTGGAGAGTGGTCCCTGGTCAGAAAAAGGTTGGGAACCACTGCTCTAAAGCATCTATCCACTTTAAATCCAGCTGCTGCTTTCTGTAAAATTCTGGGGTTTGTAGTTTAGGAAGGGGCCTTTAAACTGCTCAGCCAGAGGTGTCCTGTGCCTCATTAAACTACAAACCCCAGAATTCTTCAGAAGGCCACAACCCAACTAAAAGCGGAAGAAAAAGATAGGAGGTGGAGAGATATGAATAGGAGGAAAAGGAAAAAGGAGTTTGATAGGAAGAAGAGATTGATAGGAAGAAAAAGGAAAATGGGGTGGAGAGATACAAATATGCTTCAGCTCAGCGCTAAGATTTCATGGCAGCACAATGCACAATCAGGTTTACAATGGGGGTATTCAATTTCTGTTTAATCCTTTCATCCAGGTTAAACAGAGAAAGTTCATCAACAAGCTCACCTGAATATTTCCAAAGTCCACATTTTCATAATGGAAGTGGGCACATTCAGCCATCTTTGGGAAGTGGCCCTTGGTAAAGGATAATCTGAAATAGAAACGATAAATCCAAACTGAGTTATTGCAATCACTGAGGCTGACTTTGTGTGTAAAAATAAAGACTGTACCAAAAGTATGATCCAGGCACAAAGTAATCCCAGATTCATAGGAATGTGCAGGGTGGTCCATATGACACAGAAAAAGCAGTGAGGAAACAATTCTGTGAGGCACAAACTGTTGGTTGTTATTTGCCATGAAAGTGGGTATTTCAGCCCAGTGCCTCAGGGGAGAATGCAGGTATTAGGTGCCCATTCCCTTCATACAAACAACAGGTGAAACAAACTCAGCAACATCCAACACAAATGAAACCAGAGCTTTACCTGTGAAAGGGGTCACAGCCCACTAGTCCTGGGAAGGTAGATCTAGGGAAGCAGAACATTTTTTTCCATATCTTTTATCTAGTTTGAATATGACAATGACCTGTAATTGTCTACCGTCATTCCAAATATTAGAGAGGCTACACTTTAAACAGGTTCTAGAGCTAATTGAGATTCCTAGGGCAGGTATTTCTGGCTGTAAAATGAAGAGACTGTGATCATCACTCACTCTTCCCGCAGAAATTTGAGTGAAAATGAGATTTAGCATTTGGTTTCTTCCCCTTAAAAATAGGGTCATCAGCTATTCTGGCAAAATCAGCAGATGATAAGTGGATGATCCGAATAAATCTATCTCTGCTGGACAGTCCTCTGAACCTTAAACCAACATTATAGCTAACGATGTACAAATCCACCTAGTAGAATATATAGCGAAAATCATTCTGCTTGAAGCAAGAAAACAGATGGAGCAAACAGGACACAATTACAAGATGTGGTTTAAAATGGCACTTATAAGGTAGAGTATTTTTTTCCAAACGTTCAGTATTTGAGGCAAACATTTTGGCACAACTTCCCGTAAATTAAATGTGTAGGTAGGCACACTTCCACTTTACACACAACAATATTTATTTTTAGGTTCCAATCTGACATCATGCCAAACCAACCTGATAAGGAAGCACATCTTTGGCTTGTTTTGATGTCTGCAATGATAAATCAGGGATTGCAAACCAGAACCAGGAGAAAAGTCTGAGTCAACAATACTGGTGTTAAGATACTGTCTTTAGACATTGCAGACAACAAAGGCAGATAAACAGGCTCAAAATAAGAATGGTAAAGATACCTCTCCTAGCTACAGCTAATTCATTGGGGAGAAGAAAAAGGGTCATGAACCCATTCCATCACATTATTAGAAACCAGAAGCTACACATCTGCATGAGATCATTAAACCAAAATACTGATTTGGTTAACCCATCATTATTACCAAAATAGTTGATAATAAAATGCTTTGGGAAAAAAGGACAGAAAAGTTAAGATTTATGAATAATCGTCCGTTCTTTCTTCGTTTCCAGGTGCACATTGAGCATCAAAAATGTGGATGGGCTTTCAGTCATTTGAATAACTTCCTTGGTATTTTAGGATAACATTCACTTGTTTTTCACTCATTTGTCTGTTTTACACAACAGTGTCAATCACAGAAACTAGAAAAGTATCAAATACGAGACAAAACAGCTTACTTTTTCACATTTTTCACTTTCATGCTGGCTGTGCTCCCACATGTCCGCAGCGGTAGCTCCCCTGAAATCTCAGGGATGTCTGCTCCTCTCGCCTGATGAGGAACAAAAGAGTGGGAAACATTTGAGTGCTTTTAGCAGTATTACAAATTCCCATAGTGAAAATACTTCTCTGAATCTTGGAAAGTAAGTTTATTGAGGGGGAGAAAACAAAACTGTGTTGTTGAAGGCTTTCATGGCCGGAATCACTGGGTTGCTGTGAGTTTTCCGGGCTGCATGGCCATGTTCCAGAAGCACTCTCTCTGGACATTTCACCCACATCTATGGCAGACAACCTCAGAGGTTGAGGGGTCTGTTGGAAACTAAGTAAGTAAGGTGTATATATCTGTAGAATATATTTTTCCCCTACATTCCACAGATATATAAACCTCACTTATGTGGATGAAACGTCAGGAGAGAATGCTTCTGGAACATGGCCATACAGCCTGGAAAACTCACAACAACTTAAAATTTAATGTTGGTCTGTTGAAATGTCTCCCACCCTGAGCATTCCAGATATATACAGTGTTCCCTCACTACTTCGCGGTTCACTTATATTGTATTTTGCTGTTTTGTGGGATTTTGCCGCCACCGCTCTCCAAGGCGCTTTCCCTCCTCCGTCCTACCTCCAGCCTTGAAGGGCCTTTCCTTCCTTTCCTTCACTTTATTTTAAGTTTATAAAGACTTAAAATACTGTATAACTACTAAAATAATGTATACATATTAAAATAAATAGAGTATCCCTACATCGCAGTTTTTCTAACCCCAGCAATAAGTGAGGGAACACTGTAAACCTTTTTTTCCTTGTTCCCAACAGACCTCACGACCTCTGAGGATGCCTGCCATAGATGTGGGTGAAATGTCAGGAGAGAAAGCTTCTGGAACATGGCCAGACAGTCTGGAAAACTCACAGCAACCCAGAAAACAAAACTATTTTTCAAAACGATGAATAGATAGTAGGTTTCTAAATCCACATTTAAATTCTTAAATGTTTGCATAGAAAAAATGGACACAGCTTTTTCACTATACCAGAAGGAAACTCTTCAGTTACACAACTCCTTATATGCAGAGCAATGTAGTCATATAAGAACCAAGTGAGAACTATCAAATATAGGAATTCCTGCACGTTTTGCCTTTGTGCCTCCTCCATTCTCTCACTTTGGGCTCATTTAATCTCATTTTCTCTAGTTTGAGTTGTGACTGTTGCTGGGAATTGCTAACTGTATTCCGGATTCCCCAGTTCAACACATTGATAAGACAAAACCTGTAGAAATCATTTGTGATGTTCATCAGATCTCAAAGAGGTGAGTCCTAAACATAAAGGCAGAAAATGGGCTTAAGTGTCTCCATCCTTGAAATGCTTCACACCATATATGGCACAAGTCTCTATAGCAAAAAATGCCTGGCCCAAGCCACTACCTGGATAGAAAGCTTCCTAAGAATTTCAGGAAACAAGTCATCAACAGCATAACTGGCTTTATTTTTTAAACAATTGAAGTATATCCATCAGTTTAAGGCAGATGCTGCCCCAGTTCTATTTCTGAAAAACAGAATACAACATGTTTATGACTGTAACTAATAGTTCACAGAGCAATCATTGTACAGATTCTGCTAGAAACATTTCAGGACATTTTTAAACAAAACTCCAGCACACCTGCTGAGGATAGTTTTTCAGCACTAAGTTGAAGTGTCTTGATCTATGTGACAATATTGGGTTCTCAGTGAGCAGCAAGAACAAGCTCACCGCATCTGGGTGTTTTGCCAGGAAACGGGTGCTTTTATTATCAGGAGTGTCACAACTATTGTTATGACTGGATTACATCCGCCCGAGGCTTTCTCTCCAGTATTTGTCATATCTCAGCCAAGGTACTGAGCCAGCCAAGGTGCTTTGACCAAAGGCCTGTCAACTTGATGTTGACTCCCCTGTTGCCCTTGGCACTTGCTTTTGTTGAATGTGTGAAACTGAAGTTGAACTTGGCCCTCACAATGGTTTCTCCTAGATAAATCTTCCTACTATTTTGATAACACAAGTGTCCCAAGATTACAAGGCAGATGAAAGCAGATGATGTGACAAATGAGGCCACAGGAGCACATCTGTTGTTGACTGGTGCCAAAGCTAATGCTTGTGGTCAAGGCTTCTGAACACACTGCACCCAGAGCATAGTAAAAGAAATTAGAGGCTATTAACTTTGGAAAAACATCACACACACTCATTCTAGATTAGGCATAATCAAGATCTTTTTTGGTGGGGGCTGCATTGTATGCTGCTTTGGGGCAGGTGGGCCAGGCTGGGAGGGAGGGGGTGGGCGGTAGGCCAAGGGTAAATGGCATGGGGGAAGGTGGTTGGCACAAGGGGAGTATTTGGTACCTGAAGGGAGGGTCCCCACTTAGCTTGGAGACACAGTGGCCCACTGTGTTCCCAGGCTGAGAGGAGGAGGCAGGCCTCTGCCGAGAACTCTCAGCAGCCACGTGTCTCTGGCGCAACCCTCCCCTCCGCCTAGGGATGCTGCAGGATGCCACATCTGCACGCTGAGAGGTGGGTCGAGATAGACAAGGGCCAGAGACAAGAGCCCAAAGGGCCACATCCGGTACAAAGGCCTGGGTTTCCCCATGCCTGTTCGAGGTTGTGCTGTTTTCTGTGCTCCAATATGTAAATGCAACAGCTCACCTTCTGTCATCTGGAGGTCGGGGATAAAGGTTTTCAACTGCTTGCTTCAGCTGATTAGTTAGAAATCAGTTTGTTTGTTTTCTTTGTTTATTTTAAAAGAGAGAAGCAACTAAAATACACTTGTGGATTATGTACTTCTCTTAATCTTTTTTTTCTTAGAAATGATTTCTTTTATCACAACCAAAAGTCATTCACTTTACATTTTTAAGAACACAACGGGACCTGTTTCACTCCATATTCTGAAGCAATTCCAACCACCCTAAAATGTCATTTTGAAGTTACAATTCTATACATATATAAGTGTTAGGATTTCTGTAGAGCAACTGTAGTAGTGCCTTTCTTGATTAGATTATAACTGTGAGGAGAAAAAAGGGAAGAAAAACAAAGATAGGTAATTTTTCCTATGCAGGCAGTCCTCAAGTTATGAACAGGATAGGTTCTGTAGGTTTGTTCTTAAGTTGAATTTGTATGTAAGTTGAAACATGTACATTTTAAAGTGTAACTCCAACTAATTTATATCTGTATCTTTGTATAGCATAGGAAAAGGTTAACACCCCTGTGAGATTTCTTTTCCTGCCTGTGCCCCTGTTCAGAAGATTTCACCTCACTTTATGCCCCTGTCATCATTGGATTTGAAAAAATTGTCTTGTTGTGGAAACAAGGATTGCCGATAAAGCTTCAGTGGAGACAACTTTTTTCCATGATAACTCTTCCATGAGTGAATTTCCCTTCCAAGGGACAGATTTCTCTCATTTCCTGTTGTATCAACCCCGTTCTTAACTCTAAGTCATTTATAAGTTGGGCGTATGTAACTAGGGGATTGCTTGTATATCACTACAGTTACCAAGGTCACCTTCAGCTGAAATCAGGTATGAGTTGTAAATTGTAGTACCATCACATATAAACATTAGTCATTAAATTAAGTGGCAATGAACAATGCCATTTGTTTTGAATGACAGCTGGTCAGAGAAATGAGAAGCTAAATCACTAAATGCATTCATAACATGTCAAGGGCAAAGTAATTCATTTCTTGGAGGTCCTATATTATTTGCTGACATTGATTCAGGAGCAACAAAAGCAGTGTGCATTTATGGGCATATTTAATATAGATATCAAAACTAATAGATATCAAAACTGGAGAATCTTTATTTGTCAAAGAGTTTGAATTTTCAGCTAAAAAACGGATAATCATTAAATTACAACATAGCTATAAAGCTTCATTTTTTTCATGATTCCTCTATCTCCAGATGAAAGAGCAAACTGAGCTTAATCTTAACTAAGACTGTTTCAAATTATGGTTCATTAAGATGGTTTGTGCAATAAACCATAGTTTGTTTGTTTGTTTATTTGGGCTTGTCTGTCACCACTCCCATCCGGCTCGGGGCAACTTACAACAGTTAAGACCAATAACAGCTTAAGATTTAGGTAATAGACTGTCCTTAGCCTACAAAACAAGTTTCCAAACTCCTCTGTACTGCTGGACCAATACAAAAGTGTCTCTAAATCTGGGGAAAGTATATAGCTAAAGTAGGTTTAGAGTTGTGTCACCCTGATCTCTTAAAACAGCATTTCTCAACATGGGAGTTGGGACCCCTGGGGAGGTTGTGATGGAGGTGTCAGAGAGGTCGTCAAAGTCCATCAGAAAACAACAGTATTTTCTGTTAGTCATAGGATTTCTGTGTACCAAGTTAGATTCAATTCCATCGCTTGTGGAGTTCAGAATGCTCTTTGATTATAGGTGAACTATAAATCCCAGCAACTCCCTAATGTTAAGGGTCCCCCCCCCCCCAACTCCACCAGTGTCCACATTTCGGCATATGGAGTATTTGTGCCCAGTTTGGTCCAGATCTATCATTGTTTGATTCCACAGTGCTCTCTGGATGCAGGTCAACTGCAACTTCAAAACTCAAGGTCTATGCCCACCAAATTCTTCCAGTATTATCTGTTGGTCATAGGAGTTCTTTGTGCCAACTTTGGTTCAATTCCATAATTGGTCACGTTCAGAATGCTCTTTGATTGTAGGTGAACTATAAATCCCAGCAACTACAACTTCCAAATGACAAAATAAATCCGCCCCCAACCGCACCAGTATTCAAATTTGGACGTAGCTGGCATTTGTACCAAATTTAGTCCAGTGAATAAAAATACATCCTGCATATCAGGTATTTACATTACGATTCATGGCAGTAACAAAATTGCAGTTCTGAAATGGCAATGAAAATAATGTTACAGTTGGGGTTCACCACAACATGAGGAGCTGTATTAAGGGGTTGCAGGATTAGGAAGGTTGAGAACCACTGGCATAGACATATGGTTGATTACTGATAACTAATATCAATGTATATGGTGTATTACAGAATAAGGGAAATGCAAACACAGACCAACCCTCCAAAGGAAAGTATTGACTGCGGTTGCTGCTGTTGTCTTCTTCCAGCCAACTCTACGTCTAGGTTTTTCCCTACAACATTTATTCAGAGATGGTCTGCTATTGCCTTCCCTATGACAGAAAGTTTATCACTGGTAGCTATACTAAATTAGCGGGCAAATATATTGGACCTCTGATAAGGAAAACAGTCATTGAATTACCAGCAGCCATAGAAGACATTCTATCGTACATGCTCTTCACCTCATTGCTATCAAGTACAGCCAAGACACACTTATAAAACCCCTTTAAAGCTACTATTTTCTTTATAATTACTCTGGGGGAATATTATCTCAATTGAGGAAATATACATCTTAATTAAGAGGCCAGGACACTGGAACACTATTCTTAGCTGTATCACATCTACATGAGCTTCAGGAATTTTTTCATCTAAAACGTAATTCTCCACAAACACTCTTATACAAAAATGTTCTGAGACCCTGAAAACTAACAAAGCGGTTGTTGTTATGTGTTCGGAAGAGTAAAAAATTCCCCAAGACTGAGACTAGTGAGGAATCAGTTCCACTCAGCCACTTTGAGTCTCCTTGTGAAGAGAAAAAGCAAAATATAAATAAACAGAATAGCATTAATAAGAATAGGAATAATCACTCGGGAACCACAGTGCTGCAGGAAGTTGTATCTCTGGCCTCATGCAGCATGACTGGAGATGAATGAGTCTAGGCGTATAACATCCAATTTTTTGGAATAGGCTAAGTGCTTAATCACAGGGGAAACACAGAAAGAACAGGGGTAACACGTTTCATCAAAAGTAGGGCTCTCCTCCAAGGGAGACTTTTTATATGCTTATCTGAAGCAGAGCTTTGGACGTGGTTTAACAACCCAGCCTTTAAGAAGTGTCTTCAATTTAACTGCAGAAAACAATGTTGTCCACAAGATCCAGAACTAGCAATGAACCATTTATTAGTGTCTGACCTTGTTGGGACTGGCCTCTCGCCTGCTTGACGCTATAGACTGATTTTAAACCCTGGATTGTTACTGGACTTTGCTTTAGGATCCTTCTCACTTCCTGTTTTGACCCTGCCAGTGTGTCTGGATTCTGCCGTTGGGTGGTTTTGCAATGAGATGGACAGAACACAGCAGGTTTGTTAAACATAGGCCCTAAGGACATTTCTGAGGCTTTCAAGGGCTCCCTAAAATATTTGGAATACCTGAAATCTCATTCTCAATTAAGATACCACCCATAGAGACAATGGGGACATTTTTGCTAAATCTTTTCTGCCAGCATTTGGTGATTAAATGGAACGTATGCTTTAATTTTTGCCTTATTTTTATATAAAAAGGAAGCCCTGAAAAAGCCCACACCTTCCCTAGGGGCTGTGTTTTCATTTAGTTCAAAACAAAAGTTTGATAATCTCAGAGGGTGAATACCAGCATGCAGCTGAGGGCCACTATGGCTTCCCAAACTCCTCGAATTTGCCCACTCCTGCCTTATAGACATTGGATCTTGAGTTCTTAAGATTGTGCCACAGAAGCTGCCTGTCTGGAAGCAGAGCTTTGGCATAATGTTTGATAAAGGATTATTATTTCCAATGATGAAGGATTCTTCATAATATGCATGTTCAAAGCTTCTCTGCTTTAGGAATGCAACAAAAATAAATTGCTGGATAATGACAAAACTAACATGACATGCAATGGAAATATATGTATTCCTTCACAAAAGTTGCACAGTGAAAGCGGATGATGTTGGAATACAGTACATAAAAACAGTCTATTGACTAAGGATTACCACGGTTCTTCAGAGAACACAATTTGCACACACAATATGCACTGGAATTTCAGGCAGGACTAAAACAGTTTGCAGAATAGCAGAGAATGAAAGCCACAAACCAAAGTTCATGGAACACCATGTCTTGTTTTTATTCATGAGCCATCCACAGTGGCAGATGCAGTCTTTCAAGCGCCATATTATTTTTATTTAAATGGGTGCTTTATAAGAAAGTGTGTTTTAGCTTTGAAATAAAATTGCTTTTATTGGAAAGGAAAAGGGGAATTTATCAAGCTGAAGCCAGTCAGAATAAAGCACAGTTAACTTCAGTGCAGATCCACAGCCATGTATGGAATTTCTGTTGGAAAACATATATAATGACAAATAAGGGCCCTTCCACTCAGCCCTATATCACAGAAAAGAAAAATCCCACATTACCTGCTTTGAACTGGAATATTTATTTATTTATTTACTATATTTTTATGCCGCCCCTCTCAGCCCAAAGGCGACTCGAATATATGGCAATGTGGACTCAAATGACCCAGTTCAAAGCAGATATTGTGGGATATTCTGCCTTGATATTCTGGGATATAAGACAGTGTGGAAGGGTCCTAAGAGATGCCTACAAAATAAGTGAGCTCTACATTCTTTTACCTATTGCTGTTCTTGAGATGCCCAGAAATCTGAAATTTAAAACAGAGCTAAAACAGAGTAATAGAGAATAGCCAATTTGCAGTAAAAGTGGCCAAAGCCAACATGGCACTAAACAAAGTATTAAAAATTCTATTTTCTTTGCTTATATGCAGATGTAGCATCTTTTTCAGACAAAACCAGAAAATGGGATGAAAAAATAAATTGGGACAAGGCAGATAAAGAGAACACTGATGTAGTAGAACGAGGATAGCAAGGTCACTATGGTCCATGGAATGTTTTATGAAGCAACTGTGAAGGAAAAGAAAGACGCTTAATGAACAACCTGAAAGAAATGTCCCACACGTAAGCTGCAGTATGTTTTATGTACAGATTTATTTATAGCTTCAGCGAAGAGAAGTGGAGGCCTATCAATTGTTGTCCTCAGCAGGCTCAAGACTTAAATGAACAAAACACCTCAGGGAAACCAATAATAGCTCATGAACAGATTTTTATTAACAAACAGCTCCTTTGCTTCAGCTATTAAGGTTTCCAATGCAGATCCCGTTTTTATTGCTGTATGAATCAGAGGCTCTGTGGAAGCAGAGAACTGAGCAGCATGTCTTCAAGAAGTCAATTTAAAATTAATCTAAAAAGAAGCTGAAGTCCAGGCATCTTATCACTTATCCTTACTGGAAGCCAATCCTGTTTTATCCCAAAAGGAACTAGATTGGCACAGATGCATACTTTAAATTCATATGTAATCGAAGTACCATACCAAGTGTGAGGAAGACTATAATCTAAACTTGATTTGTCATAGTTAGCAACACCATACAAGCCAAGAACATATTCCACAGTTAACTATCATACTAGACAAGAACATATTCCACCAACATGCATTATTACTCTGCCTGACACAGTCACGAATGGTAGGTGCTTCTTGCCCTCCCCCCTCTTTTTCTCAATGCTTTAACTTAGTTTGAATCCAGATCTGTATATTTTTTCATAGGCGTAGATCGGAGGTTCCCAACTTTTTTTAGACCAGAGACCCCAGGGATCACTCTCCAACATTAGTACTAAAAGGGTTACTAATCAGTTTTGTCAAATTTAGATTTGGTTTGGTTATTTGGGGGTGCTGATTCAGAAAATTACATTGGATAGATCACATGAGTTCTAGTTTTTGATACAGAACCTATGCCATCCAGTAGTCGCCATCTGCTCACCCATAGAAAGCTATATTTAATAACCTAGAGCTGATGTGATAGTAGTAATCTTTTGTGGGTAGTCAGCCTCTCCCCTCCCGACATCCCCATTGCCTCAACACTATAACAGGGTTTAGCGAAACCAGTCGCTCTCATTGCCGCGTGGTTTTGAGGCAACGGTGTAGTAATGGTGAGGCCACAGATCATATTTTCATTGGGAACCAATGATGTAGACTCAAGAGATACCACTCTACAAAGGGAGGAAATGCAACATCACTGGACAAGTGGCCAAGATTTGGCCCAAGAGGGGGGGGGGAGGAAAAGTACTTGAACATTTTGTGACCAATTAATTATATGATATAAATGTTGACTAAAGCACTGTGAAAAGCATGATTTCTCACATCCATTTTCGGCCCAAGCTAATCTTGAAGCAGACAGGGCAGGTCAAGGGAATGCACCATTAGTTGGGATGCTCAAGCTCTTCACCAGTTCAGCCGAATAATAATGAGACATATCCCTACGTTAAGTATAAGATTTTTTAAAAGTTAAACACCAGCCTTACACAAGCTGTCAGAAGATGCCAATTACAAGACTCATTTTGGAGGGAAATAAAAGCTCTCGGCAAACATGGTTTTATTTTTAGAAAGACTAGTGAAGGCAAAATTTGACAGCTGCAAAAGCTAGGTCTTAATTATCATACGTGAGTCCTTGGTATGTATGTGCGTAGTATATCTGTGAGTGTATACAGGCTTAACCCTATAAATTCAGAGAGAGCTCTCAAGCCCTGGAAAAAAATTCAAATATTCATATAAACTGTCAAACCTATCCATAAGCTGCCATACAACTGCCAACTCAAAAGTGTTCTTCATTCCAGATCATACCTTTAGTAAATCACATCAAAAGTATGTAAGCAGACTCTATATGCCATACCATTTTTCTGTGGAGTCGAAGACTTCCTCAATCCAATACCGTTCACAGAAATCCATCTAAAATGTGTGTAGCTCAAACCTTAGGTTTCATTATGCTTGACTTTGGCACGGATACCAGAACACCTATCTTAATTTAAGAGAACAAACAATATATAATAGCTCTGGGAGGTTTTCAACTATAAGAATGACTTGCAAAACATTTAAATGGAAAGTGATGTCAGTCCGCACCAAGCATTGTCACAGATAACAGCAGGTAGAATGAAATCACTTTCTCAAAAGCACAGATGTCCGATTTGGAGATAGATAGAAATACAGAAATGAAAATTACCCTGCTCAGTGGTTCAGAGTGTAGATCTGGTTAGGCATGTATCCCATCTCCACTTTAGCCCATGCCATCCGACAATTTGTTATTTGGATGAGTTGCCTATTTCTTCCTCCTCCAAATGACAATCCCCTGGTACAACCAGAACTGAGACTGGCACTTTTTGCAGGATCCAAAGCAACATTCAACAAAGTAGTATACTTTTAATATGTTACATTACAGTTGCCATTATGCCAAGCATATTCTAGGGCAGGCCTGGGCAAACTTCGGCCCTCCAGGTGTTTTGGACATCAACTCCCACAATTCCTAACAGTGGAAGTTGAAGTCCAAAATACCTGGAGGGCCGAAGTTTGCCCAGGCCTGTTCTAGGGGTTTAAGTATAACTCCCCAAATCCTCTGCCATGCTGTCTGAGAAACCTGGGACTTGTGCGACAAAAAAACCTGGAAACACTCTAGCTTAATCACTATTCTAATCATTGTTACTCCCAGAAGGGAACTGTTACATAATTCAAACAACAAACTACCAGATAATACAGTTTGTGCTCTAATAGTTCAATGTATCAAACCCAAGATGAGCAGAGAGCGACCTAGTGATTACATGCCATAAGTATCGTTCAACCTAGAGAACAAATATTTTAGAAGATTTTGTGCAGTCGTTCTAATCTAATTCCCTTCATAACACCACACTGTTGCAAGTAATCAAAATATTTATTTATTTATTTATAGTTCAAACTTGCTATACCGCCACTCCCCGAGGGCTCGGAGCGGTTTACAGTTTGACATAAAAAATACAGAGCATACAACAAGACATGGGGGAAGTCATAGGGACAAGGGAGAAAGCTTGTTTTCTGCTGCCCTGGAGATCAGGAGGCAGAACAATGTCTTCAAACTACAGGAAAGGAGATTCCACCTAAACATTAGGAAGAACTTCCTGGCTGTTCGGCAGTGGAACTCCCTGCTCCAGAGTGTTGTGAAGACTCCTTCTTTGGAGGCTTTTAGACAGAAGTTGAATGGCCATCTCTCGGGGGTGATTTGAATGTGGTTTTCCTGCTTCTTGGCAGGAGGTTGGACTGGAGATCTCTTCCAACTCTATGACTATATCCAATACTGTTTGTCAGTGTCATTATATGAATGAAGCAAGATAAATTAATGTGCAATACAATGTTAACAGCAAAGGGAAAATACTGCTTTTCTGAAACAATGTTGTACATTGGTTTGTGCTCTTGACTAGGACACGTCTCACATCTGAGACAAAGCCAAAGGCCCCTTCTGAACAAATCTTCCCAATAAATCCCTGTGATAGGTTCTCCTTAGAATTGCCATAAACTGGAAACAAGTTGAAGGCACACAATAATGAAAAAATGAGCAAAATCCACTTCCACAATTACCCTTCACTGTAAGCACAAGTAGTACAAAGAGCAAAAGCTTACATAGCAGAAGCAGGTCAAATTTTAAAGGCTTACACCTGCACTTTCTGGGAGATGCAGAAACTAAATTATGAATATAAATGTATAGTCATGAAACACAAGCAAGAAACCTGTGCCAATACTAATATTCCATTTGTAAATCGAACAAAAATTAAAACTAATTAATTGAATTGCCCAAGTAAGGACAGATTTAAAGAAGTACAGTGTCACAGGTGCAATTAGTCATCCATCTCTCAAGTCTTGCATAGAACTCTACTACTCTCGACTGCTGCTTTGTCAGTTTTACCCATGATTTAGGCTAAAATTTCATTAAACGATTCAGCACTACAAGTTCAGTGTGTTCTGCATTTCCGGAAAAATGTTTATGTAGGTCTGATTTCGACCTCACTTTTCTCCAAAATCTGCAAGTTGGGGAAACATCTGATTAAAAACAGGAACAGATAAGTTGCACACAACCAAGAGTGGAAACGGGACTGACCAAAAGCTAATCACAGGAGACAGTACATATTCCTGTGATTCATATAAGAAAACAGAGTGATTCATGTGAGAAAAGCATGGCACTTAAGACCCAAATGAGCTTTCTTCATCTGTTCTAGTTAAATGTTGGAGGGGCTTGGAACCAAAGCAATAGTCTTCTCTTGTCAGGGTCAAGTTTTAAGACAGTGATTCAAACCTGTGGGTCCCCATGTGTTTTGGCCTACAACTCCCAGAAATCCCAGCCAGTTCACCAGCTGTTAGGATTTCTCGGTGTTGAAGGCCAAAACATCTGAGGACCCACATGTTGAGGACCACTGTTTTAAGAGGTTTACAACAGTCTGATATTACCACACTCTTCTTCCAAGGCTCAATGTGTATTGAGATGAGAGAAGAAACATGCTCCATCAAACACCGCAGAGTCTTGTACCACTTTAAACAAACATATTAGACTTAAACTTCACAGATTAGATTCCATTTAATCAGATGTAGCAACTTGCAATAACATATTCTTAGACAGAATGGTCTCCCCATAGCAGATCAATAAGTTTGGGTTCAGAGGGTTTGGTCTCCTTACTCCATCTTCAGTGCTCTGCACACAACACAATACTGTGGTGGAGCACCATCAGAATTATTTACCCGATAATCAATGTAATTCGTTACATGTTCCTCCTCTGAGTTGAATTTCTACTGCCCATATACACCATATGATGAGCCTTTACATATATTGGAAGGGACTAATCGCAAGGATTTCCGGAAGCTATGGGGAGCAGGAGATGGGAGAAGAAGGTGACATGTTACTGCATGCCTAACAAGACAAAAGATGCAGAACAACACAAGTTCCTTCCTGTAGAGAAGAACTAACTTTAGCATTTGGCAATCCAAGACCTTTCACCATCCCAACCAAGCGAAGAGCTACAGCATTTTCTACTATAGCACTCAGAATTTGCAGCACTTTTTGTGTGTTTGTATGCCTGATGGAACAGAAATGAAGCAGAAGAAAAAATACAAATTAGATGAGCTTCACTTATTTCATTCTTCAAGTACCGTTTGTGAAATAAGCATATGAAGGAGATATTGTGCCAGGACTGGGGTTGTTACTTTTCAAACACCAATTTAAAGGCTTGGAAAAAGAGCATACTGAAATCCAAAGTTTTTCTTTTTCTGCAAGAAACGGTGTTTGTTCACACAATGTATTTTAACAAGGCTATTTTCCACTAGAAAATCATACATGGTATGGATCCTAGCTGACAGAGTGGTTCATGCAAATTGAAAATCACTGCAACATTACAAAGCATTTAAATGATTACTAGCTGTGCTTTGGGGCATGTATTAATGGGAGAGAATCACCAGGCATCATCATCACCTCCTCCTTCTCGTCCTCTCTACGGGAATGTATATCTAAATACAGGAATGCTTTCCACAATTCTCAAATCTATACAGAAATTCATGTAATGATTTGAAAATAACCATGAAAAGCATAAAGCAATCACTCTGTACACGATAACATTTAAAGGACAATAGTTAAAAACAGCAGAACCGATTCTTTACCATTGCACTGAGAGTTTCTTCCCAATCTGGTCTTTCACGGGGATGGATGCTTCTCTGAAGCTCTGGAAGAAAATCATCCTCTTCTGAATGTAGAGAGGACTTCATCATCCTAAAGGAAAAAGAATTCCGAAGAATTACAAACTTGCAAAAGTTCAAATTACTGTAAACGTTCTTTAACTATGTTCTAAATCTTGCTATTTTACAATCTTGGGCTGGCTTTCTACCTAACAATACAGTGGAGATTCTAAAAGTGATGTTGTTGTATTGCTAAGAAATCATATAATAGTCTATTCGTAATGTTTATTTGAAACTTACGTCTTCCATAGTTTAGTAACTTGGAATCTAGACCAAGCCTTTCATCGATCTTTCATTATTAGGGAAGAAAACATTTTTAGCAAACCCACATGTTGAAGCATGTCTTTTAAGTGGATAACTGTTGGACCTGTGGCTTCAGCAGGGATTGTAAGGGATTGTGGGATCCACAGTGCATGATGGAAATGGGCAAGATGGAAATTTGCAAAGACAGTGTTTGGGAAAAGCAGTTATGGAGTGCAGTTCTCCTGAGAATCAACAGGGTAGAGATAAAGCACCTGGCCTGAGAGGCCTGAGATGGAAAGAAAAAATGTGTTAATTGGCAGTTCAAGGTTTCTGCTTCCAGCCGTGGTTTCAGTTTGCCAATTAAGGGGGTAGCGATGGAATTCTTTTGAAAATCAGATCTTGGACAACTTTGCAATCAAGCCTCATGTTTCTGGTCTCCTGTATTCCTGATTTTAAGATTCAAGTATGAACTTTGATTTTGCTTCCTTTGGATTATTCTAGTTATTGGACCTGGCTTCCTCTGGATTATTCTAGCTATTGGACCTTATCTCCTTGGATTTATTTAGTGACTTTGCAGCATCTATTTGCCCTTGGTCTCCTGGAACATTACCCTTGGATTATTGATTGTTTTTATACCTTTTTTCTTCATACATCTTACTGCTCATATTGAATAACTGTTTGCTTCAATAAAAGACTTTCTATTCCAGCTGGTGTTGTGTGAGTGCATTTAAAGGGCCCTGGTTTCTTCTGGAGTGTGACAATAACTGAGAGCAACTTATGCTATGGAACTGCACAATCTGGTTATAGTAATGGTTTTTCATACATTGATTTATGTGAACAAATTATTTCATTGATTAGTACAGCACAAAATACAGGAGACAAGACAAAAGTCGCTCATTGGCCAAAACATAATACTTTGCAGTGTATAACAACCACTGAATCATTACTTTCTTCCTTTCCCACTGAAGCCCTATCCCAGTGTTTCTCAACCTTCCTAATGCCGTGACCCCTTAATACAGTTACTCATGTTGTGGTGATCCCCAACCATAATGTTATTTTCATCGCTACTTTATTACTGTAATTTTGCTACTGTTATTAATCGTAATGTAAATATATGATATGCAGGATGTATTTTCATTCATTGGAACAAATTTGGCACAAATACCCAATATGCCCAAATTTGAATACTGGTGGGATAGGAGGGTGGGTGGATTGATTTTCTCATTTGGGAGTTGTAGTTCCTGGGATTAATAGTTAACTTACAATCTAAGACCATTCTGAACCCCATCAACGATGGAATTGCGCCAAACTTCCAACACAGAACCCCCATGTCTTGAAGGGACTCACTGGTGTGAGCCTCCCTCCAGCCTCTTACGCTCTCCCTTGTACACATCTGAACCATGCTACCATGTGCCGATCACGGCTGCACTCCCCTCCCCGATTGGGAGTTTCAAAAACAGTCCTCCGCTTGGCTGCGAGGCCGGCAAATCACAGTGGAGGAGGGCTTTTGGTGGGATGGTTCACCATCTGTTTCCAAAAAGGAAGAGAAAGACAGGCAATCTCCAGCCTTCTCTGCCAAAGAGGTTCCTAAAACCATCAGAAATATATGTCTTCTCGTGGTCTCTGATGACTGCTCTGAAACCCCCTTGCAACCTCCCCAGGGGTCCTGACACCCAGGTTTAGAAATGCTGCTCTATCCTAAAAAGAGGTTGCCAGCCTTCTAGATCATATATCTTTAAGATATACGCAGCAGAGTGGCAAGAGGTCATTGGTTTCTGTGGAAACAGCACTGGAGTGTATCACCAGAATCTTGCCAATGTGGAGAATTACAAAAAACTATGGGAAAGATAATTTTTGCCTTAAAATTAACCATGGTAGCAAAGGTTCTAAGTAACAGCAAAGAAAGGGAAGAAAAGAGTGCTTGTGTCTTATTCAGACTATTAGAATATATCCAAGGACCCCACATCTGCTGTTTTAAAAATTTACAGTGTTCCCTCACTTATTGCTAGGGTTACATTCCAGGACCTCCCGCAATAAGTGAAAAACTGCAATGTAGGGACGCTCTATTTATTTTAATATTTATTCATAAAGAGAACCCTAAATTATACATTTTGAGCATGTTTTCCAAGCCAAAGCTTGAAAAATTTAAGTAATTTAGATGACAACCTCTAAAATGGAGAGCGGTGAGTTGTGTTAGCTGGAGAGCCTTAAAAATTAAAAATTAGTCCTTCTGCAGTCCTCTTTTTGGGCCTTTTAATTAACATTAAAACTTGGTGGGTGAGCTCCCATCTGTTAGCTCCAGCTTTTCATTCAGGGACATGAGAGAAGCCTCCCACAGGATGGTAAAACATCTGGGCGTTCCATGGGCAACATCCTTGCAGATGGCCAATTCTCTCACACCAGAAGCAACTTGCAGTTTCTCAAGTCATTCCTGATACAGGGGGGGAAAACTTGGCTGAAAAAGTAATATTTTGAGCAGATTTGTGGATGCAAATGTATCCTTAACGTTTAAATGCTGCCTTTTTACATATCAATGTCAATATATACTTATCCTGTTGAAGCTTCTACATCCACCTGTCTAACATATACTGTGTCCTTTCACACAAGGGCTTTAAAATAAGGCATAACTCATCCCAATGAGCTTACATGCGGAATACGTCAGGCAAGAACAAATTCGCCTACAGTCAAAAATTATGTTGATATAAGCAACTGGATATGACCACAATAACAAGTCCCTCCTGGCATTTGTCTCTGCTAATTTGTAAGTCAATGCTTTTCTGGTTGCCTTCTGTATGAAAAAACGGATACATTATTCAATCCAAAACTAGGAAGTAACCAAAGCAACTATCACAGTAACTGTAATTGATTCTGTTTTAAGGCAACTAAGACATAAGGTCACATTAGGATTGTCATATTAAAAGTGATACTTCCACACAGCTTATTTTGTAATAGCTTTTCGGGCTATTTTTAGAATTATAGGGGGTATGTATTTTGCATCATAAACCAGTGACTTGTAGCATTATATATGATAGCTGTGGGTGTGTTATGAAACTACCAAAGAAATACTCTGGGTTGCTTTCGAGCAGTAAACTTAGCTGTTACATTTAATAACTGCAGCAAAGATTAGCTTCTTGGGAGGCTTTTAAAAGCAACATCCAAATCTTCCCAGGAAATACAAGTATTTGTAAATATTCCAAGATGGAGATACAGGACACTAGCTGCCTTTCTCAGTTAGTGTTGAAGTGCCAGTTATGGAACAATGCTGCAGGAAGTGCAACAATTCCATTAAAATATATGTCTCACCCTTTATCCAAGGACCCCAACAGCAGAAATTTTGACAGTTTAACACAACATAAAACAATAATAATTCTAGAAGACTGACTGTTTTATTTTGGGCATATTAAACCATCCCCAAAATAAAACAGTTTAAAGCAAGCCAAAATAGCTTAATAGTATATTTATTCCGTACTAAGACACATTTTTTCCTATATAAACATTTCTAAAAATGGGGTGCATCTTAGAATCGCAGGTGGATTATATGTATTTTTGGTGATGGTGGTACTGAAATTGGGTCACGTTTTATGACATCTTACAATTGAAGAAACATACAGATAGATAGATAGATAGATAGATAGATAGATAGATAGATAGATAGATAGAAAAAAGTAGCCACTAATGTGGACAGATATAGCATGTGCTGGGTATAATTAAAGTAAATAAAGACCTCAAATCAAATATTACCTCTCTACAACCATAAACACTCATTGAAATTTCGGTGCTGTCTCCTGTGTTGCTGTGGTGTTAATTACCTATCATCTATCTGTTCTACTATTGGATACTTCATTCCTGCAACATTTACTTATTACTTGTAGCACCCATGGGTCCGCCCGGGCCACGGGGGAGGGGTAATGCACCGGGGGTCCCGTTGGCATTGGGACCCGCACAGGCTGATAGGGACTCGGAGGATGAGTTGGAAGGCCCAGAGCAAGATTGGTCAGCCGTGCCTTTGCCCAGTCCACCGCCAGAGAGGTAAGCCTGGGAGTTCGAAGGGGAGCAGTCTCCCGGGGAAGGAGTGGACCAGGTGGAGATGGGAGGCAGCGAAGCAGATAGCGGAGATAGTTATGAATTCCCAAATGGCCGAGGTTCCCAGGAGTTGGCCGAGCAGCAGATGGAGGCTAGCGGATGGGAAACTTCGGGGGAGGCTGCTTCTCAGGAAGATAGCGATACTAGGCTGGAAGAGCGGGGCCGTTTCTCATAACAGGCGCAGGGACATAGAGGAGGGCAGGAGGAGCTGGCATCTGTCCCTAGACCGTCACCGTTCGGAAAGTAGAGACTGGAGGCGCAGGGCCCTAGATCGTCGGGGGTCCCGGCCGAGGGATTAAGTACGGCCCCGTGGGAACTGATCCTCAGTTCTCCGGCCACGTCTATACTGAATAGGCGCGAAGCGGAGTGGACCACAAGTTAACCGTGGTCATCAAGCCTTGCCTTGCCTTTGCCTTGTTTCCTGAGCCGCAGTGGTTTGCGGCACCTTGTCCTGGTTCCTGATTCGCATTGGATTGCGAAGCCTTGTCCTGTTTCCTGATCCGCATTGGTTTGCGGAGCCTTGCCACGCTTCAAACTATTTGCTATCCTACTTTGGACTATTTGCTTTATACTTTGAACATTTGCATTTATAAGACTATATACCTTTTTGGACTGTTTTTATATTCAATAAACTAGTTAGCCTTTTGCTACGCCTCCGTGTGTGTGTTAAAGGGGCAGTTCTAAGTCGGCGTTTGTGACAGTTGGCCGGAGAACTCCTCGAACCCCTTTTTGCACCACGGACGACTCAGGAACCGCAGGCAGCGCACTCCAGACTCCCATCGTCCCCCACTGTTGCCATGGCTAACCTGACTGATGCCCAGGTGCAAGAGATGCAACGAGAATTGGGGAGCTGCGGACCCGGGCCGGACGGCACCCGGGGTGAGCCCACCCGGCCGCTTCGTGGCAATCCGCCCAGGTGGAGGTTTTTGTTTGCCAAGTGGAACTTTATTTGGAGCAACGCCCCAACGAGTTCGCCAACGATCGAGCCAAGGTGGTTTTTGTTTTCAATCTGCTGGACGGGTCTGCGGCAACGTGGGCCACCGCATTGATCCGGGCGCAGTCCCCCCATACCAACACGCTGCAGGCTTTCCTGGATGCGATCAGGGAAACATGGGGGGCCCCGGTGAATGAGGAACTGGCTGAGAGGGATCTGGCCCGGCTGACGTGTAAGGATCTCTCCCTGCCGGACATTTTTCTAAGGAGTGCCCCCAGAAACCGCGTGGCAAGACCCCTCGAGCCTCTGCCGCCCCGGAGGGGCCCCAGAGGCCGAAGAAGCCATTCAGGCGACGGGGGAAGGGACCGCCGGGTGTAAGAGGGTTCGCTCACTCGGCCGCCGTCGCTAACCTCCCCCCTGAACCCAAGACGGACAGTTGTTCCTTGTAATGGTCAGTTTGTGGTCGCCCGAGAAGGGGCCGATGATGGTCCATGCCATGATTGACTCGGGAGCGACCAACAACTTCATCGATGCGGACTATGCCAAGTCTGCCGGATTAAATTTTCTCGATCTCCAAGAGCCCAAGGGTGTCCAAACCATTGATGGGAGAGTCCTGAAAACAGGGGCTGTAACTCAGTATACGGCTCCTACCAGGATGTGGACTAGCTCCCATAAAGAGGACATTTCTTTCCTTGTGACCAAGCTCCCAGATTTCCCATTGTCCTGGGCATCGGGTGGCGCGCGCGCCACGACCCCCAGCTCGCCTGGGCTAAAGGCAGCTCATACTTTCTTCGGACCATTGCCAGGGCCACTGCATGACGGCCCGGGCGTGCCTGGCCCAAGAAGTGGAGAATGTGGCCACCCTGCCCAAGAAGTATGCCGGATTTTGGGATGTCTTCAGTGAGAAGGAGGCGGAACGCTTGCCTCCGCACCGGCCCTATGACTGTGCCATTGAACTGCAACCGGGGGCCCCAAGCCCGCGGGAAGACTCTACCCTCTCTCGGACCCAGAGCAACAGGCTCTCCGAGATTTCCTGGATGAGAACCTGCGGAAGGGGTTCATTCGGCCCTCCCAATCCCGGCTGGGGCGCCGATTCTCTTTCACCAAGAAGAAATCGGGGAGTTGCGGCTGTGCAATGACTACAGGGAACTCAACAAGATCACGATCCGGAATCGCTATCCCCTGCCCTTGATCCCCGAGAGCTCTTGGAGCGGATGCGGGAGCCAAGGTGTTCACTAAACTGGACCTGAGGGGGCTTACAACCTTGTCCGGATTCGCCAGGGTGATGAATGGAAGACGGCCTTCCAGACCAAGTGGGGCAGTTTCGAATACCTGGTAATGGGATTCGGTTTGTGCAACGCCCCTGCTTGTTTTCAACATTTCATGAATGACATTTTCCGAGACCTGTTGGACCGCTACCTGGCGGTCTACCTAGACGACCTGCTGATTTTTCTCTCCGGATCAGGCGACCCATGATCGCCATGTCAAGGAAGTGCTCCAGAGACTGAGGGCCCACGGGCTCTATGCTAAGCTGGAGAAATGTGCTTTCGACTTCTGCGTGAGGTGGACTTTCTGGGCTACCGATCTCTCCCACGGGCATTGCCATGGATGACACCAAGGTCCAAGCCGTGGTTGACTGGGCACCCCCGCGCTAGCAAGAAAGACATTCAAAGATTCCTGGGCTTTGCGAACTATTACAGAAAGTTCATTCCTGACTTTGCCAAGTGGGCTGATCCGATCACCCAGTGATTGCGGGGAAAGGTGCCGTTCCGGGGACTCCGGAGGCCGATGTGGGGTTTCGCAAGTTGAAGCAGCTGTTCACCACCCAGCCGCTTTTGCAGCACCCAACCCCGCACCCCTTTCATCGTCCAGGCCGATGCTTCGATGTGGCGGTGGGAGCGATCCTGCTACAGCCGCAGGGGACGGACTTGTTGCCCTGTGCCTACTATTCCCGGCAGCTGACGGCCCGAAAAGAACTACACCATTTGGGAGAAGGAACTGTTGGCCATCAAGGTGGCTTTCGAGGTCTGGAGACACCTGCTTGAAGGGGCCAAGTTCCCCGGTGGAGGTTCACACCGACCACCGGAACTTGGAGCATCTGAAGTCCCAGCGCAAGTTGAACCAGAGGCAACAGAGATGGTCCCTGTTCTTTGAGCGATTCAATTTCCGCATTCACTATGTGACCCCCAAGCAGACCAAGCAAGCTGATGCGTTGTCCCGAAAGCCGGAGTACGTTCGTGAGGGCGACGGGCCGTCCGAGGCCCGGTTGCTTAAAGCGGAGAACTTTGCGGGCTGCTCGGGCGCTCCCTGTCAACCCTCCGGTGGCTCCGCCAGCCCCTGGCGACAAGAGACCCTTGAGCGTACGGGTCCAGGCTCGCCAGCGGACCGACCCGTGGGTGCAGGAGCAACTGACCAAGGGCCTCCAGCCCCTTTCCAGGTAAAGAACGGGTGCTTTACCACCGGGACTCTGTCTATGTTTCCCCTGGGCCCGAGCGGGCGGACATTCTCAAGCTTTGCCACGATAGTCGGGCCGCAGGCCATTTTGGGCTTTTCAAGACTTTGCAACTGGTCCTACGGGACTTTTGGTGGCTTAAAGTGCGGAGGGATGTGGAGGACTATGTGGGATCCTGCCCTGTGTGTCACCGGGCTAAGAACCAGGGGGGCAAGCCGGCCGGTTTGCTCCAGCCGCTCCTGACCCCCTCTGCCCCTTCAAGATGATTTCGGCCGATTTCATCACCGACCTCCCCAAGTCCAAGGGCTTCACCACGATATTGGTCGTGGTGGATTGTTTCACCAAGATGGGACACTTCATCCCCTGTGTGGGGGTGCCCACTGCCAAAGAGACTGCTGATATGTTTGTGCAACATGTGTTTCGGCTGCATGGACTTCCACAGAGCCTGGTGACTGACCGGGGCACCCAATTCACTTCCCAGTTCTGGAAGGCCGTCCAGAAGCTGCTGGGGATTGATGTGCGGATGTCCACGGCCCATCACCCGCAGACCGATGGCCAGACCGAAAGGGTCAATGCCACCTTGGAGCAGTATTTGCGCTGCTATGTCAACTATCAGCAGAACAACTGGGCGTCCTTGTTGTCCCTGGCAGAGTTTGCTTACAACAATGCGACGCAGGAATCCATCAAAGAGACTCCTAACTTTGCTACCTATGGCCACCACCCTCGGTTCTACCCGCCGGTGGCCCCGTCCGCAGACGTTTCCGAGGCTAAGGATTGGCTTCGAGAGCTCACTGCACTCCAAGACTTGCTACGCACTCAATTGGACCAGGCGAAAGCTGACTACAAGCGGATGGCTGATCGGCGGCGCCAGGAGGGCCCTGACATCCTTGTGGGGGACAAAGTTTGGCTGTCCACCAAGAATTTGCCTACGCAGCGACCCAGCCGCAAGCTGGACGCGAGATTTTTGGGTCCCTACAAAGTTTCTGAGAAGGTGGGGCCTGTTTCCTTCAAACTACAACTCCCAGCTGACATGAAACTCCACCCGGTGTTTCATCGTTCGTTGCTCCGCCCGGCGAAGGGGGTACGGCCTGACGTGACGCAGCCGCCCCTCCCCTGTGATGCGGGAGGGCGGGAGGAGGTCGAGGTGCAGGACATCTTGGATGCCCGCCTCCGCTACAGGAAGTTGGAGTACTGTGTTGACTGGAAGGGGTTTGGCCCGGAAGAACGTGCTTGGGTCAAGGCTCGAGATGTTCACGCCCCGGAGTGGGTGGCTCGCTTCCACCGCAGAACTACCCTGACAAGCCGGGGGCGGCCCAGGGCGGGCCCTGAGGGGGGGGATAGTGTAGCACCCATGGGTCCGCCCGGGCCACGGGGGAGGGGTAATGCACCGGGGGTCCCGTTGGCATTGGGACCCGCACAGGCTGATAGGGACTCGGAGGATGAGTTGGAAGGCCCAGAGCAAGATTGGTCAGCCGTGCCTTTGCCCAGTCCACCGCCAGAGAGTTTAGCCTGGGATTTCGAATGGGAGCATTCTCCCGGGGAAGGAGCGGACCAGGTGGAGATGGGAGGCAGCGAAGCAGATAGCGGAGATAGTTATGAATTCCCAAATGGCCGAGGTTCCCAGGAGTTGGCCGAGCAGCAGATGGAGGCTAGCGGATGGGAAACTTCGGGAGGCTGCTTCTCAGGAAGATAGCGATACTAGGCTGGAAGAGCGGGGCCGTTCTCATAACAGGCGCAGGGACATAGAGGAGGGCAGGAGGAGCTGGCATCTGTCCCTAGACCGTCACCGTTCGAAAGTAGAGACTGGAGGCGCAGGGCCCTAGATCGTCGGGGTCCCGGCCGAGGGATTAAGTACGCCCCGGGAACTGATCCTCAGTTCTCCGGCCACGTCTATACTGAATAGGCGCGAAGCGGAGTGGACCACAAGTTAACCGTGGTCATCAAGCCTTGCCTTGCCTTTGCCTTGTTTCCTGAGCCGCAGTGGTTTGCGGCACCTTGTCCTGGTTCCTGATTCGCATTGGATTGCGAAGCCTTGTCCTGTTTCCTGATCCGCATTGGTTTGCGGAGCCTTGCCACGCTTCAAACTATTTGCTATCCTACTTTGGACTATTTGCTTTATACTTTGAACATTTGCATTTATAAGACTATATACCTTTTGGACTGTTTTTATATTCAATAAACTAGTTAGCCTTTGCTACGTCTCCGTGTGTGTGTTAAAGGGGCAGTTCTAAGTCGGCGTTTGTGACATTACTCCATCCAATTCGATTTTTTTTGGCTACATAATCCGAATTATCAACCTTCCTAACCTCCGTGATTACATACACTCGTCCGTGCGGTCATTTGATCGATCTACTCGGACATCGACCCATAGGGCCTGGGACTCTCCCAGCATCCCGCCGCCCGCATGAAACTCTGATGCTTTTGGGGTGCTTCGGGGAGACTTTTCCCACATTTGCTGACATTTGGACTCCCCTACGGAAGCCTATCTTTATGTGACATTGTGGACACGAACATTTATTCCATAGCTCCACTCTGGTCCTCCAAGAACATTACGTATCGCCAGAGCTACGCCCGTTCATCAATATTTTCGGCGGTGGATTTATCTTACTGCACCCTCACGCTAGGAGCTCCTAGAGCTATTCGCACAGGTGGATGCTATTTACACTCGGCAGGAACTCCTTAGACCTCAAACTCAGGGAGGGGGATCTAATAGACTAGTTGGATTGTAGCCTGTTGCACCTCAGAACACTGGCAGTTCCCCTAGATCACACACACCAGGCAGATGCAATAAATGTACTTTTATTTAGAATAAGGATAAAGGATAGTCAAAAGATGTAAGAATAAAGCAATCAAAGCAAATCCAAAAATAGTCCAATAAAGTTCTTGAGCTGCAAGCTCAATTGGCTGAAATCCCAACAGAGGCAATAGTCCATAAACAAGGCAAACCGCTCCTTGCGGTCAACGTGAAAGTTGAGACAAACCGCTACTGCGGTTCCGTGAACTTGAGACATGAACGATGATCCTTTCCAAACTAAACGTAGCTTCAGGTCTGACTAGAATCACCGGGCACAATCTAATAAAGGAAACTATTTCCTATGTGCCCAACGCACCCCCCTTTCTCAGGCTACAATATTCCTAGAGGATCGGATGCTGGCCCTCCTGTAAAATTCCATCTCATTAGGAGCCCCAGGTGCAGTACTATCATCCTGAGAAACCGAATCCTCCCATTCCCCAGCATGCTCATCTGGCAAGGGAGTAAAGAAGCTCTCGTGAGAATCAAGGTCGCTCGGCCTCTCACCATCTACTTCAGAACTGGCTTCCATGAACTCATCGCTATCCTCATCTTCAGGCCCAGATCCACATAGCCACTCACCATCCCATGCTAATTCTTCATTTGCAGACCCATATCCATCTGGCCACCCATCATCCCCATTCTGATCCAGGACAGCTGGGACCCCCGGTGCCTGTCTCTGACCACTAGACTGGAACACCAAACTTGGCTGGGACACCACATAGCCCTTATATTTGAGGTTTGCGTTTATGCATTTACACCATTTT